>OZ020169.1:12349209-12554889 GCA_963971145.1 Sussaba pulchella | reverse complement strand
GAAATCCAATTGCAACTTCCGTCGATAATTTCTTACGAAACCACAAAATTATTAATGAAAGTTGAAATGGGATCCCAAAGGTCCGCACGCCATTTAAAGCGGTTTTTCAAGAGCTTTCAAATGGGACTAACGGGATCAATGTACCTATAAAATTGGCGGAGCTACGATTTTTTGAATGGAAACTTCACGCCCTTCCCATGTTAATCAAACGGGAAAACTAGAAAAATCTTGCGCGACCCCTAAAAATGGTCCAATTGGGCTCATTTTTGGACACGATTCTCTTGATGGAAGATACTTTGGCGTGAATGTATTTTGATTGAAAGAAAAAAAAAAGTTTTTTTTTCAAGCCGCCCTAATATATATATCCATTATAGACTCTCTTCCGGACGCCGGGAATGGCGGGGAACGCCCCAGGCGAGTTGTCGGACCCATTTCGGTACCAAACAAAATCTGAAAATGAAAGATATTTTTGTAATATTGATAATATAGTAAAAACCAATATTTCGGTCATAATCTCAGTATTATACTTACTATCATTTTCTTCCGGTACTTCCGTCGATGTCGAAGGGTTGCACGGGTGAACGAGAGCTTCCGTCTGGGTGACCGGGGACGGTCAAGCCGCTGTCGTTGGTATAAAGTAAATTAAATTAGTTTCCATACTCAGAAAAAAGCTAAACATACATGCATATGACGACCCAAGTAGAAATATGTACAAATAAGTACTCCCTATACTCCATTTTTGACTTCGAAAAGAAATTCAGGTTCTCCACCCTCCCAATCGTTCGAAAATATCAAACTTAATTTTTTTTGTTTTTTTAATGACTGCGTCAAACTTTATTCTTTTTGATTTTATAATGACTGCGACAAATTTTACTCTTCTCAGATTTATAAAAACAGAGGCAATTTTTACATTTCATTTTATAACAACTGCGACAAACTTTATTCTTTTTGTTTTTTTAATGACTGCGTCAAACTTTATTCTTTTTAATTTTATAATGACTGCGACAAATTATACTCTTCTCAGATTTATAAAGACAGCGGCAAGTTTTACATTTCATTTTATAACAACTGCGAGAAACTTTATTCTTTTTGTTTTTTTAATGACTGCATCAAACTTTATTCTTTTTAATTTTATAATGACTGCGACAAATTATACTCTTCTCAGATTTATAAAGACGGCGGCAAGTTTTACATTTTATTTTATAACAACTGCGACAAATTTGATTATTTTTGATTTTATAACATCTGTGTTAAACTTTTTTTTTTGATTTTATAATGACTGTGACAAATTTTACTCTTCGCAGATTTATAAAGACAGCGGGAAGTTTTACATTTCATTTTATAACAACTGCGACAAACTTTATTCTTATTGTTTTTTTAATGACGGCGTCAAACTTTATTCTTTTTGATTTTAGAATGACTGCGACAAATTATACTCTTCTCAGATTTATAAAGACAACGGCAAGTTTTACATTTCATTTTATAACAACTGCGACAAACTTTATTCTCATTGTTTTTTTAATGACTGCGTTAAACTTTATTTTTTTTGATTTTATAATGACTGCGACAAATTATACTCTTCTCAGATTTATAAAGACAGCGGCAAGTTTTACATTTAATTTTATAACAACTGCGACAAACTTTATTCTTTTTGTTTTTTTAATGACTGCGTCAAACTTTATTCTTTTTGATTTTATAATGACTGCGACAAATTTTACTCTTATAAGATTTATGAAGACAGCGGCAAGTTTTCCTTTTTGATTTTCTAACAACTGCGTCAAATTTGATTCTTTTTGGTTTTGTAAAAACTGCGTCAAACTTTATTCTTCTTGATTTTTTAATGACTGCGATAAATTTTACTCTTCTGAGATTTATGAAGACAGCGGCAAGTTTTACTTTTCGATTTTATAAGGACTGTGTTAAATTTGATACATTTTGGTTTTGAAAAGACTGCATCAAACTTTATTCTTCTTGATTTTTTAATGACTGTGACAAATTTTACTCTTCTGAGATTTATGAAGACAGCGGCAAGTTTTACTTTTCGATTTTATAAGGACTGCGACAAATTTGATTCTTTATGAGTCCTGGTTGAGTAAATTTGTATCTCTGCATTTCGAATTACACATTACACTTATATACATGAATAATGTAAAAATACGACCACAGAAACTAACATGCAAATTGAAAATAAAATATCTGAAGAGGCCCCAGATCGTAGCGACAAAACGTATTAAAAACAAAAAGATAAAAGATATGGTTGTCTGTCGCCAAAGCTCTGGACAACCAAAATAATAATTACTATTGAAAAAATAATGACTTACATCGACGACGGTAGTCCTGAAAACGTTTTCTTAATAATTCCTCGACATTTTTTTTCACTGCACGGCGTCCTTTCACTCGTTCCAGAATCCTTGCTCGTTTTTCCTCGTCACGCATATTTGTTGTTAAACTGTCGTTAAGTCGCGAAACACATTGGTAAAAGTGAGGTTAGGTTTGTTCAAGAAACAGCAGTGCCTCAAGCCGATCATACCGGCAACGGTCGCTACCCATCGACCAATCAGAAGCGCCGTGCGCACGCATTGAACCTCTACAGCTGCGACGCCGACTGATGTCTGCAAAAGACGCTGGATGGCGTCATCTATCGATGTATGCTAGCCAAAAACTGCTTAGCCTCCCTACGGTTGATCTAGAATAAAATGACTGGTTGTCGCCTGGGTAGCCGGACACCTATAAATGCATTGTGGCTAGCTTCTATCCAGCTACTTTAGAGGTAAACCTAGAGCAGAAAAACTAGTCAGGCGCTGGATTCAAACGAGGGTCTACGGGCCCGATTTCCACACGGGTCGTAATTACATTTTCGAGAGCCATATTATCAAGTTTTAATTGAGAAAAATGTGATGAAAAGAAAAAATAAATTAATCAAGTGAAGCGACAGTGATGGATGAACGTAATATCGAAACATAATCGTCGATTCATCATTTTATTTATTCAAAATTACCGGCACGACATACTCGATGACAAAACTCCGTGACGGAAATATAATTTTCTCATCGAAGAAATATTGCGTTTGAGCGACGAAATGTTCATAGCGTAGGTTGACTACTTGCGTGAACCGAGAAATGTCGGAACTGGGAGGGTATAGCTGGCCGTAGAAGGGAGGGGGGAGCATCGGTAGGACGAAGGCAGTAGGTTAGTCGCTCTCGGTGTCGACGTTTACAGGGTCGAAAAGAAAAGGAAGGTAGATAGAGTCGGATAGCTGAATGAGAAAAAAAAACAAAAAAAAGAAAAAAAAATGAAAAAAATGTTGGAAGGAAACGAGGGATGGCACGCTTCACGGGTTACGACATCCTGTGCAACTGCAACCGGCATCCCTGACGAGAGTCGAGGCCACGACGTACCCAACTTTCGCGGAGCAACGACTACCGGTGTGTCTGATCCTTCCCGGCCTGCACCACAGCTCCTAGACTTAGCGAAACGCGGCTTACAGTAGCCTTGAGACATTGGGGTTCATATTTTATTCATTTTTTCGTATTGATTCATGAGTTCGATACATTTATTCGGCGATATCTGGTTGTAGATATAAATGAATTTGACCCGCACGGTTGATATAGGATCATCTGACAAGTAGAAAAGGCAATGAAGTAAAGACGGAACGGCGAGAATTCATTATTAATTTTATTATTATTATTATTTTGATTATTATTATTATTATTATTTTCAAATACCCAATGAAAAATTGTTAAGAAGAATTTGTAAATTCCAAATCATATCTTGTTTCAAGATCAGCGAAGCCTCTGCTATGAACTTGTTGCTATTCTCAAGTTTTTGTTCGCCGTAGTGAAAGAAGAAAGCGCGAAATTTTTCTCGCGGTCGAAGGGTTAAACGGTTGTAAGCCGATATACTATGTTGTACAGCGTATTCTGTGAGGAAAAGCCGCGGCGCGCCGGCTCGATGAGTCGTAGTAGCAGCAGTAGTAGAAGTAGTAGCAATAGTAGTAGTATTAGTAGTAGTAGCAGAGAGAGAAACGTACGCGCGCGCGCGTTCGCTCGCGATTCAGCGAAACTCGAAGGATGACAACGAGCGCGCAAACGCGGGGTGGTTGTTCCCGGCGTTGGTGAAAACGTCGCGTGGTTCGAAGCGACGAAAAAAAAAAGAGTCGCACGGGGCGAAGCCACCCTTCGCCCGCCCGGCTGAGGGAGTGAAGCGAACACAGCCAGCCATCCAGCCATCCAGCCAGCCAGCCAGCCAGCCGCCATTCTCCTTCCACGCTTTTTCTTCGTGTACTTCCCGCGCGCCTTGCCACGACGTATAGTGTGGTATTTTTGCCGCACTGTACGTAAATGCGTACAATTTCATGCAACACTGTATACTACGCCGCGTGTACTATGCTAAACTTCGGCGTACAATATTGCAGTGTAGCAGAGATATAGTATCACGTTGGGTGTACCATCGTTCTTCGCGTATCCATCGGGGCACTGGCGACGTGCTCTTCTTTCCCCCGTTCCTCGACGTTTCTCCGCGTAGCCATGGCAATATTGATCGACCGAGAGTAGACGAAATGGGAAGGGAGGCAGAGCGAGACAGAGAGAGGGAGAGAAAACACCGCGGTGTGCCGCGGGTGGACGCGAGCCGGCAGCGTCGAAGGGTGGCCCCCGGCGCGGAACCCAACAGCCCCACACGGTTCGTATACCGTTCTCGTATACTCCACTGTGTCGTATAGTGGCGCAGTGTACTACGTAAAGCCTCGCGAGCTCCCAATGCCGGCTTTTCCTTCCGTTCTCATTACGCCCCGGCTTGGTCTCGTCGTGTGTGCCTGTGCCCATGTGTCCCAAAGCTGCTCCTGCTGATGATGCTGCTGCTGCTTTCGATCCCGAAGCCGGCCGGCCGGCGCATCCAAGCTGCTTCGCGCACGAAACCTTAGTTGCTTACAACGAACACGGCGCAGCGCTGATATGATGATTGTCGCGATTATGGTGCACCGGGTTCTGCGCCGAGCTCGTGTTGCTCGTCCGCTATCCGTCCGAAGCTGCAACCCGTCGTTTCGTTTGCGAACGGCATAACAGCTTCAACCGGGTTTCGGGAACGCCGCTGCGCGCAGCTGAAATACCTTCGCCGGCCGGCCGGCTTCCTTCTTCTCGCGCTTCCACAACCAGCCCCTCCCTTCTTCGTCTACGTCATTGCCATCGGTCCCGGATGCCCTCCCAATGCACACTGCGCTGCGTACTGCTGTACAGAAATGTGCAGGGTTTTCGACCGAGCGACTCCGCCTCGTTTTCACGATGCGGAAGTCGAGTACCGCGAGGACCATGGAAACCGCGGAAGTTTACAGCCGCACCCTTGAATTTTGGTTAGCAAACATTTTTCTACCCAGATAATTGAACGGATTGAATGTATTCTCTTAGTTGATATTAATTGAAAAGTCCGTGCCATACGTTACCTACTATTATAATTATTATAATAATACTGATAATAAATAATAACAATAATTAATGATTGATAATAATAATAATTATTATTATTATCATTGTTATAATTCTTGAAGTAAAAAAGATTTTGCGATTGAGCTTAGACGTTCACTATTCTCTAGAAATATTGGATGTCATTTCCAGCTTACATGTCGATGTAGAAATGTGTGTTCGACCGTCGACAATTAGCGTGGACATTTTCAAAATTCACTGATAGCCCAAGCGACCAATATTTCTATTCGATAAAACGTACGAAATTTCGTCATCGTCTATTATTTTTCGAAATGCAAATTTGACGCCTAGGTTTGTGATTCGTGGATGAACTCGCGTGGGGAAAATGGTGAGCCCGAGAAAATTCGATGAGAGAGCGAGATGGAACAAACGAGAGCAAAATGGAAGAGAGCGAAGAGCAAAGTACGCCGAGTAATTGCGCTGTGAGAGTACAATCGCGGCCACGTTGGCTGTGTCGGCATCGCAAGCCGAGGTCACGACTGGATTTGGACTGGGGTAATTTTAGGATGGCCTCTTCTCCACGTTCCCTCGACGTTACTTCCACCTCGACGTCGACGCTCGCGTCCACGTAGATATATTTGATCCATTGCTTCGCTCTGCTCCCGCATTCGCGGTATAGTTTCCGTTTCAACTTCGCGGCGCTCAGCGGCCACGTCGGGTCACGGGCGTCTATCGTATCGTCGATGTACACGCCCCACCCACCCCCAACCTACCCCTCGTTTCAATATCAAGTCTACGACGTTATCGTTATTTCCTACGCACATTACGACAACTTCGTGCACGATCGACGTATCGAAAATTGTCAATTCTACTCCGTCGACTAATAAAATCGTTTTACGCTGTATTCGATCATTTATCTGTGCTACGTTATTTATATATTTAAGCGACAATTATTTTCCAGTTTCCAATGACTTCGACTTAATAAAACAATTTGAATGAAAGTACGAACTGCCTTCTTTGTCCTAAAGATATATCAGAGAAATAATAAAATCTTCGATAATAGATCAATGGGTTCTATTGCATTCAAAATCTGTAGATTATCGATTTTACAAAAATTCATCTTTTTTTTAAACCCGTTCAGCCCACGTAAATGATCCGTAAAACGAACACGTGAAAATTAAGAATAGAGCAAGCACACTCGTGAGATCGTTCGAAATGAGCGAATGATTCGAAACCGATCAGTTTTCAGCACTCGCGGAAAAAAGGACGAAGAAGGCTTCGACCGACTTTCCGATTACTCGCGACTTCGTCGTCCGAGCTAGGCGACGACATGGTTGCCGTCGTATCGTCTGCCGGTTTGTCGTACCGCGCGAAAACCTATAATTGGGTCTATTCCCCCTCGCACCCGGCCGACGGTGCCTACAGCGAAGCCCCCGTTCGGATATCGTCGGTGGGTTCGAAAGCTCTTCCTCTATATCTAACGTTCTTCTTCGTTTCTTCATTCGTTCGTTCGTACGTACGTTCGTCCGGGGTCTTTGACCCCGTGTACGACCGACGGAAGACCGGCAACTCGTTCAACCGTGCGGCGAACGAGACTAGCGTGTGGCTTCCGCGTGTGCGAAACGACGACGTGTGCATCGCACGCATGTGCACGCGACTGCGACTCGGACGAGGACACGACGGCGACGACGACGGCGACGGGAACGATGGGAATTCCGCCATGACCTCGTGTGAATATAGGTAGGCAGATGAACAGGAAGAAACGGTAATGGACTATCACCGTCGGCGTCGCGACGATTCACTCAAAATGTCTAATCCTACAACGGCACATTTAACGCCAATATCGCGGCGGATTTTTTTTTATTTTTTTTTTACTATTATCAGTTAACGAGCGAATCTTGTTTAATTTGCATGAGGAAACCGCATGACATTTTGTTTTAACGCAACGTTGATAGCCCTGGTGATGGTGGAAAATAAAATGTATGACGTATGAAGAAGTAGTCAAGCATTTTTTGCATTTCTTTGCATCACTTCGGCTTGGCGCACTTGTCAAAGGTAGACCGGTAAACGCGATGTAAATGAACAACAAGCAAGTGCTGAGTCTACGTGATAGCGGCCATTTGACATAATAAATGAAATTCACAGATTTTCCGATCCATCGAAAATTTATTTTCATACATTGCGAATTTATAGAATGTGAAGAAAAGGAAATTATTCTTTTGAATAACGATTCTTTGTGAAGAAAGCTCAGTCTTACCATTCAATATCTCTAGGGTTTTATAGTTTTTTGATTGACCAGTGGTCAGTAGTGTCCAAATCGATGAATATGAAAACAATGACGCAACTAGCGCTTGCGATCAATTACGATGGAAGAAGCTTATCGAGAGATCGGACGAGCTTTGAGCTTATTGCGAAGCCGAATAGAAGATTAGCCCTCTTCCGCCCTCCTGGCCGCGTTTCCTAGTGCTAAGCGAAATGACGCAGGGAAACGATATCACAAACCAGTCGTAGAAACAATCTCTGAAACTAACTACGGTGTTTGTGCTCGTAGAAAGCTCAGGACACGCGTCGTCAATGTGAGCAAATCAGTACGAGAGATCTCCTAACACGGTGCTGCTCGGCCCTTTGGTTCTGCCTAATACCGATTATACCGCGTGACGAATTATATTTATGTACTTCGTACACGTATCTCGTCCGACCTGGTATTACTCAGCAATTTCTATTTTTGGCGTCACAAGCTTCGATTGCAGGATTAAGCTATATTGAATACTCGTATCGACATTTCCCGAATATTTTATTTATCGTTGAGACACGATTTACAAAATTTTTTTTTTTTTAGAAAATCAATTTTCCCTTGTCGTCTTCTATTTAGATGACAGTAAAAAAATGTCTTCCCCTTTGTAGGTCAAAAATATCTTTCGAAATAAAATCTTTAATATTCCAAACGGATTGATTGTGAGACTGAAAATTCCAAATGTCGAAGCAGCCCTAATTGAGTTTAATCAGTGTCAAGAGAAAATGGACACGACGTTGTTTAACCTGATTATGTGCAACACTTTGACCGTCAAGTGTGGGCTTGTAACGTCAGGGTAGTCGGTGGAGTAGTCGGCAGTGATGGAGAGTACAGCAATAAAGGACCCCGAAAGGTCGTCCAAAAGCAACGCACGCTGCAAAGAGAAAAAAGGAGGCAAAGACGTGTGCGACGAATACAAGACGAGACATTACGTCAAGAGAGAGAGAGAGAGAAAGAGAGAAAGAGAGAGACAAAGAACGTGCGAGCGAGGCTGATGGGCCGAGAGAGTGGATCGTTAAATCAAGGGATGATCCCACTGGGACGATTCTCAGAGCTTTGAACATTCGTCTCTGGTTCCGGAGCCACGACCGATGCTGTAAGTTCGTACTCCGGTTTTTTCAGAGTGGACGCGAATGGGTGGTAGCTGTCGACGCCCTTTCCAACCCATCCGCCACTGCTGCTCTATAATAATTCACACAAAGTACAGTACATCCCCTCGTTAGAAATATATTTATACGTATAATAAATGCAACACCAAATGATTTACAGATATTAAGTGTATGCAATTGTCCCAATATATATTGAAGACAAGCCATAGCGTAAATATCTTCGCTTTTGCGCAAATACATACATAATTTTTCCCGGGCGGGAACCTCAATGATATTCGCGCTACGCCCAATCCCGAATTGAAAAAAAAAAATAAGATAAAAAACAGTTGTCTCGATCGATATACAACCTAGGTAGGCTTTGACACAGTTGCCGAGCTTTAATCAATTTTAAGACTGTGGTTCGACACAGTTGTCATGATACGTTGAATGGAATATCAGAATGTCATGAAAACCTGACATCATCACGACCTACCCCATCAAAATCTACCCTGAACAGATATAACGGCAGCACTGACTGCATCAACTCCTGAGAATAATCGATTGTTCTCCAAACACAACACAAGATACCCCTGCATGTGCTACATATACATGTATATGATCGTTTCGAAGCACGATTTTCATTTGCCCCCGCAACCCTCGAACGTCGGCTAACTTCCGCAGCTCGTATTCTTCAGTCTCAACCCCCTCGCGGTTACACGAGCACAAGTTCCCACTCGGTTCCGCACTGCAGAGCCACTTATGTACTTTATACTCGTACTTCAGTACTTCGCCGGCGAATGATATCCACGCTAGTACGGTAAAACAATGTTTAATGAAGTACCGCATTGGGGCTGCCCACACCCCGCCCTTACTACTTCGTTGCTGACTTTTTTTTTCTTCTTCTTCATGGTTTCCCGCTCGCGTTACTCGCTCGAGGAGTAACGAGCGAGACGAGAGCGAGTTACGCTGTAAACGAGCTTTCTCACAACGAAGCGACGGACGCTGAAGAGGAACGGGGATGAGAATTTAACCGTAAATTGCCGGGAAAGAATGCTTTTCTGCTGTTGGATATCCGGCAAAAGTTGCCATCACCACGAGCCGACCTCTCGCTCTTTCTTTCTCTATCCCTTGTGCATCTCGTTCTTGCAATATTCGTTGCGCCCTTTCCACGAACAGACGCGCAACCTGAATTACACAACCCGGCTATACTCAATCTTCGAGCTTTTTGCAAGTACTTCGCGGGGGGGGAAGCCGCAAACCCTCACTCCGGAACTGCGCAGTACGAAATCAAATTGCGATTGCATAATTCAGGTAATTTTTCGTAATAAACCGGACGGAGTGGAGACTTTATTTTTAACTCCGTCGATTACTTTTCGTTTACCTCACCATCATTGATTCCTTCGTCATACATTTTTTTATTCAGTCAATGAATTATAAAATTTCATCGCAGTAACCGAATCGTCATGTACGTTCTATTTTATTTTTTTTCAGTCTACATGTTACTCGTGTGAGACTGCTCGGTTCGCTTTTATCCACGCTACGAGTATACCGGTCGGTTTATCTTCAGTCTCGTGTTACACTTCCGGGAGCGAGTCAGAAGCGGCAACGGAGCAGAAGTACGGATTTAGCGGGGGCGCGAGGAGAGCCAGCCAGCAAGACCGCTGAAACACGAAAAAGTAAACGTGGGCGTCGTGGGCGATACGCAGAAGCCTCGTGTACTCCGATAATGCACGTGGAATAGAAGCTGCTTGCGCGTCGAAGGCTCCATCGAACTGTGCGACGACACGACACAGCACGAACGAGCGGAAGGTCGATCTTATCGACGACCCGCGCAAGACCGCATCGCATTGCACGTACACTTACTACTCGATTGCCGATGACTTCCAAACAGGGCTGTACCACAATCCACACTAATGCGAGATTCCATTTCTCCGGTCACCCATTTTTCTTACGTCAATAATATATAATAATAGGAATAATAAACATATATAATATATGTATTTAATTATTTTTTTTCGTAATGAAATCAAATCACTCTAATATGTATCTATAATTTCTCAGTAATTTTTTTCGTTGCCAGCGACAATATATTAAATATATCATATCATGTATCTAAACATGTACATCAAATATGATGTAATATAATATATTCAAAATATTCTCGGTACCAACGAAAAAGAACAAAAAATACATGATCATCGGAAATTACACCAGTCTACCGGTTAAAATATTCTAACCTAAGTAAATTCTTTCTAGGTCATTCACAGTAGAAAAAAAATTCTGAATAACTCAAAAAATACCGAAAAGCAATAAATAGACAAACATTAGCCACTCAAGATCTTTTCCAAGCGGCGGTGAGCTGTTTGTGAATTCCGCACGCGTACGGGGCACGAAAAAATACGCGACATGTCCAAGCAAATGATATAATACTATCGGAATATATTGGAGCAGTGAGTTGCCTTCGAACCATGCGGAGAACGACGAACGCACGTTCGACCGTACGTTTCGTCGTCGTTTCTTCGATGGGTCAAGATTATGCGCGAAGCGCACTACCCATACGCCTATGCGGCGAATTTTCTAGGAATCGCGAGGACGAGGACGAGGCATTCCTAGCAAATGTTTGTACAATAATACGTGCCGTCGCGACCACAGCGGAGATGACGAGGAGCGACGAGCCAGCATCAATTGGAAAATATATACAGAGAGCACGGAGACGTGCGATAATGGTCAAGCGCGCGGCGGTGTTTATATATATATATTAAATATAGCAAACCGTCGGATTTTCTCGTTAAACCCAAACGACTTCGCCGTCGCGGAAAAACAGTCAACGGTGAGACTTTAATAGCAAAAGCTACAACGTCCACTCGTATTCCTCAAGTTACGTGTACGAAGATATATTGTACGATACCAGTGGCGTTGCGATGCAACGGTAGTTTAAATGCAAACGCCAAAGTTGTCAGGCACCGCGCAGGTTAACTGTGTCTACGCGTACAAGTACCAGTCTCTCGTTCTTTGACCAACGATTCTCATTGTCCCCGATGTCATCTCTGGTGATTCCACAGTCGAACCAAACCGAACGATTTCACATAGTCCGTTGTCGACTCGGTCGTCGTACCAAATAAGACTTGAAAATAATTTCTTCGGCTCATTGGAAACAAATATACCTATGTAAATCTGGCACCCGACTTGAAAAAAAAACTTTGGAGACATCCTGGCTCCAGAATCGTTCGTAATTTTGAAGCCAGGATGTTATTCAACGTTCATTTTCGAGTAACGACAAACAAATATAACGGAACGACAAACGATTCCCCCCCCCCCCCCCCCATTTCCGAAACTACTAGACGCTAAAGTAAAAAAAAGAGTCAGGAAAAAGTCAGAGTCAGACGCTCAAGACATTCGTAATCCAACAGCCGGTGGAGCAATGAATGAAACCGAGTGACCCGCGTGGCCGTCGTGAGATGTGGCAAAAGAATTCGGATGCAAAAACTACGAGAAAGGACACCGTGTGTGTGTGGAAAATCCGATGAAGGAACGGTTGAACTAAAAAAGCGAGACGAATGCCCGGCAGAGTATCATTACGGATGAGGAGGCGCAGAAGGAGGCGCAGAAGGAGGCGACGTCTCGGTTGGCGTCCGACAAAGCAATCGGTCGCTCGTACCGAAGAGTCCGCGCTTCTCGTCGGACCTCCTTTTCCTTGTCGCGCAAGCCCTCGGGGCCTATTCACCGGCGAAACAACATTATTCGCACTCGAGCGTAGGAATATCCTTCTCGTCCTCAATTTACTTTACGCTCGACCAAAGCAGTCGCTGCAGTAAATCCCAAGAACGAAACCAAGTCTAACTGCTGTATTATTACTCATCATTCCTTTCTCCCTTCTTACGCTTCTTCTCTCTCGTATCGCACAGCTGCTGAGAGTCGGTCGGGCTCCGGTAGCTACATTTGTTTATTCACATACGAATCGTAAAATAGTGACGAATCAAAGGTCGAATGATAACAAAAATAAAGGTTTTTTTTCTAATTCCACAGACAAATTTTTCTATCGATCGATTTTCAAATGCGATTTGTTGACATTTATCGTTGGGTTCATTTATTTCTCTGAGACAAAGAATTGAAAGACGACGATGGGACGAAATAGAAGAAATTAGACGAGAGAAAGTGTGAAAGCACATACAAAAATGAAGGAAGTGGTTGAAACAAACGATGGACGTACGAAGAGAAAGGATGGATAACAGGAGCGCCCAATTAGCCCGTCGTGGATAAATAATTCATCGGGGACGGCGCACGATTAGGATCGTGTGCCACGTCGCGTTAATTGGATCGCTAATTAATCGAAACTGATCTCCGCGTCGCACTCGGGTCGGTTGTGCGCCGGGTGTGCCGATGAAAATCTCTGTCAAACGTATCGATGGGCTAATACTTGACCACGTACTCGTGAATACCTTAAATATCCTACTGGATAATCCATCAATCGATTATCATTCATCAACAAATGTTATACAACCATTTATCGAAAAATTCGAGTTATTACGGACAAAAAAAAAATCGAGTCCACTGGCGAGGCAATATTCATGTTTTCACGAGAAGGTGCTCGTCCAATCGTCGGATAGTCATACGAGACAAAGCTGGCGCGACGCAGATAACCCGACGATTAATTGACGCGCAACACGCGATGATGCATAAATAAATAATTGTAATTGTCAATGTTTCACGAGTCGCGCTCGGAGCCAACGAATTAGTCACGTTTTCTCGACTAATTGCGAGCTCCGTACCGAGTCAATACGATTAATAAAAAACGAACAACGCAAACAAAAACAGAAGAAAGAAAATCTCCACGAGGATGCTCGTTATTCGGATCGATTGGAATCCAGCCGCATCGATTAACCGCGGTACAGTGGCGCCTTTGGCGAGTAGAAAAAAAATGACTGTCCGTGACTATCGATAAACTCGATTCGTGTAACAACCGGTTGACAGATTCGGTCTGAGAAATTAGTGACATCGGAGATATCGGACTGGAGATAAAGGCAGTAGGAGGGGAAGATAATGGAGGTCGCAGCGAATAAGCGGAAAAAGCGAGAGAAAGAGTAGGCGTAGTAGTCCGTGGCCGGCGCACGATTCCATGAATGGACCGAGACGGTCTCGCGCGAGTATGGAGTACGAGAGGGCCACGTGGGTGGATAACACGAGAGAAGCGCATCCGTGGGACTCGGAAAAATATCGAGGCAAGATAGCGTTGCACCGAGAAACCGAGAATCCGAACCAAGTTCAAGAAAAAGAACGAGCGTCGAGAAGGGAGATCTTCCAGTCTTCTCGAGTCTCACTCGCCCATCGGCCATCTCGCCGACTAACCCATGTACGATCGTTCTCCGTCTCGAACCGGACGCAATTGACCAGAGTTTAAAACCTTTAACGCACGTACCGCGTCCGTCACTGATTTACGAGCTCGTCCCGCTCCTCGAAAGCAAACTCAATTACCCGTGCAGAAAAAAAAATGCTTTTTAATTGAAAAAATTAAATTATAGGCGGGATAGCGAGATCACTCCTGCGCGCGTTTTACCTGCTTGCCAAGCACGATCGCAAATTCCGCATGGAAACGAAGCGACGATTTGCGTTTAATAATAATACATCACTGCCGGCGAGATTATCACGCGACAACCGGCAACGTGCAAGGCTCGATCGAAAAGAAATTTTGTAAATCGATAAACGCAAGTCACAAATCATTCGGAATTTCCGTTAAATATTAAAATGCCCGGCAGACAAATGACCTAACCATCCACGACGCTCAAATAACATTGAATAATCGTACAAGAACAATCAAAAACGAGAAATCGCCCGCGGCAATTGCCGCGAAATCCGTCGGCAATGCTCGTCACGAGAGGAGAGGAACGTCTCGTCGCGGTTTTTACTCCGCCGCTGCTGCTGCGGCTGCTATCGCTGGTTGTTCGACGGGTCCGCGATTCGCGGGGGAACACAGACGGAACCACGGTACGCGATGTGAAGGTGGAAATCACGGCTGCCGATGCTCACGCGCGGTCACGCACGCACGCACTCAAGCTCATGTGGGCTCTCTCGTCGCGCGTGTGAGTACGACTCAGTGAGAAACAGCAGGACCGGGGAACGCGTGTTGTAAAATCGACGAGGCGCGGGGCGCACGGTCGCACAATTATGCACACCCACTCGCGGACTGCATTCATTCATAAAACGTGATCCAGCGAGCCCGGTACGCGTGACGCAACAACGCGTGTGTGTACCGCCCGCGTGCGTCGCCCGCGAGTCTCTCGTACGAGAAGATCGAGCAGCTGCACGACCAAGGTTTCCTCGCCAACGAAGCGAATGACATGTGCCTATCGCGTTTCGCGTTTAGCGAGATATCCGACGAATTCTCATCGTACGCGAAAGCGTATCGATGGACGGCCGAACTCGACGGAGAGCGAAGAAAACAGGACGGGAGCGGATATTCGTGAAAATGAAAAGTCGAACCGTCGGAGATTTGCGAGAAAGTTCGGGAAATGTCATTCGTACGGGCGAAGTCTTAACGTGTCTCTGAGACGCATGAGATGAAAATGAGAGGATGTTTGAAGGAGTATTTTTCAATAATGTCCGGAATAAAGATTTTAATTATTGAAAACATAATTAGCTTCGAACGATGAATTGTTCGATGAATTAATTATGACGATAATGATTTGAATTATCATTCTTGGGGTCCTGTCACACGTAGTACAAAATATTGGTAATTATATTTTGCTTTGTTATTGTTTTTCTAAGTGTAATTAATATTATTGTATTAATGTATTAATACAATAATATTAATGTAATTAATATTGTGTAATATTAATATGACAATCATTCTTTAACAATGACATGAAACAATGATTCGCAAGAAATAATTAGTTTAGAACGATAAATTAATGGTAACCATTATAATCAGAATTAACTATTAACGGGTACGGTTACATCTAGTGCAGAATATGAATGATAACATTTCCCCTTCTCTTCTTTCCCTCCACCGTCGTGACGGTGATTGACGTTTAGGTCTGGAATAATGGAATGAGGTCTTCGAATTCCGTAGAACAACTTGTCGCTCTCTCGCGGCCACGATTTCTAAATTGCATTTCCTTAAACTCGGATTACGCGCGGTCGTCTCCGCCTCCGCTCGGTGCGTCCACGCCGTAGCGGGTAACATCAACGCCGGGGAACGGCACAGTCTCGCGAGTCACGGTCGTTCTTCGTCCCGGTCCAAGGCCGCGTACAAAAACCCGGACAACCCTGCGGATGCAGCGGCAGTAGCAGCAATGTAGCAGCAACTGCAGCAACAGCAACAGCAGCAGCAACAGCAGTAACAGCAGCAGCACCCGCCGTGCGTAACGGTACGTCGCACTCTCGCGTCGTCCATCCGCGGTGTGATTGAAGTTGCGGCAAATGCGCGATTCGCGAGTTATCTCCGCGGGTTCGTGCTCGTACCTCACTCTGGCTACCGAGTTTCCGTGAGGGATTCGCGGAAACTCGATAATATCAAGCCTCGAATAACGTCGAGGCTCGTTTGATCGTCCGGAGAATGCGGACAAAACCGTATTTCGTTGAGAGATTTAATTTTTTTTATTGCAAAAAGAAAATAAGTAAATAAATAAAATAAATACATATCATCGACGGGCAGAAACGTTCGTCGTTCTCGAAAACGTCTGTTACAATTTTTTCTTGATTTCTTCTCGATGAATACATTAGATCCACAGTTTGATTTTTAACGATTCAAAAAAAAAAAAATTTCAAATTATAATCACATATACACAGAGATATGTTTGTATACATCATAATTTGCGCAAAAAATTATCGACGAAACGAAAAATACGTGGAGCCTTGAAAAATAATTCCATGGGTCCTACAAGCTGCCAATTAAACGGAGGCCGCGATCGACTATTGATTAGTAAGAGAGGTAAAAAAGAAAGAAGATAATTTGAAGAGAAAAATAGGATCCGTAAAGCGAAAAGATACATATAAAATGTCGAGCGAATGGACGAAAGGTTGCAGGTGGATCAATTTATTCGTCGAAGAGACGAAGAAGCGCAAAAAATGACGCGATTATGCGCCGAGACGAGATCCTCGTTATCCACCACCCATTCCCCGACCATGCGTTTCAAAAAGTCCACGCGTTCGAAAAATTCGGTGAATTCGGCCATTCCGCGACCGGTTTTCGAAGCCATTGCATCTACAATCTTGCAGACCACCACCTCGATTATGTGCTCAATCTTCTCAAAGATAAAAAGAAAAAAATCGACGCGAAATTCCCTCGAGGATTTTTTGCGACACGCATGCGACACATTTCGGCTATCCCGCCGTTAAATTGTTTGGACATTAACGGGTCTAACGATAAAGCGAAAATCGCAGTATCTGCTGCTATCGGCGTTTCGATAAATCACCGACCACAAGGAAATCAATCCAACAATGCAAGAAAAATAAATAAATAAAAGCAAACAAAATCTTGTTAACTCGAAATTAAATAATCTCGAGTGAAATAATTGAAATTCCACGATCGACCAACATGGCGTAAGGTGATAAAATGCAGTTTGTGAAACAAAGTGTGTTTTTAATAATAATTGTGTTTCTTGGATTACCAAAGATAATACGGAATACGATAACCGCGCGAGACGTCGGCAGACGCGAAGACGACGCGCGGGTAGTAAAATAAAATGTTACGGGCAAAAAAAGTTCCCGTTGAGCTCGCAAAAAGTACCGGAAATGTGTGAGAACGTCGTAAGAAAGCGGGTTTATCTCGTGAATCGAACGAGTATATGTGATACACGTACAATGACGAGTGTGCACGACGGATGATTCGCAACCGGTGCGGAGCGCAATATGTGTGTGCTGTCGCGTAGCGAAGACGAGGAGGAGAATATATAACCCGGACGAGGAAGGTTGTCGCTGTTTGAAAGACGGGAACATGCGGCGGTAGGCAGCATTGCGGTCTCCGAAAGTAGCGCGGCACTCACTGTCTGGCTATGTGGAAGGCGTCGGTGCTCTACTCCCGTTGCTGCTGTCCGTTTCTTCTTCCTCGTCCGTCTAGCCGCGTCCGTTAGCCCGTATTCCCTACCGCCTTTATCGCGTTTTCTCTCTGTCTCACGGTTTATATCACTTATCACGCTACTCTGCGCCTTTCAACTTGGCGAGCACATTTTTTTTCTTTTCTTCCATCAAATAAATAAGAAACGTTTTTCGAAAATCGAAATCGCAACGTTGAGGTTGAAATAGATATATCGATAGATCGATAGATCATGAATATATCGAAAGGGTGCGAAATATATGTACTACATATCATATAATAATAATAATAATAATAATGATAATGATAATAATAATGATGGTGATGATGATGATGATGATGATGATGATGATGATGATGATGATGATGATAATGATGACGATGATGATGATGATGATGATGATGATGATGATGATGATGATAATAATAATAATAAAAATAATAATAATAATAATAATAATAATAATAATAATAATAATATTATTATTATTCATATTATTTTTATTATCATAATTATAATAATGATTATAATAATAATAATAATAATAATAATAATAATAATAATAATAATAATAATAATAATTAATTACTAGGTTTTTACTGTTATCATAATTATATATATTTATGTTTTGCCCTCAAAAAAGGAATAAAGTTCTCTGAACGTGTGAACAATTTTCCAGAGTGAATTCGTGAATATTGTTAAAAAGAAAAATGAATTATCAGTAAAAGAGAAAATAAGTGAGTCCGGAAAATTCCGCAAGTGACAATCATATTTTCCGAGCGGTCGACGATTTCTGTATTATTTCGCTGTCTCATATCGTTCGTCGTTCATATCCCCGGGCGTGTAATGATACACGGGCGGGCTTATGTACCTCGAGTATGGCACGATCTTTTTACAGTCTCGGGTCCCGGAGACCGTTGGTTCAGACTCACAGTTGTAACTATACACCCTTCGCCATTACGGGTGCCATACCGTCAGCGTTCTACTCGGATTACACATTTTCAGCGCCACCGCGGCACTTCTCTTGTTCACTATTCCCCGCTCTCGTTTCCCATCACCGGTCTACCGAATCTCAACCTCACGACGAATCAATCTCAATTTCGAATTCAAATTTTCGTTCGACCAATTCTTACTTTCATTATGGTGTATAAAAATTTGTAACGATAAAAAAAAAAGGTTAGAACAATATCAATTAACAGCAATTAATGGCAATGGTGTGAAATTTATTATTGTTCACTGGTGCGGCACAAGCTGCTGGACTACTGTGTGCATTGCGATCTCGACTATGGGGGTTAGAAGAGAAACGGTACTTCAATGTGAGGTGATAATCGTGGCGAGAGATCCGAGTTAAGTTCGCGGTCTTCGTCGAAGTCCGCTTGTACTACGTACTTTCCGTATCTCTTCCTTGTACTTGCACGGTTGTCAGTTCGAGACCGTGGGACCCTTCTCCGATCAAGATATACACATACAAATATATGTTTATACACATAAGACAAACTCGACCAAGTTTATCGTTCAAAGTTGCCTCCTTATTATCGTTTATTTCTGGCGTTACCGAAACCGTTTCTCCGTTCGAAAACAAAACGCAAAAAAAAAAAAAAAAAAAAAAATGTATAAATTTATCCGAGAGCCTCGAAGTACCGCCGCAAGATCGATCGGAGGGACTGTCAGAGTTGCGGGAGTTATACAACTTTCGAGACTGCACGACTGTGTCGTGATACGGAGCGTAATCGAGTCTCCGGTTTGCCGCCATGAGAACGAGACCGATATCGAGAGCCACGAAATATACCTACTCGGGGGTCACACAACCAAAGACGAATTATTGCCATACCGTCGAGAGGTCGAAGAAATAGTTGTAACTATTACCGATACGTATTCCACGGTTATATATATTTATGTATGTACGGTATGTGGACATACGGCTCGTTGGTGGAAAATTTAATGGGCACTTGGAACGACGTACCGATGAGACAGAGGCGTGGGGACACGGAGCAAACGTTCGAGGAAGCGGAAAAAAAAGAAGAAAAGTCGTACGAGAGTGGAGCCCGATAGAGGAGATAAATAAAAAATAGTTTCAAACCATTCCGGCCGAACGTTCGGACGGTAGAATTTCCATAATGGGGAAAAGGAGAAGGTCGGAAAGGGCTGGTCGATGGAAAGGGAAGAACGAACGTACGAGAACGAGATTGCACGAACAAACAGTTCGACATTTTCTCGATTATCTCGAAATAATGTACAACTTATGTTGAACCTTCTCGTATCTCCGAGTTCAACGAGGACTACGCCTCGTACGTTTTGCAAACGACAGAATGACGCGATAGCTCCCGCTCGCTCCGGACAGCTACATACGTAAATTTTACAACTCCACGCCGACTTCCGTGACTGGTTCATAATTTATTTTTATTTTATTTTTTCTCTTCATAATCGAACTTTTTCCGTACGGTTAATTTCCGGACTCGAAGGAATCAATGAGGCGACAACGAACGACAAGAGTATCGATACACGGCTCGTCGACGCGATTCCATCGAACAATCGGTTCGATGCAATTTCCGTGGCGCTCGCGGACTTCTGCTGTACCGCAATCGCACGATAGTCCATCCAATACTCCGAGAGCACTCCGATTCCGCTGCTACCCGCCGTTTTACGAACCGTGACATTTTGGCCTTGGACGATGTGCTATCGGTGTGCTCGAGTGCCAATCCCAAGAGTATGCGCGTACGTATGTGGCTCGTCGGAATTTCCGCGCTCGGATTTCGCCCGCTCAACGCGGTCACACGACGCCCCGACGGCGAGCATACGATCGCACGTACGACGAGAATTACCCGTTCAATCGTGTGTGTAATAACAGTCGTACATCAGTCGAAAAAAATCACATTATTTCCTGTTAAGTACGTAATTTGATTTTTTTTAATTATTGTTCCCGACGGTCCAAGCCGGTTTGAAAAGTATTACAAATTAATAATATGCTTGGCACATATTCCAATGACACACGATCAAGCGATCGATTGACGGAAAGCCTAGATCAATGACATCCTGCCAAAGTTTCGAAGAGAAAAAATACATGGGAATTACGGGAATCCAACTTCGGGAATAAGCGCTCTACCACAGTGCTAATGTCACCGATTTATTTCTCTCATTTCGAATCGTCTACTTTCAGTACTGAAACGTCATAAAATAATAAATAATATCGTCCAATAAAAAGTACAACAATACAATAATATGGACGATAAACGATTCGATCAATCATTTCCAATTCCGTGTTATTAAATAGCCGTTAGCGAAGGTGCGAATGGCAACGGTCGAGCAAGAAAGATTATCGCGCTCGAATGAAGAATGAATACAGAGATGCGATAAAAAAGATAGTCGATTCGGAGACTAAAGTCGAGAAACATGCGATCGGCGAGTCGTGCATGCCCGCGTTGGTTATCAGCTGTTCCGTTGCATTATAATGCGACCGCGGAATCAACGTCGACACTCGGGCTCGGTAGCTTCGGGCCTTCCCGCGTCGTACACACACACACACACGAACACACACGCACACAAACGATCAGCGACCACGTGATGCGCGTCTCAATCGTTACGTAATTTTTATTTTTATTTTTTTTCCTTCTCATCGTGTGCTTCCACCTCTTTCGTTTTAATTCCTACAGTCAAGTTTACACCATTCTCGCTCGGTCTTGCACACACTTGTGTAAGAACGCGCGAGCGTGGCTCCTCCTCCGCTCCTCAAAAGCCACGAAGCCGCGGTGCGCATTTCCTTATCCGCTTACGAAATCGCAGAAACGACGCGGCGCAACGGCTTTCGTTGCGCCGACGTTTCATTCAAGATTTCATTTGGTCGCCCCCGTCTCGCGTGGCGTACAGCGCACGGAATACGCGTTCGTTCGTTCGCTCGTAGTACAACTACCGTAAACATTATTTTTACTACGAGCCCGAGTGGTTGAGCAACGATCTCCGTGAAATCGACAAATAGCTCGAAACAATTTACGATTTTTTCCTAATTTTTCATAATTATTCTCGATATTCCTTATGTTAAGAAAAACAATCGAGACTTCCGTTGCTGTTCCAATAATTGAAAAATAGGCGAATCATATTGTATTCCGACTCGAGCTGTTATTGCCGGATATCGCACTTTATTTATTCAATAAATTTATGTTCGATGAAAAATAAAGAATTCAGGAGCGTTAATTCCGACGAGATTGAGTATAATTTCTTCTTCATGATTGCGCATTTCGCAACCCCGATGGATATAGATTAGATGAGTGGGACGAGGAGGGTTGATACGGCGAGAGTCGGAAATTTCTGCGATGAAAACCTGTTGAACTTCCGTCCCGCCAATCATTACGTCACATCGTACGAACGATAGCCTATCTGATATCTGCCGTATGAATGAACGACGTGTGTCACAACCACGTAACATATAATAATAATAATTATTATTATTATTATTGCCACAATAATTATGACTCGCATAACGTTTTCCAACCCGAACGGTCTTACGCCCGCGAGAAGCCGCGTGATGAACGACGTCGATTAAATAACGTCGGGGGACCGTTGCCGACACGTAAGTTATTGCGAAAATCCGTTTGGCGAGTAGATACATACGCGTTTAATGACAAAGTGACACCGAGAAACGCCGCTACGTAAATTGCATCGTGCGGGCGATTCGGTGCTTTTCCATGGCGTACGAAAGCGAGCAAAGCGCGTTGCGTGAGCGTCGCGTGGCATCGTAGGTGCGCGTGAAATCTATACGAAGCGGAGAATGCCGAGCAACGACGAGACGATAAAACAGCGAGCGTACACACGTGTGTGTCCCCTATCTCCCGCAATCATTTCCATTACGAGTACACGGCTGAATCGCAATACGCGCGTAGGTATATATCACGAACCAACGTTTACGCGTGTACTCTGGAAACGTGCGTTAATTGCGATAACTGGGGCTTCGCAATCAGACGTTCGCTCAACTTGCGATCTCTCTATCGCTACTGTACGTAATTAAACTCTCGTACAAAATACACGCAGAGCGAATTATTCGTTTCGATAATTTACGCGTAATTTTTATCTTAATTCAAACGTAATCTTGAATTTTTTCGAAAGTATTTTTTGTGTTTTTTCTCTCTTTTTTCGTCCTTTGGCAATGAAGACACATATTTTAGGAAGGTTCAGGCGTTCGGTACGTCAGCAAAAAAAAAACGTACAAGAAGCAATTAATTTATTGTCATAATTTATTCACTATTTAACGTAATTTTTAATTAAAAGAAAATTTGTTTTTTTTGTTTGTCAATTATCGTTAGCCATTTTGGGTTTAGGGTTAAGGAGTTAATACGTCAGCAGTGTAGAAGAACCACGAGAGCCAGCGTTGAGAGAGTCGTAAAGCCGTGAACAACCAAGCGACAGGTGTTGTACACAGCGACGTTCACGAGGCCCTGTGGGGTCCGAGCGAGGGTTAGATACGCGACGTCGGTCGCGGAGACGACGATCAAAGTAGAAGAGACTGTACGATGGGATCCCGAGGGCGTCGGCGAGAAGTAACCAATCATCATAAATCATCCGGGGCGGGAGGGAGGGAGGTGGGGATCGGTTATCGAGATCCGGTCGTAGCAGCAGAGCCGCGCGGCAAGCGGGATACATCGACGATGGAGAATGCGACCTTACGGTGGTCGGTTTATTGAGTCGACCCCGAGCTCACGAGGCCTATTATTTTCGCGGCGACGAAAAATTTCGACACGTCAAGGGTGTCGACGTGTAAATCGCGGATTCCTGATTTTCAAAGAAACTTTGATTCAAAATTTTCTTCGCGGCTTTTTTCGTTCTATGTTTCGTTTTTTTTTTGGCTCAGTCTTTTTTCGTCATTTTTCATTCTTTTGTTTGTTCAGTCTTGGCTTTTTTTTCTTCATTCGTCTAAATTTTGAGATCGAAATGAATATTTTCGTGTCTTGCCCAACTGAGATGTCACGAAGCGGGGAGGGACATTTTTTACAAATCAGATAAATCAAAAAATTTCATACGCTGCGGCGAAAGATAACTCATGGTATCTGTAAATATGGAGCATTTTCGTCGGAGCTTGCTTCTAGATTTTGCGAGATTTTTTTTTCAACAATACGGAGGGCCGAAACGATATAAAACTCGAGTGATGGAACGGTTCAGGTGCAGACGGAAAAGTTTATCCGGAGAAACAACAATCGTATAAATTTCGACGTTTTCCCTCCGCCCTCTAATCCCTCCGTTCATCATTTCTTTTATTTTTATTATTCATTTTTTCATTTTATCCGGATCCTCGGTCGGAAACCGAAGAAACGCCGGGTGACGAGGTTAAATACGTACATATATACAGGTTCTCGGTATTCACGGGTAATATAGACGTGCGTTATGGCCGATAAGCGTGAATTGTAAATCTCATTGCCGTCGCACCCTCGCTCTGTTCGGACCGTCGACGGCTGCGCGTCTCGCGATCCCCAACGTCGATGACGACGATGCGTAAATACGCCCGGATAAACATAAACGCGGGGGGAGGGGAGGGCCGTCAAGCTCGTGTGTCGCTATTCTTGGAACTATAATACGAGATATACGGCGGAGTATCGGGCTTTATATCTGCGATATATCTGGTCCCGAGAACGCGTGCACGGATCCCGAACAAACCGACTCAACGAAAGATAAAATCGTACGATAAAAAATAATAATGAATCAACAATGACGCGTCAATGGCCATCTTGACCCATAATAATAATAATGATAATAATAATAAAACCAAAAGGTCTGTGGAAAAATGCAACAATCCGTCAATAGACGAGAAATTGGAACGAAATGTCTATTGAAAAATAATAATAATAATAATATGATTATATTAAATGATACGCTTCATGAAAGAAAGAATAAATATTATTGAAACAAGAGTCCGCGGGTCCGGGTATGAATTTCCAACTGAATGAATGAACGAGGGCCGATCCCAGTCGTCTCATCGGAGTCAGCCGTTCCCTCGTTATCGCAACCGAGAAACGCGACACACGAGAGAATTGAACGGTGTAACAACGCGACGCGAGATGCCGGCCGCGAACGAGAGACTCCGCGCAATGGTTGAACAAACCCGGCGACGGTATTGCCGCGGCCAATGCGAACGACGGACACTTGCTCGGAATCCCACGATAAAAAATTTAACGGGGGATCGCCGTACCGGCCACATACAATGTTGAATGTGGAGCATATCGGCGGCTTATGCGTCTACCGTCCCTCGTTGACGTACGACTCGAGCTCCGTTGCATCGACGACGATGACGAGAAGCAACAGTTTCTCGGCACGCGATGAAAAAAAAAATCGAAACAAGAAACGTCGGAGAAAATGTCCATCTGGTGATTCACGAATCACGTACGACACCGGAACTCACGACGACAAAAGCTAGACAGATCGGAAAATTACGTTTTAGTCGTGAAGCCACTTTTTTCGATTATTATTATTATTATTATTATTATTATTATTATTTTAAATTAGTATTAGATAGTATGATTTCATGTTAGAAACTCCGATCAACGTTCATGATCTGCCCAAACATTGCTATAAATTATATAAAATATAAAGCTTCGATAATCTCCGAAAGAACGAAAGAAATAATGTTTGTATTATTATTTGCACGATCAAGATTTCTGGATATTTCTACGGAATAAAATAGACGTATTTTCGCGAGTCATCCCAGCTGCAATTTCCGGCTATCTGGTCAGCGTGGAAGCCTTACAAGAAACAACACCAATTATGCGCAATAAAATGCATAAACAATTCGGTCCGTCATAATGATTGCCTCGTGTCGATAAAACGAGGCGAAAAATGAGAATGAAAGAACCGCGTGGTTGATGATAGCTCGGACGAACCAGACGGAGACGTTAGCGGTGACGTACGATAAAGCACGGTTAAACGGGGAGTTGCATAGTTTGCGGATAAACGGGAGAGCATGAAACGCGCCGTAGGCACGAGGCGTTCAATTACTCAATTACTCAATTAGCGAGAAAATTAAATCGGCGATTAGCATAAGACCGAAGCAACGAGCGTAGGGAACTCGTGTCGAGGGGAGGCGGCGATAGATGAGTGGTTGTTTATACGTTTGAGATGCGAGCAGAAGAGAAAAAGCTGAAATAATCGATTATGTAACGCGTAATATTCATATAAAAAGACATAATACGAATATATATTTTTTTTAACTCGTGTACTAGATGTTGATAGCAGCATTGATGTATAGCACGGAGAGCTATAGTACCTCGACTATTAGTCTCCAACGTGATTTAACCTATCGCAGTATATAGTCCGTGCAGCGAAGGTGGTGCTACGCTGGCGGCACGGTGTTCCAGTTCGTTCACCTTGCACTCTTCGCGACACACATATAACCGAGAGTACATAATCAGACGTTTCTGTGCACACGAACGTACGGGGTGGGGATGCGACCAGCTGTGCACGTTTATAAACCCGCACAGCTTTGTTTGGCATCGTGTGAAACGTATGTGGCGATGGCGCGAGGGCAATTCGCCTCGTTCGACGATTGTGGGGGCAATACAGGGTGTCATGAGTGAAAATGAAAATCGATCGGTGGTTTTGCCGAAAATAAAAAGAATAAAGATTGAACTAAAGTTAATGAATTTCGGATTTTTTAAAATCCTTCGAGGTTGAACGATCCGTTTTCATCCAATTTTATTGTATCTTTGGATAAAATATTTAGCAGGGCGATGCGACATTTTTACCGCCAACATTCATGGTTCCATGGCTATTTGTTTCAATGTCGAATTTAACTGAACCTCGTACATGTAACTCAATGTCTACGAAAGGTTGAGAAAGAAAAACCATCGATTTCTTAATTGATTTCAAAACTGGTCGTTACGTTTATTCCGACACCCTGTATATCACGGTAGCGCAGTAGATAAATACACATACCAGTGGATTATATATCGTATCCAGCATGTAGGTATTCCCTCGTGGCACGTTAATCGATCGTACTTGCTCTCAATCGCGATCCCGGCGCGGCTATGCGATCCATAATCGTTTCAACAAAAATGTGAGAAGAACTCGTCTACGGAGTTTCGATAAATTCTGCGAGCTTGCACGTAAATCTAACGAGCAGAACGGTCTACGGTGCGTCGTGGAGAAATTGCAGATACCCATTCAATAGCTCGATATTAATTGAATGAGAAAAAAAGAATGGAGATAAATAAATAAATAAATAACTGGCCTAAATAAATAAATAAAGCAAATTGTAGAAGAACCCAATGGCCACAAATCTCGCGCTAATCGTGCCTCCTCCTCTCGATAAATAAACTCCTTGACACGTAGCCCGAGGGGGGTGTTTTGAATCGCGCCGAGGAGCGATGTACAGCGAGGATGGCTAGACAGCGAGCGAACGAGACACCGCAGCGCATGTTTACGCGGTACGCACGTACGTGCGCGTATTTGCGGCAAGGCTGTCAAGTATGCGTGAGAGAACAAACGTTGGCAGTCAATCGGCCGCCCTTCGGACGGATCATCGTCGAGAGACTCGGACTATGTTATTATTTATGTCCGTCAATCGATCTCCCGATCTTGTTGAGCGCTGATTATAACTGTATCGGATCGAAGTGACAGGCTTTACATGACCCGGATTGCATTGCGATTTAAAAACAGCCGTCCCAGCCAACGCAAGAACATTCGTGTGCGCGCGTGTGTGCGTGTGTGTTTGTGTGTTTGTCAACAACGAAGTGAACGGTAGAAGAGTTGCACGACGGTGGCAAACGCGGGCGCGCAATGCGACGGCTACCGGTCGTTCAACTCTCGACCTCCATTTCTCAAACGTGATTGCTCATTTGTTCGTTATAAATTTCTCGTTGTGGCGGAACCCGATACGATCTCTCGTTATTACAGAGAGATCGAAAGAAGAAAAGCAATGGAAATGTCGAAACTACCGATGCTTTCATTCGACGGCAACGATGATACAAGTTTTATTAATTTATTAATTTATTAATTTATTAATTTATTAATTTATTAATTTATTAATTTATTAATTTATTAATTTATTAATTTATTAATTTATTAATTTATTAATTTATTAATTTATTAATTTATTAATTTATTAATTTATTAATTTATTTATTTATTTATTTATTTATTTATTTATTTATTTATTTATTTATTTATTTATTTATTTATTTATTTATTTATTTATTTATTTATTTATTTATTTATTTATTTATTTATTTATTTAATGATTTAATGATTTTTTTTCTTAATCTATTGTTATCTTCTATTGCTTTTTTTTGCACAATCAAGTCCTGCCATTATAGCGTCAATCTATTTACGGATCCACAATGACGATAGATACTTTTTTTATTCGATTTTTCAAAACGTGTAGAACGTCGCGCACGCTGGAGAAGGCGAGCGCGGCAAACGTAACGTTTGCATAGCACAACTCATAACCCATCGGCGGGGCGACGATTGCATAAGCGTAATAACGAGCGAACCAACGGCAAGTAGCTAGGCCAGAAAGCTGCGCAGTTCCGAGACCACCGAGCACGCAGTTTCTCTCGCTATATAGAACCCGGTGCAACGATCACCGAAGCTCTCAGCGTTTGTCTTTGCGAGACTACGTTTGTGACGGGGGTTTTTTCAATATTTTTTTTTTTATGTAGATGTATAACGCAATGCATCAAACAGGTGCTTACAGTCCGGTTAGACGCGAGATGAGTACAAGACGCGAAAGACCTGGCAAGAACAAAAGATTATCCGCGAGATATGTAGTCAGAACATTTCATGTCTAATAACAATTATTAGTATTGTTATTATTATAGAATTATTAAACATTCTTCTGCAAATGAGAACTCTTTTCTTTTGACAGTTTTATGTAAAAATAGAAAAAGGACAAACTCCTGACATTTGATTCTTCGGTAAACAGTTAATTACCTCAATTTTACTAATGAAAATAGCTAATTTTCGTTCACGTTTCGCGGAACTTCTTGCGTGACAAAGTCGAAAAAAATGGACGTTCTAGCTCATACTTTATTGAATCAAATATGAATATTGAAATTGAAAAAAAAAGAAAGACGAAGTCAACCCTTCACCGATACACTACCAATAAACATCACGGCCGTTACACTGGGTCGTTTCCACCCGGTCGATTTTCAAAAAACAATTTTCAAACTTTCCGTCCGAAGTGGTTAAAAAAATTACAGAACATGCTCTGAACGTTCTCGATAATGTACGAAAAGTTCATTCACAATAAATAAAATGGCAACGTCTTGAAAAAAATTCATAAAAGGATGAAAACGGAAAAAGAAAACCGCCGGTCGTCGATTCATCGACGGGTGGATTCCACGCAGTGTGGCATTGAAGGGTTACCAAAACGTTTTTAGTTTTGCGTGTCCTCGCCGATGTGTAGTTAAACGCGTGGAAGACCCCAGCTCGATAACCTTTTCCCAGACAATATTCTAACGTTTTATATATCAGTCGTGCTACTCGTCAACGTCTGCTACGCGGCTTAAATGGAAGTGCGTGCCAGTGATAACGATAATAAAACGTCCAAGAACAATAAACGCACAACATACATCCGTCGACCGCGAGCGCACACTCATCCACGACTACCGTTGGATACGCGGCGCGTATATCATAAAAGCCAGAACGATCCCGCGACAATTATTAATAGGAGTCATTAGCGGCCGCATGTTCCGCGACGTTGGTGGGCGTGAGCTTTAAAGCTGCATGACTCTGGTGACCCAAATTCAGGCCCGTGTCTCTACCGGCAAATCTCCGACCTTAAAGAACTTCATTAAGAAAAAAAAATGCAAAATCTTCTGACAATGTAGTTAGGGCTTGTAATCGAAATATGATGGGGCTATCCCCCAATGACGCAAAAAAAAAAAAATAAAAATAAACGTCACCCGTTGGAAACCAAAACAACGAATGGAATTAATACAATCGTTCGATCCAAACAAGTTCTCATAATTCACCAGAACAATTCCGCTGTTCCGGAACCTTAGGTAGAGATTGAATTATTTTTTTTTTATTTTTGCTACACGACGACCGTTCCCGAAGCTTCACGTCGGTCTTCACATTATAGCACGTTCCACTTGCCAACGTCAAGTCAATGTTTACACGAAGCTGGCACAACGGCGCAACATCGCGAGACGCTGCAGAGCGCAACGAAGCCCGGCAATCCATGAAACAGTGACAGAACGAATGAGGGAACCACATTTTGCATCTTCGTCTTCGTCCATCCGTCTTTTCCCCGCGCTCGAGCTCGTACGCGAATGGGTCACAGGTGTACATTTGAGAGCCAAGTGTCGGGACAACAATGGCGTCATTAGGACGAACGCGTCGTCGTCGTCGTCGTCGTCGTCGTCGTCGTCGTCGACGTCGTTTTTGGGTCCCTCCGAGTGCGCTCGCGTTCGTACACACCTGGCCCGTCAAATGCAATCACCGAGTCACGTTCTATAAATACGGCTGATGACTCCCGTGAGGCGCGGCCAGGAGAAAACGTGGGGGAAAAAAATATCCGGAGGACTTCGGGATAACTGGTCGACTTGGGGCGAAGGAAAAGGGTGAACGAAAAGCTCCGAGCTCAGAGCCAGAGAAGTAAGAGGGGGAGAGATATGAATGAATGAATGAAGCGTATATTGCGCCCTGGAGGAGCAAATCTCCCTTAGGGCGACATTCGCAGGTGCAAGTAGTGAGTACGTGAAATAAGATGGGATTATGAATATAATAAAAATAATACAAGCAATAATAATAATAATGAGAATAATAATAATTATTATTACCATTATTATTATATAATAATAATAATAATAATATGATAATAATAATAATAATATGATAATAATAATAATTATTATTATTATTATTATACTAATTATTATTATTATTACTATCATTATTATATATAATATAATAATTATTATTATTATTTATTAACATTATTATTATTATTATTATTATAACAGTAACATTTTAATAACAATAAAATTGGAGTAAAGTGTGAGCAATAACGAGAACAAAAAGAAAAGATAGGGAAAGATCGAGATAGATCGACCACCAATAATTCCGCGTCTACTGCTGAACCCCCAGCACGCGACAGGAAGCGCGGCTGTACCGGAGGTCCTCCGACCGGCTGTGCGAGGCCCAAATAAGATCGGTGCGAAAATTCTTCGCCGAACATTCTTGGGACAGTCACGCGTGAATTATTTATACCTCGAATACGTATGTAAACGCGTCTCGTCGGAACCACGGGTAGTCGCATGAAAGACGACTGAATACCTTTATCTTCAATTTACGACCATCTGTTGCTATTTCCTGATACATCGAGCACAATGTAACCGAAAGCTCTCGCGGTCTGCAATTTTGTTGGCACAAGAACGATCCCGCATGGCTACATCGTTAGTTCCGAAGGTATTGCGTATACGTACGTTTCCGCGTCGAGCGTGTAAGATCCGCGTGGAGCGAGAGCTACTTTGATACACAATTTATTATGATAACTTATGCGGCATGGGCTTGGCATGCTTGCCCGCGATTATAGCTCATCCGGGCTTATGCAAAACGAAGAGATTGCACGAGGGGCGCTCAGACGCGGTGCAACCGCGGCTCGTTAAATCGGAAACCCATGGATTCCCATGCGCAAGCTGAGAAACCATTGGAAGACAGTTGTTTTCGTGTACATACCGCGAATTTCGTGCCGAATTGGAGCTTCGTACTTGAATTCAACGAATATCCAGTCGCTGATTCGCGTCTTCGGATTAACCCGAATAGTGTACCGTTCTTTTTCGCACCCTGAAGGTCTAAGAATCTGGCAAAAATCATGAATGAAGCTCAGGGTTTCTGCTTTACGATGAAATTTTCCAATGTGAAGTTTCAGGAATTATTCATCATAAAAATAACGATAAACAAATGAATTCCGGGAACTTTAAAATGTTCTCCTGGATCAAATCGACCCCACGATCCACTAATCGGGTTTAATCGCAGAACATTATTCCATTTTCTCACTGCAGCAAACAGTCCGCTGATAAGTGAAAGAACGCGGAACGTTGCCACAGTACTGTGCGTTGAAAGAATTCTGTCCAAATAGGAACAAAAAAACAAACAAACGAACGAGTAAAAAAATTCATAAAATTATTCTCACCGCAAAATATTGTTTTGCAGCCTCCAAGCGTGGCACATATTGACAAACTACCATGACCGGAAGTCGCAGCGTGAAAAAAATCAGCGAAACATAGCCTGCGCAACGAGTAGCGAAGGATTGTGGATGAGGTGGATGTCACGTGACTGCGATTACCGCGGTTGTAAATGCAGGTAGCGCACTGGGACTGTAAACTAGCGTTGCCTGTGGTCTATTCCATGATAGACGTCCGAGTGCGCAAAACTCGTTCGATAAAATTGGCGACGACCAATTTGTTCTAAAATTTACGAGCGAACGATGGGCGAGGAGCATCTCATCCAACGTTGCGGCACACGTGGATACGAAAGCTCGCGTCCATCGCAACTCGCACGTAAACCGTCGTTTCACGTCGAGGCAACATTGGTACAATATTATTGTGCGGTAAGCTTTCGCTCCGGCTCGCTCCGGCCGAAGCAACACGCGCGAAAAGATTTACGAAAGGTCCAAAAGCACATTACGTTCTAGCGAGACAACGTATACGACGATGTTTTACGCTCTTTTCCATCTTTGCATCTTATGTTTTTATGTAGTGTTGTTGTTGTTGTTTATTTTTTTCTCAGTTTCTATCTTTCTCGTTATCGCGGCTCTCTCGCGCTCCGACCGAACAGCCGCCGAGCTCAAACAATGCCATCACGAGAGTTATTCGCCTCCTTTCGAGAGCGGAACAGACGCGGAGGAGACGGCAAAGCGAACGAGACGAAGTTTACGATCCGCCCACTCAATTGCCGTTAACTCAACACTCGACATTCCGCGGTAGAGATGTATATATATAATTTATTATTAGTATATATGTACTGATTTTGATAAGCAAAACTTCTTTTTTTAATTTTCCTTTCTCGTTTTGTTTTGGTAAAAAAAAATTTCTTCAAAATTTTCATAAAAACGTGTTCAGAATGTTCCAAAACGTCAAGAAAATCGCATTCAGAAAATAAGTCCGGATGTGTGTGTGTGTGTGCGTGCGTGTGACATTCGTTTAACTTTCACAACTTGAAAACGACTTGAGATGTCAATATAAAATTTATCACACAGGTAAAGGATTCAAGACGCCTTGATGTTTTGTTTTTGCAGTTCGTTTGTTCTTACGCGAATTTGAAATTCTTCAAAAATTGAACTAAAATCTAGTACAAGGTCGCACTATTATCGAACGATGTTTCGTATTGAATTTGGGCGAAATCCAACCTGATCTCCAGATTTGATGCGGTTTTCAATTTTTTTTAGATTTCACATGGAATTCCTCATATATTTATTCTGGACTAGATAGATTTACGAGCGGATTTTATGTGAAAACAAGAGAATCAGGAGAAATCATGGAAGAAAGTGAGTTTTTCGACGACTTCTGTCGCGTCTCGTCGTTGGTGCAGTGATCCCATCAGGCAGTCGCTCGGTGCTCAGACGGTCGGCCGATTACGATCGACCTTCTGCAGCACGCTGGGAAGACCGAGACGACACAAGAGACAAGGAAATACACACACAGGGGCAGCGAGACGGAGAGAGAGAGAGAGAGAGAGAGAGAAAGAGACAGACGGTATGCAAAGTTATTCCCGAGTACAAACTAGCATACTTAGCTACTAGGACCCGGACGATGCAGCCAACGACGTCGTAGCATTAACTGGTCGATGTACCCGACGTTAAAAAAAAACGAAGTAAAAGAAGCTGCACTCTGTAGTCCATGCATGAGCACACCGCGGCCTTGCGAAAAAATCCACGTACCTCCGCCCGCGACGGCCATGCGTAAACGCATTCGATTGCGACGAAAACAAAATGGAATTAGTAATAATTTCGCCGTAAACGACCTCGTCTCGTGAATGAATAAAAAAACCCACAAAATCTGCCAAATAAAACTCCACATACGCGCGTAGAATAGCGTGCGCTCGTGTGTAGGAATGTGAAAAAATTTCTGTTGAAGGTGATTCGAAAAAATGACCTGATTCGACAGGGTGCGGGGCCCAAAGAAAATTAAAAAAGAGGTTAGGGCGAAACGAAGTGTAAGCATGGACGAGCGGTAACCCCCGAGCGAAGGTGAGACCTTTATTGGTTCGCGCGCGATCCACTCGATCGAAGGATCGTGTACGAGAGAATGAGTGAGAAAGGACGGGTAAGAAAGATCGCAAGAATGAGCGCGAAGAGGCCTTGTTCTTTCCGTGGCGCAAGGGGACGACGAGCGAGGCGAACAAAGGGACGACGGAACGCTGGGCCCTGACGGAGGAAACGTCAAAGGTGGGAGAAGGGAGGAAGCGAGACGCAACCGCCATGGGAGACCTCGTGCATACCGCAGGAACCGTGGAAAGGCGGGGACGCGCGCGTTCAGCGCCGCCGACGGAACGTAACGCGAAGCTCCGCGAATGCCTGAAGCTCGTTAAGCGCCAAATGCTTCATTGATAAATGATTTACCGTCGTACGAACCTGAAATTTGCGCCGTCGGGATAATCGAAGCCATAACTGTATCTAGGTACAACGTAACACATCAGTAGTCGTCGGTGTAATCGGTATGGAAACGCGGGATTTGCAGGGACCAATGAAACGCCGCGCGTCTTCCGTACCTCCTCTGAGCAGACCGCCCATTGGCTGTTTCGAATTACACGCGTTGTAATTTCACAGCCCCGCAACCTGCGGAAGCACCGATGGGTTCGACGCGTACCGCGGTCGCCAAGAAAAGAGAGAACCCGAGCCAGAAAATATATGACCCAGATGGGTGGAGACGCTAAGAGCCGACGGCGCGTTCAGTCTGTATCGTTGGCGCCGAAAATCGTTGGACCGAAAAAACGGTTTTCGCGCGTGAAACGCGTCGATTTGCTTCTACGTATCTTGGAAACGTAATAGAATGTTATTTTTTTCAGCGCAACAGCCCAAAGAAACAAAGGGAGTTCGAGGAGTGCGACGAATTACGTCACGCAATTCCGCGCCATACGGCATTGAACGTAAAAAATGAAAATCAAGTTTGTACTCGATCGTTCACATTATCTCCGACGTTAAATGTAATGACCAAAAATAAGTCGAACGAATCCCCGTGCAAGATTGCCCGCGTTACATCCGCGTCTTCTCGAAGACGCGCGAAGCGGCGTAATATCGCAGACTCTTGTAGTACTACGGGAATGGGCGTGGGCCCTCGGCACGAGGCGATGTATAGAACGCGAGACTACGGAGATACGGCGACGCGGAATACATGCGCGTAACAAGTGCGAGTGGGAGAGGAAGAGAAACGGCACGAGATGTGGCGGATATTTTACCGTCGGGGAAAAATGGGGAACAAAGAAGAAACACGAAGCGAGAAAGAAGAACGACGACGCGGTGAGCACGTGATGTCTGGATTCCCGCCGTCCTTGTCTGGCCCGGTTTGTGCCCCACGCGTTTACCCTCCCCCGTCGGTCGTCCTCGTCATTGTGCTCCGGCAGCCCAATGGACCAGCGGCAAGATAAAACCGCGATGGGCCGGTACGCGTTGGTTCGCCCCTCTCTTCGTCCGCTTCCCCGTTGTTTTTCTCGGCCATCTTTCTTTCTTTGTCTCATCCGCGCGAGCTTCCTTGTGCCCTTCTTTATCTCGTGCGTTTTCGGCCGCCCAGCGTCGTCGGTTTTGCGAACGAAACCATCGTCTTCGAACGACCGGCCAACCGCCAAACTCGGCTCATTGCCGTGTACGACGCTCGCAAAAAAAATAAACGCCACGAAAAGAGACGCAAAGCTCGGCTCGACGAGATCGTGAGGCCCCCCATATATACATATATCGATGGATTCGGACGGAGCAGACTCGTTCCTTGTTTCTCGTCTCTTCGGCTCTGTCTCTCTAGCGGAGACTATACGCTCAATGCTTTCTCGCTCTCTCTCTCTGTCTCTCTCTTCCTCTTTCTCTTAATTTCTTTGGCTCTCTCTCTCTCTCTCTCTCTCTGCGAACAATCCGCAACCAGCACAGAAACGCCTGCGAGCAGATAAGAATTGAATGAAAGTCCGAGTGACCGGCGCGACGCGCACTCGTTCGCAACCTCTCTATCGCTCTCCAGCCTCTCCACGGCTCCGTGGCCCCCACGAGAGCCACTTACACACGTGGACGCCCCACCAGCCAGAATCTTTTTTCGCTGGCACATTCCCCATACTTTGATGACGCGAGCATTGCTCTTTATCTTCCATTTATTTTATTCTTTTAGAATTTACCGTCGGCCACGACGTTTAAGTGGATTCCTCGAAACTGATCGCACGAAGCTCGCCGAGCTCGACGTATTATCTTATCAACATATTTTCTATCAGGGATTGAGATTCACCCGATTAATGTATCGTGGGGTCGATTCGACCCAGGCAGAAATTTTTAATTTCTCACGGTTCATTTATTATTGCTATTTTTATGATGAATAATTCCGGAAACTTCATATCTAAAAATTTTATTGTAAAGTAGAAACCCCGAGCTTCATTCGTGAATTATTCCAAATTTTTAGGATGACATTTTCTATTTTTTCAAACCTTGAGTCGATTCAACCTCACGATGCAGGTTGAGGGTGCGAAAAATAACGATACGCTGATCGGATCAAATCGCGATGAAGATTAAATTCGGTAAAATCGTTGGGCGTCTGCAGAAAAAAATATGTATTTCATCACGGACGTCCCCAAGACTGGCCGCGTGACGATGAAAAAAAAACTTGATAATCGACGTGGTTGAAATGAAGTACGAGCGAAAGAAGGTGACGAGGTTCGATGGGGGGGCGGGTGTGTACCCGCGCCGCTAGAGATCGCACGAGCGAACGACGAGAGACCGGTTTATTTTTAAATGCGGGCTTGTCTCTCGCGTGGCGAGAGTCAAATGAAAATGGGTCGAGGCGTCTGAGGCGAATGTGCGCCCGTGCGTGCGTAACAGACACGTCGGGGCTTTGTGTACATAATTCACAATCGTCACAGCCCGACGGATTTTGTGCAAATTGCTTCCTCGCGCGTTCGCCGAACTTCGTTCGCCGCGTACGCGTGGAAAAAATAATAAAATATTGAAGAAAAAATAACTCGGCCGGTAAAAAAAATCGAGAAAAAAAAAATCGTTAAATTACGTCACGAACAAAAATGCAATTAAAATAGTTGATAACAAAGACGTTGATTTTTATTGTTCCACGTAGGAAAAAAAAATATATGTTTACTTCTTCCAGTCAATTGGTAATCGCGTAACTCAATACCGAGAACCCTTCGACATCGAAGGGTGGGGTTGAGTATTTGGCGGGAACGAATATCCGCGGGACGACGGTGATGGAAAAAAAAACGAAAAAAAAAAGGTTTTGGCAGGCCATGGCCTGGCGAATCTCGTCATCCGCGAAGCGGCCTTGGTTCAGAGGGGCAACTCGGGCGAAAAAGTAAAAAACAAAGCGGATGAAGGGACCGAGGGCTGGTCACTTTCTCTCTCTCTCCCTCTCTCTCTCTTTCTCGCTCTGTCCGTCTTCCGTGCCGGGCCGAGGCTCGCCTTAATATCGCGAGAAACGAAGAGAAGCGAATGAAAAAGGAATGAAAAAAAAAAAAAAAAAAAAAAAAAAACAGGTACCGAAGACGGTGGAAGGAGTTGCAGCGAGAAAGGAGAGTGGGTTGGGAGCCGGTTGGGAGAAATGCGTGGGAACCGAACCGTGCGGCGCGGTTAAACCGGTACGCGAAATATTGAGTTACGAGAGAGTCCCCTGTACCGTGGCTGCTGGGTGTGTGCTTCGTCCAACGACCAAGATTTATGTAAGCGATCTCGACGTACCTCGTGCGGTCTTAGACCGAATGTATTCTCGCCGAAACGCGACGTTTGTAATACTTTGTAAGCGGTCGTCTTGTTGTGACCAATCGACACATCTGAATCCCACCACGATTAATCACGAATTAAAACGAGGTCTTATCGGGAAATGTCGATGTGAGGCCAGGAGCTATTGAAATTGCGAAAACTATCACAGCTGAGATTTTTATCCCCATTAGCGTATCGTGGGGTCGATTTGACCGAGGCGGGAATTTTTAAATTTCCGCAGTTTGTTTGTTCATTGTTATTTTTATGATGAATAATTGCGGAAACTTTATGGTTGAAAGTTTCATCGTAAAGTAGAAACCCTGAGGTTCATTCATGAATTTTTTTAGATTTTTATGGTGACATTTTCAATTTTTTCGAACCTTGAGTCGATTCGACCCCACGATGCACTTTCAGGGTGCGGAAAAGAACGATATGCTAATCGGGTTGACAGGGATCACTTGTTCAACTCAACGATCCACTCGAACATCTTTGAGGCTCCGATAATAATTCATAAAATAATTCATTAAAAATCGATAACGCAACGAATATTCGTAAGATGATACCGGCTTTGATTTATCGTCGCTCTCACACGAGACGATAATTCTTTTACGCCGAATGTCCATGAAAAAATGGAAAGAAAAAGATTAACAAAACACATTAAAGAGGTGTTGACAAATGTAGGATACTCGAAGCCGGTCTGGCTGCGAAAGCACGTGGTCGCGGAAAAGCTTGCAGAAATTACAGGTTAGTATGAAGAGCTCGCGCCTATAATTGTCGCTACTTAGACAAACGATTCCGGAAGCATCGCTGTATAATCAGTAATACACAGTTTGTCAAAGCTACAGAATCTAGTTTCGTCGAAAGCGTGCGGAAGACCGAGCAAAACGTATAATTACGTATAGCATTATCGTTACTATTGTGCGTCTCTGAGAAGCTCAATAGCTGGCAATCAGGCGGTGTTGATCTTCGAAGCTTGGAAAAAAAATCAATAAACGCGTTTTCATTGCTCGACAAATCACGTTTGTGGATTTAAAAAAAATCGAATCCGTGATAATAATAACTAAAGTTTAATTAAAAATATTAATTCGAAGAAAGCGATCTTGCCGATGCTCGCAAAATAGATTAACGAGTCGGACGAAGATGAAAATTGTACGTCGAGTTGAATAATTAATGTACAAAAAGAGAAGAAAAAAACAAAAAGACACGCGAGAAACTCGTTTGAAAGTTGCGTCAGCCAACACGCGAACCTATAGGTATGGAAGACACGATACATGCAATATTAATCGAACGAATAAGGGCAGCTATTTGAACAACCAACGTTTTCCACGTGGTCCTTTACCGGGCGATATCCCCGACCCCCGTGAAACACCCTCGTGTCTTCGTTTGATTTGATTTATATGTTATTCACAGCTTTATCGATAATTTTATTTATAATATCGAAACAAATAACCAGCCCTGATTTTTTTTAGCTACGAATTCGAAGCTCGTATCGAATATTACGCGTAATCGCATTATTCTAGCAATATTCCGTGGAAAATGAAAATTAACCGTACAATATTACACCAATATTTCGTGGGGGTGGGTAAAAAAATCAGTATTTTTTCAATAACCACGACATCGGAGACTTAAGTCCTTTGGGCTTAAAAAAGGGATATTTACACGAAAAATGAATTACTGAAAAAAGATTTTTACAGTCGTTAAATTGCGGCTCGTTGGAACCGATCCGATGGTTCGTAATTTTTCGTAACTTCTTCGATGACTGCGGCTGAAATACGACGAACGATCGAATGGCATTGGATTGATGATATATGGGTCACATGGCGAATCATCGTAAATTAATATACGCGCGTGTACAAATGTCAAGGCGGGTCCTATATCACGAGTAATACGGCTGACGGTGTGGAACACGCCGTTGACCAGTGAAATCGGTAACCACCGCGGATACCTTGCTTGTCTTTTTCTTTCTCTTTGACGATCGCTTTCAGATCGCTCTTTTGCTCCTCCTTCCCTCTGTCGCTCCTCCGTCTCCAACGCGTACACCATTAAATCGGGCTCTCTTCGGCACACGAAACTTCCTGTCGCTCTCTCTCCCTCTTTCTCTCGTCGGTTATACACCGACATTTACGATTTCCCGTCGTCGGCGACGAACAGGCGGTTCGCGGGCGGTAAACGCGTGTTTCGAATTTGAACGACGTGACACGAATTATGAGAAGTTCGCACGCGATGGTAACAAATTGTCATCGAGTCCAACTGGGTGAGTAACTGTCGCAACGATACAGTCCCTCCGTCGTCCTACCCTCTGTTTGCAATATAATTCCCCACCTGGTCCCAAGAAATGTATTTTGAGAAAATTCCAATTTTTAGTTAACTTTTTTCTTTTTTTTTCACCCAACTTGAGGATGTAAAATTGTTATTCTCTGTTGATTGCTATATTATCCTCCACCTGGTCTCAAAAGATGTATTTTAAAAATTCCAATTCTTAGTTACATTTTTTTTTCACCCAACTTGAGGATATGACATTTTTATTCTCCTCTGATTGCAAAATTATCCCCCACCAGCTCCCAAAAAATGTAAAAAATAAAAAAAAATTCCAATTCTTAGTTACATTTTTTCCACGCAACTTGAGGATATAAAATTGTTATTCTCCTCTGATTCCAATATAATCTCCGGAAAACGTTATTACAAATGATTAAATTTTTTATTTTTGTTAACATTTATTTTTCATTTTTTTTTTCAACCCAACATGCTTAATGTAAAATGATTAATTACGACGAGACGAAGATGAGCCGGCAATTGTGTGCAATGGATTAGTCCAACTGAATGCAATGATTAACCACGTTGTGTGATAAACGCAAGCGAATGAAAACTCGCAGGTGTCACAAGAATTTCGCTATTAGGCGACGGTGTCATTGTTCAATACGTACTTAATGAATTTTTTATCACGTATTTCGTTCGCACCGTATCTACGTGAAAAGCGATCGTTCGATGACGATCATCAAAATTATTTACATGATTACGTTTTTTTCCCAGAATTTCTGAGAAAATCAGGAAACAGTGGGATTTATGTTTTTTTTTCTCGATCTGTAGATCGATCGAATGTCAACGGGCAACCATGCGTACTTCGAAAAATTCTGTCACGCATAGTCGAACGTGCAATTTTAAATAACAACACACAAGAAAGTAAATCAATTACGGAAGAAAAATCATAATAAAAAAATTTTTTAAAATGCAAATTATAATAATTTCAACGTTGATTCATAATATTTGCAAGGCACCGCTTTTTTTTTTCAATCTCACCGCAAACATTGTCGAGTCGACGAGATGTACTTCCCGTCGGTGCATGCGGAACGCACACTCGACGGAATCTCTCAATCATAGTAATATTTATTTTGTTGCCGGGGCAGGAAACGCATCAACCAACTCGTGAAATATAACGAATATCCGGTCAACGAGCGCGACCGGTACACGCGTGTCCGTATCGTACAATGTTTCTTCGAATTTGCGTAGGATAAGTGGACGTCGCGTGTTGCGAATATTTCAATTAACTTTCTTCCGTTTTTCATTTATTTCTCAGTTTTCTCACCCAAGTTCCGTGGTACGAGGGTGCAGCATAAAAAGAACCAATTGTACGCGCAACACCTCTTGTACCTCGTTTAAAAATCAATCATTTTGTTTAAACCAAAAAAAAAACCCCCCGTAAAAAAAAAAAAAGATTTAAATATTTTCGACGAAAGTAGATTATTTTTCTGATTTTTGTCAACGTTATAAGCCAAGATGGAGCCTGAAAAGCACGAGAGCGGCTTGTCACGAAAGTATTGTGAGGTTTTAACTAACCTTAGACAGCTTTTCTCCTTCATGATGGGGCAAAAGTGTTCGCAATGATTGAAATCCAGCGTTGATGCTCTGCATACGCCGGCGTTCGTTACTGTTGGCGATTTCTCGCCGCATTCTCTTCTCCTGTTCCATGTGTGATCGCGGCGTTACCCTTCCGCCGCTGTGATTGCCGTTTTGCCGGACTGACCGGCAACCCGACTGTGCTGATTCGATGTCGTCGTGCACCACGTCAACGAGTTTCGTAACGCAGCGCAAAGTTCCGCTGCTGCTTCCGCAACTGCTGTTGTTGTCGACTATTAATTCGGACACGAGAAGCTCTTGGGTGTCCGATATCTCGGCCAAAACGATACTACCGGCCACTGAATTATCGTCGATCGTTTCACCGCCACTGCAATCATGAAATAACAATAAAAATTATCGTTATTGTTATTATTTTTATTATTAATCGTTCTATGAAGAAGAAACTTGTGATTACGCAACGAATGCGAAGAATAATTATTCGATTCTGTAGAAAAATTACAAATAAACCAATAAATGAATTAATAAATTTAATTGTACTTGTAGAAAAATAAAATGAAAATAGATTAGATTTAGCGTATCGATGAGGTAAAATACTTCGCGAGACGATTTGCGACGTTAAGATCTTCGATTAAAACGTAAAAAGTTCACAAAATTGGTTTTGTTCATTATTCGGACATCGGCCGAACGTTCGAACGAGAGTGAAGATTAATAAAAATTGAAAGAAGAGTAAGAAGAAATCGCTGGACGAAGGGTGCAAAAATGGGAGACAGTGAAGCTCACTGAATCTGACATTTCACGGACATACGAAAAAAGCGGATATTTGATTTACGGACGGATAACCGAGCGAACCGCGTTCCACGCGGGCTTTTATATTCGTCGATGGTTGACTCGGAGAAGCCGTCGCTATCACGAGGAAAAGTTTCGACGGTGTGTGAGGAAGCTTTTAAAGGAATTGCCAGTAGACACCGCGTGGAAACTGAGTCGAAACGGACGGTAAGGATGAATCCTCGCGGAGCGGAGTTGCAGCGAAGCGAGTGAGAAAAAGAAAACGACGGAAGAAGGAGACGAAACGATCCGACGTTTCCCGAGAACGTGGGGTTGGCCAGCCGATAGCTTATCGAACATCGTGAAGCTGCACATTCGCGTCACTGGACGCTCCTTCGGTCGACCACTTTTTTCTATTATTTCCGTATACGATGACGACGGTCCGAATGACGGAGTCAAATATGAAATCTATATTCGTCCTGGTCTCCGCGATTCTTGATCGGTAAAAAAGCAAATCCAAAAGATATTGATTATATTTTATTACGTTGGATATAATTCAATGTCAATCAAAAGTGCGGAAAAAACTAATCAAATGTAATCGCAATATCTACAATATTTGCAATGATTTTTTTTTTTTCGTTTCGCCATTTTTTGTAAATGCGACAATTGTTTGAAAAAATGTACGAGCGGGAAAATATCTCGATACCATCGTCGGAAATTTGAGAATCGGAGAGAAGAAGCAGTTGTCGGGGATAATAAATGTATATACACGTGCATACATAAGTATTGTATATATATGAAACGGGCATCGAATGTATGTTGCGGTGGGAGGCACACGGCGCGGTTGCGGTACCGGCGTTGCTCGTGCCAGGTTGCCAGTGGTGACAGGAAACGGCGGAATTCCAGTAGCAACCGGAGAGGATACGTGCAATAAAACGGGTGCTGTTTCTCGCGCGCTCGCTGCGAGTCTCAATGCTGGGTATGAATACTATATGTGCCGGTGGGCATTAAGCTTTGCCACACAAGTGCCACCGAGGTTGTTATATATGGGGCTAAACGCGCCAAATCGCCCGATGGAAACCTTTCTATCCTCCGAAGTGCTCGATGATTTTTTTTTTCAGTGTCGTTTGGATCTTATGACCTTACCGATTTTTTTTTTTAGATCCTTTCGGCCGCCTCTTCCCCCTTTTATTGAGAGATCGCTGCTATCGCGCCAATTTTTAATTGGATGACGTTTTTTCCCCAGATACTTTGTCGAAATCGCGGATTTTTTTTCATCAAAGAAAAATGGCGCACGTCTTCCTAATAAATATTATTAATTTTCCAAAAATTCGTGCTTCTTTCGAAATTTCAATATAAGATAGTGGTTTCTCATCTAAAAAAAGAAAAATGAAATCTATCTTGCAAAAAATCGATTTTTCGATTATTTTTCGATAGACGATGAATTTTTTAATTATTGTCTATTTCTTTTTATGGCAAAAAAAAATAAAAGTATCGATCGTTCATCGAATAATTATCGAAATATCGATTTTTTGCACGATAGGTTAAGATAGAATTTTTAAAAAATCTGTCACTACTTCAAAGTTTCGAAAGAGAAAAACATTTGGACGACGAGCGCCATTTCATTATGAAAAAAAATCGGCAATTTCGATAAAGTATCTGGGGGAAATTCCATCCAATTTAAAATTGGCACAAGAGCAGTTACCTCTTGATAAAAAGAGAGAAGGGGAAAGAGGGTAAACGAATCTAAAAAAAAAAATCGGTGAAATCGTAGGATCCAAAAGACGCTAAAAAAACAAAAATCATCGACCACATCGGAGGACAAAAGGGTTTTTTAATCAGGCAATTCGGCCCATTTCGCCCCATGCATATACCACGAGGGAACGGCCCTCTCCCGCTCCCCCTCCGGCTCCTTAGCCGCGCGCACACACACACACACACGAGTGTGAGTATAATCAAGAACGCGAAGCCAGTTGCCGCGTGCTTCTACCGAGCTTAGTCGGATTTCGCTTGCGCAACACCGACACCATACGCTCTGGTCTATGCTTAAATCGTGGGAAGTTTTACGACACTCCAACGATTCTACGCTTAAAACGGATTTCGTTATCACGGAATTCGACACTACTGACACCGTGGCTACCAAAAGAAATTTAAAAGAAAAAAAAACATTGACCGACATTAGCCGACCGTATACTAATTTTTTCCCGACGCAATGTCACAATCTTTTATTTTCAACGCTTCGTTGTTTTATTAAAAATCTTTGTTTCGTTTTTTTAATCGTTCCGTGCTGTAATCCATTATATCTGATGAATAAATGAAAAATGATATTACCACGATTTCCGAATTCTTTCCGACCGGAAGCCGGAAAGATTTTACGCAAAAGTTATAAGAAACAAAAATCCGCAACTGTTCTCAACACGAGATACCGTCGATATCAATCAATTTTTCGTTGCGCCAAGACCCCCAAGAATCCGTCCGTCCTACAAAATCAACGTGACTCTACGATGAATAATTAAAAATCCATATAAACGTAGAAAAATAATTGTAATGTCCTAGCGTGTGATAAAAATGGACTTAAAAAATACGCCTATCGAGAGAATTTCGTCCCGGACGAAATATCGAGTTTCTCCGACGTGGTAAAACGCCTCGGGACTCCCCGAAAAACCGAGCAACCGCGAGGCAAATGAAATCGTCGTGGCAAAACGCGCGTTCGATTCATGAGTAGCGATAGCGAGTATATTGCGCGTTCTCATTCATGAAAACCTCCGTCGGAGTGAACTAGAGAAGGCGCGCACGGCAGGCATATACGCGGCACATACGCGATTACGATGATACGAGTTAGGTGCGTTGTTCGAGCGTGGAACGGTTTTTCACTGAATCGAATCGCGGGAGCGGGGGAGCTATCGCGTGCGTTACGCAAAAAAAAAAAAAAAAAAAAAAAATTAGGCTCTGAATAATGTATGGAGCGAAATGCCCGAAGGAGGAAACGCGCGTCGAGAAATTACGAGAATGACGTGACGCCGCGTGCGGGCGTGTGAACCTGCTTACTACTCGAACGTGCGTTATGTGCGCCATACATGTGAGAGATACATGGATCGTAAGAGCGGAGTAATTCATCGGACGGAGAATTCACGCTCATGCCCATTCCGTGATCTCCGTGGTGGAGACGGGATGCGCATCTAACTTGTAACGAGGGGTGCAAAAAATATTATTCATGTGTGATTTAATTGGAGAAAACTTAGTGACGTCCTATAAAAACGTATTTTTGTATTATATTCGTATATAATATTCGCGACAGATCAGAATAATGAAATCGACCACTGACGATATCTAATTTTCCGTGGAACGCTCAGGTTGAAACGGAAGATGTTATGCGAATTATCGTTCCGACCTAACTGCCAATATTCAATGATAATCTTGCGACACAATGATCAATCGTGTTTGCATTTTTTCCGCTTCGATTTCTGTCTTAGGTTCTCCATTGATTTTTTTTTAAATTCATTTTTTTTCGATTTCGCGAGTGACATACCAATAAATGCCACAATGGTGTATGACGAATGAAACGCACGGTGATGAACAACGTAAAAACCGTTTGGAGGACGTCATCAGCGGAAAGCGGATTGTATAATTCCGGTGCCTCTGCGTCAATCTCCGTAAATCCCCACGTGGTTCGCGCTCGCGTATCACAATAACGCAGAACACATAATTTTCCGGCACATGCGAGCGGTCTTTGCTTGGTGCAGCTGACGATGTTGCCTCGGGGCTCCTATTGTTCGTGAACAAAGCCCGTCCGCGTACCACGCGAAACATGTTTACATAACATAATGTGCGGCGAAGGCAATTCTCAAGAGTCGCCTCCGCGTTAACCCCAATTTAGAGCCGATAAAACCATCCATGTTTTCCACCGGGAGCCGATGCGGAACATTTTCCGCGGCTACGAAGATTCTTCACCCTTGAATCTTAGAATATTTATCGTGACGAGCGACGATTATCGAATCGTTTCACAATCATCGGAATCGATGAAGAATCGGATTGAACAATTAATTATCAATAATTGTCTCAACTGCTGAAAAAATTATGGGACAACATCACGCTGCTATTTCTCGATGAAATCGTCCCCGACATCAAACGCGCTTCCATTGTGATTTGATGATTAGAGAGGGAATAAAAGCGAAATAAATTTCGAGCGAGAAATTATTAATTTGCGGAAGCAATTGATACGGGTTGTAACTATCGAATAAATCCGTTGAGTCTGTTGAGAAAATGGTCAATTGTCGAAGCGAGCCAAGTTCGAACCGCGTCGAACGTTTGTAATCGGTGTAACGAAACGATATGTACAACGAGAGCAATGCGAACGGTACGCGTGCTGCTTTTCCGAGAGTCGTTATTTCTTATCGGCGTCGAAGATTCGTCCGAGATTGAAAAAGCCGAGGAGTCGAAAAGACAGCGTCAAAATAATATAGCATCTCACCTCTTCGACTTTGCACGGTATAAAAGCGATAACAACAACAACAATAACAATAATAATAAAAACAGCAACATCAACATACTATTGGCGACGAAGAATAAATATAAATGACAGCGGAAATTTAATATAAATTATATATTTATATCAAATATAAAATTTATTTCAGCTCGAATAGAAATTCCAGTGGACGAGAAATGATGGAGAGACGACCGAGTGAGAGTGTAAACTGGTGAGGGCGGTACAGGGAGAGAGGGGGCATAAGGGACAAAAATACGGACGATGGAAATTGTACTAACAGCTGGGTATTCTACGGATGAAAGGAAGTCGACGAGAAGAGAGCGGGAGCAGACGCTAACCGCTGCAGCAGCTGAGAGCGAAAGCGGAGGGGGCCGAGGGAGGGCAGAGGGGGGGGGGCGCTGACGAGGGTAAAAATTCTAACCCCGGATATGGGAATAGCGATAAGTTGAGGAGAAAGCATCTTCTCTGCGTCTTTCTCGAGTTTCCCGCCCTGTCTTCGTTTCGCCTACGAGGAGACCTGGTGGACCACATGGTTTTAGATAAATGTAAATACAGTGAGAACGCACGAATCTTCGAGGAATGATAAACTCTTATCGTGGGGTCGGAGAAACTATCCCCGTTCTGTAGCGCCAACTGATTAAAATAATTGCGATTATTATTTTGTTTCTCAAACTTTGGGCACTGAAATATATTCGTCCGTTTAAATACCGAACTTTATTTCGATAATAGATTCATTCAATCGTGATCCGACGATGCCGCGTAATAATTACGGTGCACACTTTTTAATCGATAAAAACGAATGTAATTTAATGATAATAATGAAGAATGAATAAATATGACGCTGAAAAGCGTAGGCATTGCGTCAATACAATTCGATAACGTGTAATCGAGCGAGCACGGCGAATGGACTTTGGATCGCAATTGAGTGGGGGGAAAATGCTGAACGATTGTAATGCATACGTTTGGGATAACCGTTTTGAAAAAAACCAAAGATCGTCGGTTTTTGTTAACTTAAAAAAATGTTAGTTATAATGTTGTTGTCGGTGGTTGTTTTTTTTCCTCTTCTTCTACTTCTCGACTTTGGGGCGATGCAGTTATTGGCTATTCATGCAAAAGAGTAGGAGCAAACGTTACGAGTCAACGAACGAAGATATATAAAAGAAATTAATTGTTTCTTTCGTTATCATAAACCGAACTGCATATTTATAAAATAACTATTAGAGTTATGAAATTATCCTGTAACTGACATTCAACAGGCTCGAGAGAACGGGGTCTGGTTTTATCACACGTTTTTATTTTTATTACTTATAATCCGGTTCAAGTATTTCGTCGTCCGTCTCTATTCCGTTCCACACACGTACTACGCATGTATATACATGTTCCATGTACTTTGTTTCCCGTCACAGGGGTTCACGGTCGTGTCACGGGTGCAATTTTATTGGCGCCATGTGTCTACAAGTTCCTTCACTCACATATTCATGAGCGATGAACAGCACCGACGGTGATTCAAAATCAAACCTCCACAACCGCAAACCCTACAATCGTTCAAACCAATAAAATTATCGTATAAAACATCGTTCCGTTATATCCCGTCGAAAAAAAAATTATTACAATACAACAAATGTAAATTTCGTTTTTCCGGCAAAGAACGTAAAAATAATTCGTCGATACTTCACGGATAAAGCTAATCGTCGAGTCTCACAGCCCGATCGATGGTTGAACGCACGACCGTGAAACGGAAGTTATCGCAATTTTCCAATTCCACGAGGGTCCGGCGAGCGAGTGTCGACCGCGGGACCGGAATTCGCGTTTGATTCTCGCCGCGAAATCAGTCGATTAGCGTGCTTCGCTCGTGGTTGTAATACTCGTGCATGTCGTACGTACCGTACGGTAACTACATAAAACAGGGTGGCTATTACGGCGATCAGCTGATTTCCCTAATAACAATAATAAAAAAAGCAGCGGTGTGGATATGAGCAAACCGGAAGCTCGGCGTGAAAAATAAAAAATAAAAACCCCACCCACACACACCCTAACTGAGTTACTGAATGTGGCGGTGGCTCAGTGGTCGGTCGGTCAGTCGGTCGGTTCGCTCGGATTCGTTCCGTGTCGTGACGTCATACAGTTCTCGTCGGATAACCCAGCTGCCCTTTTGCTGTGTCCTCTTCTCTCTTATCATCTTTCCATCTCTCGCACTCTGGTGTTCGATGCTGCATACCGTCGCTGAAATATATGACGACGTTCGTCGAACGATGAGACAGGGACAGAGACAGAGAAGACGAAGAACACAAGGAGTGAGGTACGTCGCAGAGAGTCTGTACTTTTTTCAGCAGTTTTTAGACATGACATCTCTGATCTTCTCTTTACTTTGCTCACTTTGTCGAACAATGCAATGCGAAACATTCTTGTATAAAAACAATATGACACCTCTCTCTTTCTCTCTTTCCTCCCACTCATTCTCTACCACACAGGGTGATACAAATATTTCATCGGGCAAAAGTTCAGTCAGCTGAAAAATAATTGCCCGGGCGATGAACAAAAAAAAATCCAATCTCACGGATCGATTGAGATTGTTTATAACGAACGAATGACAATTTTTCCGGATAATGTTGCGAGCGTGAGATACGGAAAACAAAGAGCGCATGCGTTGTTGTTCAACAATTTCGATGACCCGCTGCGTCGCGACGCGTCGACCAACGCGTTAACGCGGTAAGAGGCCGCACGGTATTCGAAAAATCAATTTCAAACTCGAACGAACGTGCGCACCGGACGAACGATCGAGTTAACGCTCGCACGAGCCAAGACCGTGAACGGATGATAGGCAAATGTGCGAGTAGCGGTGTTGTGGAAGTAGCGGAGAATCAATGGAGAAAAAAATGTTGCTTCAGCGAGAACGCACACAGCGATAGCGTCGCTCCCAGCTGGCCGTACGACTTAGGTCGTTCGTTCGTTTCGAACGGATGGAGGACGTTACAACTCGCTTCGATTCTACGTTTCTTTTCGCCATTGCGTATACACTCATCGGCGAAGTGCGGAAACGGAATTGTATAATTAAACTAATCGACTGATGTGAATCGTAATCGGGCATGGGCATTCGTTCGATGAAAATGTATTGAAAATACATTATCAAAAAAATAATTATCATCATACGATTAATCGTTTCTATATTTCCGTGATGATTATAAATTATTTGAGTGAATTCATGTTTTACGATGAATAATTCTAATATCCAATAAAAATCATAATTCACCATAATTTAGCAATAAAATTATCTTGGATACAGTTTTATTGAATAAAACCCGCTACCCGATCGTAAGATTGTATCCCAACGTCGTCATCCGTATCATACTCCATCGTCCAGCCGAACTGTACTCCGACAAAAAAAAAAAAAAACCCCCACGTCGAATTGAGAACCTCCTTCTTTTTCAAAGTCGGTTAAAAATACATCGCTCATTCGCGCAAGTACCTAATCACAATCATCGAGGGTCAACCTGGGACCGTCGTAACGTCGCCAACCAAGCTCGCGACGTTACACGCACGAGCGTATTCGTACCTCGGTCGAAGGATAAACGCGAGTCTTCGCCGATTTTTCTCTCTATCGGTCGTTCGCGCGGATGCTTGGCAATCCGCGGTATACGGGGCGATGAGACCGAACGAGATCGTCGTGTCGCACGCAGAAACGAACGAACGTGGAACAGGGCGCGGATAAGAATGGCCGAGAGTGCCAAGTCGCGAGGAACGCGCCAACTCGTCGCGGAGTCGAGAGAATCACCCGCGTTTTGTACTTGTATTGCGGTTGGTTGGTCGGTGGGTGCCGTGTGTTCACCAGCGCACACGCGGGGCCCTCGCTCTCTCGGTCGCGTGAGTCACCAACAGCTGATGTCTGGCGCCACTCAGCTGGTTGTTACCGGTGGGTACGCGGCGAGCGGTGCGGCCCGTCACGTCGGGCCTCGCTATCTCCGTCGGCGTATCAGCTGTGCTTGCCGAGCTCTACCCGCCGGCCGGCCGGCCCGCACGCCTGCCTGGTTTGTGCTCGCTCGCTTGCGAGCTCCTACAATTCCACGACGTTCGAAAGAACGTTCCGTGGCGACACGACGAACGTATCGCGACATCACGACGTCGCCGTAACGTCCCCGTCGGCCTTGGAAGATAGAATTTGAAAAAAAAAAAAAAATTGAGATTTGGAAAGAAACGAATTCGGTGACGTGGAATGAAGTCTACGTGGTGGTTGTAAGGGTATTGGGTGCGGATTGTTTGGCGACCGAAGTTTGAAGTACTTTTTTTTTTGCAGAGGAGTGAACTATATAGTTGTTCGATTGTATCGATCGTCGGGAATTAATTATGAATGGGTTTTATCGATTATTTCGGGGTTTTGGTAATTTTTTTTTTTTAAGAAGAATTTTTTTAAAACTATTATTATTTTTTCTTTGAGGGGATCAATTTTGGAATGATAAATTCACTGTCATCGTGAAGTTCGGTTGACGGTCGGCACAATCGATAATGCACTTTTCGGTGCATCTTGCGCAATGTTTTGCAAGCCATTATACGTGACTCGTGGTTCGACGATGTCCAACGTTTGCCTATAGGTTAATGCGGATGGATATTGTAATAGCGGAGAAGACCCGCACGATCTAGAAGCATTATCGATTCGACTCCCTCTTTCCTCTCGCTCCTTTCACCACGATCCCGCGGTCTCTCGGCTGAACGCGGCTATTTTTAGAGTTCCGGCTGTAGCCAAGAAGAAACAGAAGGATGGATTGGCCGCTAGTTCTCGTTCACGCGTACCTACCGAGACGAAGGGAATTTCCGTTCGATAGTGTATTCACTCTTCTTTTTATTCGTCTTCCATGCTTCGTTCCATTGATACACATATCCACGACGTATAACGAGCATGGCGAAGAAGAAAAAAAAACGAGACGCGTCGAAAGTATCCACGTGCCTACGTGATACTTAAAACCGCAGACAAGAAAAAAAAATGGAAACTGACGAGAAACATAATTTTTTGTCCGACACGCCGCACCGACAGTTGAAAGAACAAGAGAGCGAAAGAAAGAAACCATGCGCACTTAAGAATTGTCAAATGAGACCAGACAAGCGTTGAGCATCGATATTTTTCTTTTTTTCAACCAAGTTTTTTTTCTCTGCCTTTATGAAAGCCTGAATGGCTCTCGTGGTTTCTGATTATAATTCTAGGCACTACCTAATTCCCTCTAGAACCTGACATCTCGTTCCAACTATAACAAGAACGTTTTTAATTTTTTTTTTCATCGATTGAGAAGAAAAAAAAGATATTTGAACGAAGAAATTCGTATCGATTTTGCGTTGACCCATGAAAATCGCGGAGGACGAAGAGGATCGGCGGAATACAATTTTCGAGTCACCCTGTACAACAGCGCGGGCCCTCAAGGCCACGGAGTGCGACCGTGTTCGCCGCCTCGCGTTCTTCGCCTCCTCGACTCGTCGTCGTCATCGTATTCCGCGCGCCGGCGTCGAGAAGTTCAGGTTCGCCGCTCAACCGGCGAATGGCATCGACGCTTCTCTCCCTTTCTCCGTGATTTTTCTGTCTCGACGTTTCCTCGCTGTGCTGCACCCGCGTATTCTTTGTCATCCGTACGTACGTAGGGAGGGACGTACGTACGCACGCACGCACTTTCGCAACGCACCGCTGGACCGGGACGCAGTGGGCGGGTGCGTCGACGAGAGCTTCGAGATTTCAACTGCGAAGGGTGGAAAACCTCGAGAGAGGCAGAAGAAGAGCCCTGATGGCGCGTGATGTCGTTGGAGAATTTTTTTCCCCCTGTTCTGGAAAGGATAACGTGGACGAGATGGACTTTGCTGCACGAAATTCGGGGCGACTACGGCAGCGGGCGCCATGGAAAGTTGCGTAGTTGTCGTTTGAGTTTACTTTGAAAAAAAAAAAAAAGAATAATTGGATTTGAAAAGTGCCTATACCTGTGCCGTAACTAATCCTCAATCTGTTATACACTGCTGGCCTTATGTGGTCGAAACGTTGTGAAACAATTGAGGATTTTTTTGTTAATACACGATTTATGAAAAAAGTAACAAATGTCAATGTTTTGTTTGGAAAATATAATTGGGTCGATTAATGCCCCAGTAATTGATTCATACAAATAAATTGAACTTATTTTATTATTATTTTCATATTCCTTTCGTTGAACGAAATTCTAAATCGCTTGATAATTCGAAAAAAGTCGTTTCAATCTGATCGCGAAGTCGGAAATGTGAATTATCAAGCTGGCCGCTGATGGAAACGCGAAATAAATACGAACAGGGTTGAAGTACGTCCCAGCAGCGATAATATCCGATGTAGAATTGTTCGGTAAACGAAGTTGTCGTTCACAGAACTCGAGAAAGCCCAACGGAGAACCGAGGGAGAAGTCGAAGCACACCGAAGCAATCGCGTGCGAGCTAGCCGGTGAAAATCGAATCTCCGCTTCGATGGTCGGAAGCTGACGGTGCTGCAGCTATCGAGATGCTCGATCTCGGTAACCCAACCGCTTGATCTTCCGCCGGGCTTTCTACATTCTTCGCTCGGCCGAACGAGAAAATGTTGCTACTTTCGCGAGTGAAGCATCTTCCTTTGGTCCGAATATTTTTCACCGGAATCTTCGAAACGCCCGATCGATCAGAGAAAATTAATTTTTCAAAAAAATTACACGATCTTTCTCGTTAAATTTTCATTACATTCGATAAATATCTGTAACAAGATTTTTAAATTGCCGCAGCAAATCAATTTGTAAAATATTATGATTCATTAATTTTATTATTCGAATGATTATTTATTGCCAATCTAGTTGTAATTGATTCGAATTTATTAATAATTATTCGAAATAATCAATAATTCCAAATTTATCAATAACTATTTCGAATAATATCTTATTTTATGACGAAGTAAAATGCTCCCATCAATCATTGCGATAAGACGGCGCGAAGGGAAGTGGGAAGGAGGGGGAGTAAGAAGAAGAGGGAATAAAAGAGAGGTAGGGAAAGAGTTTGGGAACGGCTGAACACATATTTATAGATGAATGTGGTTAGCGGTGACGTAACGCGACGTCGACCAGATTCGTTTGTCTCGAATGGTTCCCAGAGGACTCTCTTCCTCTTGCGCCAACGTTTTTGTTTCTGTTTTTCATTTTTCTCAAGGCGATCGGCGATCGCACCGCGAACGGAATAATGGCACATTCGGAAGACCTTTGACCATATCGAAACGTTTCGCTCTGGCGATGTACCATTTGTCACGCTCACGATTCATTCGTACGACCGCAAACGACTTTGTCGCTATTGCGGCTCCGAAAAAATAAAACTGTTTGCCCACAATTTTCGCACGAAGCCACGACGAGCAATTCGATAGAATTGCCGAAGAAATTCCAGTCGAAGAAAGAAAAACAAATCTCGTAAAGTATTTGTTCCTCATCAGACAAAAAAATTACGACGGCAACCTCGACGTGTTTTCTTAACGATAAATCTACTAACAAACCTATTCATAAAACTCTATCGACAAAAATAAAGATGAAAAACTAATCGCAGTGGCTCAATGTTCGGCCCAACCTCATTTGAACGTGAAACGAACAGAGAAAGCAAAGAATAATTCGAATAATCGTGATCAAAAAAAAAAAAGAAAGCGTGCACTTGTTTCGAAAATGGTCAAATTTGAGGGTAATAATGTGACAATTCACTGGGTACGGACCGGATGTGAGAAACGGGGTTAATACTGCAAAAGTTTTTGGACCGTGATCGAACCAGGACAGCCCACAAACGGTCGGGTCATAAAGAGCGCATTGTTGTCTGCTGTCTGGCAAGCTGACTGGAGGAAGCGGAGGCGATTCGGTGAGGCGTGCAGGACCGCCGACCCGAGTGAAATTGCGAGAGTGAGAATAACGAGGGAGGAGACCGGAGGCAGCCCGCGAGAGGGGGGGGGGGCATGATTCGTCGTTCTTTCTTGCCGAGATTTGCCGGTATCGCGAGGCACATACGATCGATCAATCTAAATTCCGCACACAGCTGTTCTCGTCTCTTTCTCGTTAGTCTAGCTCATCCTCCGTAATACAGCGAGACACGGTGAAGCAGCTGGCCTTCGCGCTATTTATATACCGAGAAAGTTATCGAACAGCGGCCGAGCGAACGAATAAAATTAAAAAAAAAAAAAAAGCCGATGGAAAATTTGGGCATTCTCGAACGGTTGAATCAGCAATCGAAATTCACGTAATACATTAATTCATGCATTCAACCTGAATATATGGGAAACAATCAAAAATTGCCAATTGTAATAATGACAATAATCATTTGAATGAGAATAAGAATAATGTTTATTTGATTAATTAACGAATGAATGAAAATTACTAATGATAGAAAAAATGTATGTTATCATGAAAATATCAATTACGCAATTTGTCAGTAATTTTTTTTTTTTTTTCCTGTGAGAATTAATAATGGCGTTTTTATTCGAGTCGTAAATTTTGCTTGTGTAGATAAAAATTGAAAAAGGTTGCAGTATAGTTTACAAAATTTGTGGAGGCTTTGATAAGAAAAGGAAAAATAATATCGAATGCCGGATGGGACTAACAATAAGAGTCGGTTTCGAAACGTAGACCGTTGAAAATAGAAAGAGACCGAGGGCCGTGTGAGGATGAAAGCGAACAAGTACGTGCACAAAACCGAAGGAAAATTATCAGGGAGGGGTCACGGTGTAGCGTCGGAAAATTGTCGCGTGCGAAAATGTTCGAAGTCGAGCTCAATTCATTTGGACAAACCGTTGCATCCGATAACGTAAGTCGTAAGTCCGGTCGTCGAGCCGCCGAGTAACGGAAGTCGTGTCGAGCTCACACGATGTACGGATATGGTCACCGATAAGCATATATATATATACGAAAAGTACAAGATCCAGAGATAACACCGCGCGGGATACGGAATTACCAGCAGTATTGCATCCGCTCCGATTCCCTACGGAAAGTAACAAAATCGAGAGCAACCAATAGACAATAACCGAAAATAATGAGCCGTAAAATTTAAAAATAGACTTCCAATTCTGTCCATAAAGAAAACAATAATTTTTCAATCCAGTCACAAAAACCTATTATCAAATCTTATGCGACAGCAGCGGGATCGATATATCAAACCGACGGACGAAAAAATAAAATAAAATTAAATTTAAAAAATAAAATAAAATGAAATAAAATAAAATAAAATAAAATAAAATAAAATAAAATAAAATAAAATAAAATAAAATAAAATAAAATAAAATAAAATAAAATAAAATAGTTTACTCGACTTTAATCATAAAAATAAATTAATAAAAATAAAAAATCGCATCGAAGATCCACTCGTGCGTTATTGGCCGACCATTGAGTCCCCGTAATCTCTACTTTCGTTCCTTCTCCCCTCGTGGCTAATGGACGGAAGTCGAGACATCGTTGGATGGACATAAAAAGCGCGTACGTCACCTAACAAGATTTTGCAAATGTTAAGTAGCGGACAGCAGGTGTTAAGCCCATTCCTAGACGAGGCCGACAAAGTGCACGAGGAAGCAAGTGCAACGTCGACGTGCGCGGTGACCGAGCCACGGCATCGCGCGTTTTCCTCCACCCCGATACCGCTCTCCGCCCTCCTTCGCCCGCTCCCACCCCCTCGCCGCATCACCGTTTCTCCTTCTTCCGCTCGCACAGTTCATACGTCGCCGCTTCTGTTCGCTTCTACGCCGTAATACGTTGTACGTACATGATCGCGGTCTGTCCAGCTCCGTAACTCGTAGTCGGTTATACACAATGTATCGAGTTAGCTCCCTCGTGCCCTCCCCCGCTGCCCCTCGAACCGCACACGTGGATCCCAATACTATGTAAGACTAAGAACGGCAGACTCTGCGTTGCACACGCGAGGCGTAGAACACCCGTCTGTACAGTCCAAAGACGTACAAACTGTACCACATTCGACGACGCAAAAGACCAACAACCTTACGATAAAAACACTGCGCAATAACGTGCTTCAATGATGTGCCAAGTCCGACGTAGAACCGTTATGATGTATCGCAAGCCGTGTAATTTAACGTATTGGCGTCACGATGATTATAATATATAATACCTATGTTACGGCTTATGTGCACCAAGAAATAAGGAGATAAAAAAAATTTCGAGCTGTCCGAGCCAACGTTATACGACGTCGGTTACGATCGCTGGCATCGCGATACTCGCGAGCCGCCGATAAACCATGCAGCGAGGTGCGGTATGCCCCGCTGTGTCGTTGAGCGTGGTCAGGAGCGATCGACTCGGCTGTGACACCGAGGCCTCTTCCCCTCCGTACGATTATAGCGTAATTCTTTTTTATTTTATTTTTTCAATTATCATTATTTTTTGCTCAGTCATTCGTTCCGTAATCACTCGGTCGAGAATCGAGCGAGTTCCTCCGATCGGAAATAAAATCGAACGTTACTTTCGTTATTCCAAAATTGAACGAAAGCGATATCAAATGAGTCACGTGTTTGCGCGCTCCGACGAAGCTCCGTGTTGTCGAAATATTCATCAGGATCGAATTGTTAGGAGGAAATTCCGTAATAGCGCAAACGAGGTTTTAACGATAATTGAAACTGGCTGATAATACGAAGTTTTCATCTTCTGTGATAGCGGGAAAACCGGAGAAAAGGACTTGGACGATGTAGTTACGATTGCGCACGATTCGGTCTGCTCTTCTTATCGTAAACGTCAGCACCGCGCGTACGCACACATGCATAAAATATAACACACACGCGGACACACACACACACAAAAGTGCAGTGGAATCTCGAGTACTATGCATCGAACCTAGAGTACGATACCTAGATACGTAGAGGGGTTCATGTAGAACTGTTTTTGTTATCTAATGTCTATAGATCTGGAAAAATAAAATCGCACGACGTGTAGTCAATCTCATTTCCGAGAAATTTGATCTCCTCTCGGATATAACGCCTCTGTCATTTGCGGGGCTGCCAATCGACTGTGGAGACTGTGAAAATTTCACTTCGAAGAAGATAAAAGGCTATACAATGTATTAATCATTGGCGTTTCGGGTTGATTTGTTATTTACTCGCTGATACCGTAACCAACTATTATCAATCTGGCATAAACGTTACAGGCGAGAATAATAATAATATTGATGATAATAATAATAATAATAATAATATTGATGATAATAATAATAATAATAATAATAATAATAATAATAATAATAATAATAATAATAATAATAATAATAATAATAATAATAATAATAACAATAACAATAACAATAACAATAACAATAACAATAACAATAACAATAATAATAATAATAATAATAATAATAATAATAATAATAATAATAATAATAATAATAATAATAATAATAATAATAATAATAATAATAATAATAATAATAATAATAATTTGTTTCTGAAATACTCCATTCAAGCTTATATTCTTTCACAGTAGTTTCTCGATCCACGAATACTCCATCTCATGGCTTGCTCACCTTCATTGCATCCATTAAATTCCATTGTGTCCAACGCAATGACAGCATATACCGCGCCTCAGGCGTTCTTCAGCATCGTCGATGCTCTACATTGTCGATGCGAATTCGCAATATAATAGCATATTCAAAAATAACCGGTCGACTCTAGCAACGTGTCGCGTACATGCGGTATTGACCGACGAGAGTCAACGCGGCCTAACCAGGTCGACACACAGCGAATGCGCGGCCCTGAACCTCCGGGCCACCAGCTGTCTTCCGGCGTTCGTTCCGCAGCTTATGCGCCTCTATTATTTTCGACATTTCATGAAATTTTGACTCCGAACGATCGAACGTCGGCCGGCGAAGAGTCGATTCAAAATTATCCGTCGAATTTTCGAGCGAAGCCCATCAAACGCGGCACCGAGATTTTTCTCTATTTCAATTTTAATTAAAAACAAAAATGTTGAGCAAATTCTTAGCCGTGATAAAAAAAGAATATGCCGATGGCGCCCAAACAATACCAATCATGTAGCGTTCATCGATAATTTCATTTACGCTTCATAAATCCAACGACAAGTACCGCGTTAGTCTCCAGTGGAAATGTAAAATATTCTCTCCCTCCCGACTCATGCGTGTTCAAACGATAATACTTCATCGCACCCGTAACACTCATAGGTTACGCATCGTTACGTCCAGAATTTTTTTTCTTCGTTTTTCGCTCTCCAATCATCCGCTACGATCATCAAAAAACGACGAAAATAGTGCAAACGTCCTTCATCAATTACCATACACTCGTACCGCGTACCATAAACGTAAGATTCACGCGGTACGATGTTTGATAATTACATACACTTCCATTCATTCAATCTTCAAATAATTTCGCATGCAATCCACACACATACGATCACGATTCGAAACAAGTGTCGCAAATATATTTCTTCACTCGTCGATAATCATTCGCAAATGTCAATCGCACGGATGCGAATCGACGGAAGCTGGAGATCGGTTACAAAAAGTTTCCTCAAATAGCGAGGATCCACGGGCGCATGCTCGAACGATGACGAGTACCGTGTAAACAATTGCAGTGTCGACGAACAGCGGTGGCGGTTCGCATTATAAACTTACATACCGGCCGTGCAATGTTCGAGTTATTTATAGAAGTCGATTATTGTGCAACAAACGCCGGGGTTTACGTAACTATTACGCCCCAACCGTCGTCTCCTCCTCGACGATGTAGTTGGTCGTGTGCTGGGCAAAATCCGCGACGTGTGCCGGCGCAGTCGCGGCATTCGCCACCGCCACCAGCAGCACCGGCATTAGCGGCAACTTCCACGGCGGGTTGTCGGTCACTCGGCCGATTTGCGAAACAACTTTCGTCGCCGGGGCTTTTGTCGGCGATATTAGCCGAGCAGAAGCGGCGACACAGGATCGAGCAACGACGCGCATACGTCTCAACGTAACAGACATCGATATAACGTATCGTATACATGATGGCGTACGCGCGTATGTACGTGAGTTTAACGCTCAACGTGCTCATTCTTACGATATATATATATATATATATATATATATATATATATATATATATATATATATATATATTATACATGCTCGTACACGATGTTTTGTAAACCACGCTGAAAGGCTTTGCGCACGAACGTTATATTGTTACGTAGTATCGTGCATGTGACAATGTGTTACGCTTATTGTTATCGTTATCACGATAGCCGAGCGACGAGGCGCACTGCCCCGACGCCCCTTCGGCCTCTTTCCCGGTTCGTATTCTCGTCGGTTATTTGGTTAACAATCTTCGGATGTGTAACTCGTGGTTATTGTGCAGCATCACGAATATTTCGAATTTTATGATTTTTAGATTTTTATTTATTTATTTATTTATTTATTTTTCGAGTGTGCATTTTTTTTTCCAAGTTGAAAAATCCTATGGGGGAGGTGAGAAATAAACAATCGTCGAATATATAACTTGTGGTAATGATGCAGCATTACGAATTTTATGATTTTTAGATTTTTATTCGTATATTTATTTATTTATTTAGGTTCTTCAATTATTTTTCGAGAGTATGCATTTTTTTCTCGAGTTGAAATATCCTATGGGGGAGGTGAAAAAATCATAATTGGAACTGCATGATAACCTAACTTTCTGTTAAAGATTGACGAATTAATAATTAGAGAAAAATTTGCTTTTTCGATCGGTAGTAATTTTGAAGACGAAAGGTAGATTCTGTGCCATCTTATTCCGGAATCGTCGGTCAAGGAAGGGGGGGGGGGGGGGGGGCGAGGATGAAGTAATATTAAATATTTCGAAGGAATAAAGGAGGCTGAAAAAAAAGAGGGAGCAAATTATTTCACGCGATACCGACGAGCTATGCAAAGTGAGTGCCGTCTTTCGGTTAGGATTTCACTCGCGTGATGAAATCGCCGACAAACGAGCGCCTACTCTCTTTTTTTTTTTGGGAGCTCGGGTCGGGGGAGGGGCGGAGGCTTCCTCTCTTAGTCGCGCGTTTTCTGACCGCGGCGACAATCTCGGTCAGCGTCTTTTCCTTACGCGTCTTTCTTACCTCGGTCTGTCCTCGTCGAGGTGAAAACTCGATTGTCAACCAACGAAACAACTATCTGCGACCAATTCGTAGAAGCGTTGTGCGCATATAATTATATGAATATCTATATCGCGTTATCCTCGCGTCACGAATCGCTGGCTCGCTAACTCCTTTTTATTTCTCAAACATTTTTTATTCCACAAAATGCGGTTAAATAGGATGGAAACGAGTTGCCGCGAGGCATAACCCAAGCGCAGTTACCATTTTAATTCGCAATATTAAATGACGATTGGATTTGAATGCGAATCTCAGTCTTCGAAACTGCCGCCGGAGTCCGATCGTACGCGGATAAGCCCGTTCGCGATAGGCTGCTATGACCATTCGTGGAAAATCAAATGCGCAAGACCTCGAACAATGTTCTCAATCCGATCGAAACCGGCGTAACACGTTGTTATCCGCGATAAAATATTCAAACGATCGAATAAAATGAGAGATAATCCCGATCGAAGGATTCGATGGAATACACGAGACTGTTCAATTACCGTCGAACATTGATATCATTTATCGGCCTCATTCCCGAGACGACGAGGGTTCAATTGAAATAATAAATAAAATGAAAATATCACGCAATAATAATTACTAAAAAATCATTATTGCAAAAAAAAATTAAATAACTGGGAAAAAGTGAATATCACAAAGTCAACCGTCAAACATTGATATCATTTCTCAACCTTATTCCCGAGATGCCAAGACCTCCATTCGAAAAACAACCTAAATAAAAACACCACGTAACAATCATTAAAAAAAATAAAAAAAAAAAATGATAAAAATTCTCTATCGCGAGGCAAAAAATCCATGAAAATTCGACGGACGAAAGAACGAACGTTGATAAAACGAAGGGAAGACAGTGGGAAACGTTTCTCGTAATTGCACGTAACGTTAGGTGGTAACCGCGTGGCAATTGGAAGGCCGGAAACGTCGAATTACGGGAGGTTCGAGCATCGGAGTCTTGGCTTAACGTACGTACGAGTCAATATACCGGGAGGTACGGAACGCGCCGGGGATCGACGATCACCGAGTAAAAGAGGTTGTGCGGCGTTGGTCTGGCCATTCGCCGACGCCGCCGGCCGGCCGGCCGGCTTCCACAACAGCTGAGAGACGCGAGGACGAGAGCGAACGTAGCTAACCGAGCGAACGGAGCGAGATGACGCGTTAAAACCGACCCGAGATATTTACTTTGGACGAGGAGAGAAGCTGCTGCGACGGCGAAGGCGCTTCGCGACGCATCATCGTAATTCCCCGTCCGATATTCGCTACTACGACCGAGTCAACAGTTACACGCTCGAATCGCTTATTAACAATACTCTGACAATCCCACGAGAGCGCGATAATCACTCGCTGAAGAAAAAAAAATAAAAAAAAAAAAAAGAAGAAAGCGAAAAGAAAGAAACAAAAAATGTATGACACGTCGATCGTGTTTTTTTTTCTCCTTATTTTATGAATGTTTTTCTTTCGTTTATTTATTTCGTTGTTCGTTTTTCCGACGAAAATGGGGGAATTATATTGTACATGCAATGGCGTCGATGGAGAAAACGAGAGAAGATGGTCCGTGGCTCGAATTACCGCTAGAACGCGCAAATCTCGTGGAATTTCAACGTTCAACGAAACGTTTGAACGTAGAGAAATAATAATTGAATCATTGATAACGCGGCAGGGTCTTGAGAGGATTGCGGAGGATTAGTGACGAAAAAATCGACGATAATTTTCGAAACGTGGTCGGATCGCGGTAAAATCTGCGGAAGACGCGAACGGCGCGGTTTTGTCGGGGGGGGAAAAAAAATGGACGGAATTGCCGGATGAGTACGAAAACCGTGGAATGTATCGAGCCGGAGCATGGTCGAGACGAAACCGGCTCCCACGAATCTCTCTCGCGCACACATGGCGGACGTTCCGAGCCGAGACAAGCCGCGTCGCACCGTCAGCCGCAACCGTCGGTTATTCCTCGACCCCGACGTGCCAAACGTAATCTCGCCGAGGCTCTCGAATAATCTCCTCATTTCCCGCACACGCGACGCGAATTTCCACGAACAATTATTTTTTATAACAAACGCGAAATCCATTGAAATCGATTTACCGTACCATAAACGCGACGCAACGAGCAAATATTGTTTTCGACAGCTGGCAAAAAAAATAAAAAAAAATTCAGCAGCTGTTTCTTATTTTGATCGACAGCATGTGGACTCGTCGACGCGTCGAAGATTGGTCGATCGGTTTTACATACACGTAGCTTCTCGCACGTTACCGCACTTAACGAACAAAAATAAATAATAAACAAAATAAGTAAATAACGTGGACTCACCTGCAAAATTCCGTTTCCTGTTCCTCGGCCGTTGCCTCGACTATTTCCTCGATCAGAATCCTTTCGTCACTGCTACCAAACACTGACATACTATATCCCGTGGTTATCCGCGCACCAACACCCGATCTCGACCCGTCGTCGTCGTCGTCGTCGTCGTCGTCGTCGACGTCGTCACCGTCTTAGTCGTCCTCGTCGTCGTCACGCGGGCGATGATAGCCAAATCGCGGGATCACGAGATTATACGATTATTCGATAAATCTATATCCACACATACTCCTGATAAACCTCGTTCAAACACACACCGTTATCCCCACGATCGCATAAACGCGAGCCGATTCTCAACGAGCCAACCGTTTTGTTTTTATCTATCTTTTTTTCGTAGTCAAAACCCGGATGACCCGCGTGAAAAACACGGGCAACAGCAGCAGCAGCAGAGCACTACTCGCGCACACACCCACCACCACTCTTTAGTCTCACCAAAAACCGATTCGATTAATTTTACTTTGATTCGTTTAACAATTATCAATATTATTATTATCGTGATTGCATTAATATTACTGATTCACGTTGAAATTCGTTATTTAATATTGTTGTCTTTGTAATTACAGTCGCGTAAATTCGCTCGTTAGCGATTTAATTAATGATTTCACGTTCAGCCGAGTTAATTCGGCGCGCAACCGAGGTTCGTCCACGGGACAGCCACTCCGCGGCGCACACACAACGCCCGAACGCGTTTTGCAATGGCGAAGTTTGGCGGGAAACAGCTGAGGGCCCCCGCGACGCAACGCGAATCACTCCGCCGCCGGGTACCAGGAGCGTACGATCAATCGACCGTTTACCCGGGGCGCCCGGGCTATCTCGCTCGCTCGATCCCCCACCACCGTACGTTACGGAGCCGACGTCGCGGCCGATATCGTCGCCACCACCACCGTACCCGGTCTCGAACACACTATCGCAAACCGCTCGTCGACTACCACGTTCGCACTCGCAAATCGAGTGCGCGAACACCCTCAGGTTTTACCGATTTAACGAACATACGTTTTTTTTTTTTTAATTTAGGTTAGTGTTCTGAATAATCATCGAAATCCATGACACGGATTGAATCACTTTGATGCAACTATTTTTTTGTATTGTCGATCCTCGATTAAATGTAAATTGCGTTGGGTTTGATTAATTCGTTCGATGTCGTTCGCGTATTTGCGCGCAACCTCGAAATTCCGATCCAACCGAGCTTCTCACACACCGAAAGCATCATCTTGAGAAGGTCGGGAAAGTATTATTTCTTTTCGTTTTTTTTTTACCACGCGGAAACACGTGGTTTCTCACGAGGTCATTGAGCGATAAGAGATTATGAATTTTAACGACGTTCGATAAAACGTTGTATTTTTTCTTTTCTTTTTACGATGCCGCGTGGTACAAGCGATCAACGATCGTCCATCGGTCTCGCACAAAACAGGTGTTTCGCGGGTTTGGCCCGTCGGTGAGTAAGCGAAACGTCGAAATATCCGAACGACACAGAATAATCGCGTGTACCCACGGATGTAATACCGCGAGCAACTCGACTGCCGCTGCTCGGTGCTCTCGTCTTGCGGCAATATCGCGCTCTGTGCGCGGCTTCGCCGTTGACTTTTCCGAGGTGGATAAGTCGCGCACGCGGATTCGCGCGAAATACGAGGGGGCGAAACGCGATGGTTGCTTCTGCCCTGAGCCGCGGAATCTTTCGAGCCAATCCCACGACTTTTGTTTCGCGATTTCACGACGATGTAAATAATTGTAGAATCATCGACGGGTTTAAGATTGTTCGGGATGTTAAAACGATGGATAATTTTTACGCGTGAACCGTTGGCGATCTTTGTTTCGATGGTTATGGATGAGAATGTCGGGTACTAGTTCGACGACGCGTAGCTTTACGCTAGAGGAGATCTACGGCCGCGCGGGAAACATCTGCCAGCTGGTGGAGGCCCCGCCCATTGAAATGCCTCGTACTCTTTTTTTTTCATCCCCACCGTTGTGAAAACCATTTGCCAGGCTTGAGAAGTTTGCGCGCGCGCACACCCGGTCTCAAACGCGCGTAGTACTACGAGACTTGTTCCGAGTAAGTTTCGCGCTTGCGCAAATTAACTCGGCGCATATTCCGATGACTTCTCGTCCATATTCCCGTCGAAGGCGCGGCGTTTTTTTTTTCTTCTCTTTTCTACGGTTCGTAACGACTTTGCAGAATTGCTTGGCGCATTTTTGACGAAGAAACCGATGATACCTACGAACAACGACCGTTTGCCGGTAGCTCTGCGGTGGAGATGGTTGACGGTTATGGTTTTCTGGGTTTCGACCGTTGGACCGGCGACGAAGTAACCGACGACGGAGGGAATATTACTTACCCGGCGAGCAGAGTTACCCGCATTGCGAGATTATGGGACTTTTCTAGAGTTTTATGGGGGGCCAACGTAATTCGTCATGTTTTTATGATCATTCGACGTGAAAGAGAAAATTCGATATTCGTATTTATTCAATGACGAAGTTGAGAAATAAATGTTTTATAATTGTTCTTGTGGAATTTTCTTGTGTACTTTTTTGTAGACGCTCTTTTAGGATTCATTTTTCTTTTTTCCCCCCCTCAAGATTTGGGAACTTTCGTTATGGTGATGAAAATTTTGATAGGCTGAACTTCTGGCCTTTTTCATGTATAAGAGATGAAAATAAAAATCGTGAATTTTTTTTTTTCGATCGAGAACTTGACGTTGTTCCTTCGGTTTAAATAAAATCACGAATATTGCGTGGTTTGTCGGTTAAACGCTGAGCTATCTCAAATGTTTTTCGAAAATCGAAACGTCTTCATCAATCGCCATCTGACGTTCGTTTGTCGTGACCGTATAAAAGCCCGCGCGTTTCAAACACCGCGCGTTTCACGCGAGAATGATGAAATCGACGAAGGGAAACCCTTCGAATTTTCGAGCGTGAGAACAATAAAAATCTGTGATTATTAGCAAAACTTTTCTTTACAGTATGAGTGTAAAACATTTATTCTTAATGAATCTTTTCGTATTAAAAAAAAAAAAAAAACATGAAAAGAAATTGTATGATATACAAATTGACGAATAAAAGGGCTCGAAGGTATTTGGGGGTACAGTTGTTATTTATCCTACTCGTTCATAAATACTGCAGTTGTAACCCTTGCCGGCTCGGACGTCCGAAGCGTCACGTTTCTTCTCAGAGGGAAGAGATGAAAAAAAAAAAAAAAAAAACCATGAATTCATCACCTCGGGATAAACCCTAAATGCGAACAAACGTAACTTATATTAACTTAAAACGTACATGTACATTACGTTTCGTGGGCGTTCGGTGCGCTAAGATATCGTTATTGTTTTTTTATTTATTTTTTATTCGTCTGTGCTCGGTTACGCGCGAAAAGTCCCGCCGAATTCGTCGTCAATGGTTTCTAGACTTTACGGAATTATTAATTTTTTTTCGTTCCAAACTCTTTTCTTAATAGGATTAAATTTTTGTTCGTATATTTTATGTAATTTATAACTTCTTGTTCTTGTTTTTGTCTCTCTTAAATCGTTATATTGCGCAATTTCGAAGATTTCACGGTGGCACACGTAACTTTACGATTTGCGGAAAATTCGTCTAAAAAACAAATGGTCTAAAAACAATTCGTCTAATAACAATTCATCTAAAGCCATTCGTCTAATAACAATTCTTCTAAACGAAACAGAGAAAAAAATATAATTTTGTAATAAAGAAAAAGAGAGCTGAAAATAACCCTTAAGAATCTAAAAATGAATATAAAACCCCAGGGTTCGCCAAAAATGGAACGTTCTTTGTCTGAAAAATAACGAATTGCTATTAGATGAATTGTTATTAGACGAATTGTTTCAGACGAATTCTTATTAGACGAATTGTTATAGATGAATTGTTGTAGACGAATTACTGTTAGACGAATTGTTATTGGCCGAATTGTTTTAGACGAATTTTCCGCAAACCAACTTTACCGTATTTAGTGCAACCACCCGAGCACTGCAGTACTCGATCGCTACCGGTGATAGAAATAATCGTTACGATATTTCCATTGCCACGGTTTGTATTTGTATATAAAAAAAACCGTAGATGAATGAATTTCAGATGAATCATTACATTTTCCAGCGGTCGTCTGTTAATGATACGAAAAAAAATGTAACGATGGACCAATACAGTTAGTTTTCCGATGTTCCAGCGAGAAACTTAAATTCAATCCGAACCTTCCGTGGTCGATTCGACGGTAAAATAGTGCACGATTTTTTAATCTCCCGCTGGAACAAGAGAAAATGGCAAAACGACGGTAAATAAATACACAAAATGAATCTGTCGCGGAGGATAAAGACGTGTAGGCAATACGAATGATTTGATTTGCAGTTTTGGTGGCTCGATTGTGTATCAGAACTGTACGAAAATTTTTTTAGCGATATATCTCAGCGCTTCTTTTTCTCAATTTTGCTATTCAATTCCAAATTCGTAGTCCAAGTTTTGCGAGGATCAGTGTTGCGAATAGCAAAGCGCAGTTTTTTTTAAATCTGACACAGCGTCATTAAAATATTTACACAGTCAAAAAAGTCGCTAATTTAGTTTTTTTCAAGTTTTTTTTTCATTCTTTCATCAATATTTACAGATATACGCTGATGCACTGTACTTTTTTCTTCTTACTCGCCCTTGTGTTTAATTAGTTTTTATCTATTTTCATACGCGACGAAAATCCGCGATCACCTTTTTTTTTAGGATCGATTCGATGCGCTCGCATCTGTGCCTCTCATCTCCGCGCGCCATTCGATCAAATTCCCGGTTTCCAAGGACATCAATCGCAATCTCTCTCGCCAATTAATTCTGGTCGACGCTTCTCCGTAATATTCGTACGACTTTAAAGCACGGAATTCTATATTACGAAGGCTATTTTCCGTTTCAGAGGCAGACGTAGGAGGATATCGTTAAAAATAATTCACATATTTATAAATGTATATATATATATATATATATATATATATATATATATATATATATATACGTTTGCGTGGACGCTTGCTCACGCTTATTCGGTCGTGTGTGTATGTGTACACGTGTAATACATACATTGGTGTAAATGACAATGTACCGTAGTACATTGATAATTTATTTATACACGAAAAACGGAAGTAAATGTGGAAAGAATTGCGATAATCGTTTATGGACAAGTGTAACGAATTCCGCAAATCGCAGCAATCGAATAACTTTCGATCCTCCGAAAGTTCGTTACAAAGTTCGGTGATTACGAAAATATACTGCGACTCAATTCGCAGAATACTTTCGTAATGTATCAATTTAAATAACGAAACGTTCAACTTTTCAACGACTAATATTCGATCGATCTCGTCGATAATGAGAGTGAAACAGGATTTTCTTTTGCTTTATTTTTAGCCATCGTTGAATGAAAAGCTGCTATAATCGTGAAACGGATCGTTCATTTCGCAAATGATGATATACAACGTTTTTCTTAATCCGCAAAACGTTCTTTCGACGTCGAAAGAAACAAAGCAAGAATTGAATCGCGATTAACAATGATTAATCATTCGCGTGAAATAAAATTAATTATTTCAATCGTTCGACAATCAACGACAATTGAGATTATAATTTTTTCGTTTGATCGTTAATTATAACCGTCGAACGTTCAAAATTTCATCCGGATTAAATGGTTATTTCAGAATCAACAAAATAGCGTATTTACATCAGAATTCGTTCAACATTATGGGAAAAAAATTGGAATTATGTGTTCAACACAAACACCTCTGGTATACGAAATAAAATAAAATATAGTTCCGGATGTTGGAAGCTTAAACATGACATGGATGACTCTCGAGAGAAATAAAAACATAACGTTAATTATTACACAGATCGGTTTCATACCGAAACGATGCGCGTACAGCGTATGAAACTTATCGAAAATTAATTACACGACGATTGAAAAACTTATTCGTAGTCACACGCCTTACCTGTAAATTCATGTCTATCTTCTAAGCCGATTAATCGGCAAACTTACCGATTATCAATGTTCGATCGAAACCGTTTATCGGCTCTAATCATGGCAATTATTCTCTCGAATTTATCTCTGCTGTTATAATAATTTTTTCAATCCTAATTTTAATCTTTCCTGAGCTGGATTAACTTTGATTTTCAATTGTTGAATGAGGTCGTAAATCTTGAGTGACGGACCGACTTTGAAACCCGTAAGATCTATTATTTGGTCCTTCGTCAGGGTGAGCAATGTCTTTCCGTCTATTTTACGTTTGCTGAAATTGTCGCAGTACGTTGCACAATCGTTGACACGTAAAAATTGCGCCACGTCGAAGACGTTCCATTCGGCTGGCAACAATTCACCGGCTTCCGTGTTTCTTTGCAAACCGTCGGCTAACCTCGGAATGTACTTTCCACTTGCCGACGTCACCTGTCGATATCAACGATTAGAAAAGAAACAAATTTATTCCACGAATTTTTGCGTTACTCGGATAAACCTCCGATGGCTTATTTTTTTTTTTTTTTTTTTTTTTTTTTTTTCATTCGAGTCAGTAAACGAGTACGAAGCGATGTTCGCATGAGGCGAACGAATCTCAAGTCCGTTTTACGATCTGGCTTAGTTCATTCCTCATACAGATTAAAATTTGCGTATCGTTTTTAGGCGGGCGTAAAAACAAAAAAAAAAAAAATTGTTCAAATTTTTCTCTAAAACTCAGACTCGAATATATTATAAAACAATGTTCAATCACTTAAAAAAAATCATTTAAAATTCGAAACTACATTTACCATTCCCAAAAAAAATCTCATATCCACTCACCGATATTTTTTTAAAACTCGATTCGATAAAAAATGACATTTTTTCAAATTTACGACAATCGTGTTTAGAAAAAAATATTTATTTCCATATTTACGCGGTTGATTTTCGCTTTGAACTGACCTCGTTTACAAACACGAAAGGCTTTAAAGCGATGCGACAAAGATCGATCGTTAGAACGATGTTTCGACCATAAGCAGGGTTGAGCAGTTTTGATGGACGATTATATATACCGTCCAGTGATATATACCCTCCAAAACCGAAAGGCGGTCGGAGGCATCAGAGGGATCGATGAAGGAAATAACTCACGTTGATGTACGACGTTGCGGTTCTCTCTCTAGGCGGCGGCGGGCTCTGTATCTCTCTCTGCGTGTCGTTGAGCGCTTGTCCCTGTCCGCTCGTCGGACTCGGCAGAGTTTGATCGGGACCGGCAGGTTCCAGAGCAGGTTCGGGTTCTCTTTCACCCTGGCCCGGTAAACTTTCCAAATCTCGATCTCTCTCGATTTTCGTACCTTGCGCGGGTTCCAACTCCCGTTCCCGTTCTCTCATCGCGTTTCCACGCTCGCTGTTACGCGTCAATATATTTTTCGCGCATGCCAATTTTCCGGTTTTCTTCAATTTTCGCTTAGCTTTACGTTTAAGGCCTCTCGGTGTTTTAACTGTAATAAATTGTTTTACGATATCAATAAATAGTTAACTGTAATAAGTTTGTTTTATGATTGTGCAGATCGAAGAATTTCGTACGAAAGAGCGTTGTTGAAATAATTTGTGGAGATAATTGAAGCATAGTCGGATGTGTTTACCGGTAGGACTAGTGTTTTTGGCGAGTACACGGGGCCCCTCTAACTTATGATCAACGAGATCGCACCAACCGACCGGATAGACGTCCGGGCTTTGACAATCGAGCCACTGATCGTACTCGTCTTCCCAACCGTCGAAATGCACCCGCAACAATCTTCCGATGACCCTCGTGATCGTAGCTACGCAAACCAATCTGGGATCCATTAGATCGGCCGCTTCCAATCGCATACCTTCGATAAAACCGTGTTGCGGAACTTCCTGCGAATTTTTAATAATTCAATTTCGTGAACGTCCTTTGGTCGTTGATTTTCGTTTGTTTTTAGGGTTTCGTGGGAGTTCGGGAACCCGCATGGTTTCGGTCTGTCTTTGGATTATTTTGTATGTCACATCCCTCCAATTCTCTTATTTATTCACCGATTGAGATGAAATTTGGTAGATTGTTGACAAAGGAATCAGAAAAAAAAAATTTTGACTACCTTTTCGCAAATTAAAAAGTAAACTTAAATTTTTTCTAAATCCCAAATGCAATTTAAAAGTCCGAAGACTTTGTGGTTTCAACCCTTCAGTCACGAGACATTCGCTTTAAAAATCGTCATCGGATTCCCCTCCCCGCCCCTCTAATTTCCAAACTATCGATTCCAAAAATCGGAAAAAATTCAAAAATACACATTTTAATTAGTCCATTCGATAAAAATCATAACGAATACCGTAACAAAAATAGTTCAAAAAAAATAAACCAACAACTTATTTTCCAAATGAGTCAAAAATGGGTGAAAAAAAAAAAATAATTTTCTTTTGGATTACCCGATTGAAGAGTTGAACGGGTGCCGGAACGGTATTCGTTTCAGCGAGATAAGATTCCCAAGTGAACGACGTTGGATCGTATCCCTTCGGTGGTGTCAACGGTAATCCGTGTTGGGAGCAAAAACCAATCGGAAATATGCACGGAGAACTGACGTTGTAACAAAACCAATCGGCACCGCTCGCATCCTCGTCGTAACTATCGATCCTAATCATAATATAATCTTCCTTCAACACTTGCATGACCGTGGCCGCGCATATGGACGATAAATTGAGAGGATCGATGGCTTCGATCTTCATTCCTTCCCGAAACGTGTAACCGAGATGAAGATGATGATTCTTTGGCACGTGAAAAAGGCTCTCCATGGAATCGTCGACGCAAAGTTTCGATTGCGTAACGCGTTCCGTGTATTCGGGATAAGCGTCGATCGTTTGACCAACGCGTTTGGCCCAACCAACGGGATGTATCAAAGGCGAATCTTCGTGACACCAAAAACCATTGTCCTCGGGCGGTGAATCGTAATATCTAACGTGCAAACGTTTACCAACGATTTTTTGTATCGTTGCCACTTTTACTTGTGAAATTCGATTTTTATCGACCACTTCGAGATGCAAACCGCAACGAAAACGTGATTTCATGCTCTCGTTGACTTTGTTGTAAAAATTCGTCGGCAATGTTCTCGCACCGGTCAAACGTCGCATCAAAAAATCCTTCCAATCTTTGTACTTGTTCGCGATGGCTGGGGGGAAAAAAAAAAAAGAAAAAAACAACAAAGAAAATCGTGAGCAGGTTTGTTATTCGGAAAAACGATTATTGATTTGCGACGATGAAAGGAGATTTTTTTGTGAACCGAGAGGGAGAAGGTAGGGTTGTTTTTTGTTGTTGTTTTGTTTGAAAAATAAGGAGATAAGATTGGTGAGCGTCGGTGTCAACGCGTGTGAACGGGGAAGCAGCAACGTATATCGTGAATTATCGTTTTTCAATACTCACTGTTGGGTGGTATGAGAGGTTTCCCGATGGTGGCGCACCAGCCAACCGGATGTATGTCGTTCGAGCAAAGCGAGACCCAAAAATCTTTTTCCGAATTGTGACCGAAACCTTCGTACCTGAGCAAAGCTCGGTATCCGGATATTCTGAGTACCGTAGCGACCCAGAAAGAATCGGGAAAAGCTTCGCAAACCTCGTCGCAATCCGTGTTTTCTACTTCGACTTTCATACCGACGGTTATGTTGTCCCATAACTCGGAAATTGGCGCCTGTTGTATAATTTTAATCGTAATACATCGTTATTTCGTTAAAGAGAGAACGAATCGTCGAGGAATGATAAATCGTTTAATCTCACGTGTTTGAAGCACGAAACCGGTGCTGCACAAAAACCCGGTTCGGTCAGATGCGGCGTCCAATCGTAAGATCCTGCCATTTCGGCGGTTCTCTTACGTCTCACCGGCAAATCTTCGGGCATCACCGGCTCCGCAACGATTTTCTCCTTCTCCTTGGTTTCCTCCGCAAACTCGTCGGGATCAGGTTTGGGAGACTTCATAACTTCCTGAAAAATCATCAATGAACAATCATCGTTCGATCGAATCGACGAAATAAATTTTTTTTTTTTTTTTTTCATGAACTTGCTTCATTTTTCACTGGTTTCGCTTCGTTCGGGGAATCAGGATTATTCGTCGATGTCGTTTGATCAGACGAATGCGACGGACTGTAGGTTGAGTCCGCGGTTGGCGCCGCGTGCTCGGAAGAACGAGCGCACGCTCTGCTGCAGAATCTTCTTTCTTTCGTGTAAAATGCGTGCTTCACGCCGATAGCGCCGCATTTCTCGCAAACGGCTGTTCGTAAAAAAAAAAAATAAAAAAATAAATAATAATAATCGGTGTGGTAGCGATTTATTAATTTTCCCAATCAACGATGGAAATATTTTTGAAGAATGAGGATAAGTTTGTCATTACCTATGCCGTCCTTGCGTATTGGTATAAAATTTAGATCCGTGTGAGGCTGATAAGCGATCGGCGTCTTCAAGACTAGGCCGGGATGTTTGATCGGCTTGATTTTTCTGTTTCGATTGTCCGCTGTCGTTTGAGTCGCGGCGTTGTTCACCACTTGTTCACGTTCTTCGTCGCCCATGTAATCCTCCAAAGTCAGATATTCGCTCATCTCAGGACCGTCCGCTTGCGGATCGTATTCCTAAAAATTTCAGCGCGAATTGACGTCTCAAATTTTTTAGAATAGCATTTATCGAAAAATGAAGCGGCGACATTTTTATGTCGATGCGCTTCGCGAGCTGCCGTTTTGGTTATTTACTTGTTGCATTTCGTGATTGTCCACGGCTTCCATGGCTTCGTCGGGTTCCGAACATTCGTTGGGAAACTGAGCGGGCATGTATCTGACCATGGTCGTGGGCGCGATTTGATGATTTCTTATATCCTCGAAGGAATGCGAACTGTGCGTGAAGAATGGACTATCCGCCTGACGAGGATCCATCATAAGTTCGTGAGTGGGTTCTCCATGAACCATCATGTCGCCCATCCATACCATCCCAAGTTCGGGCATACCAGGGATGGATGCGAAAACTGAATTCATAGAAAGACCCATTCCTAATCGGCAAATCAATTATTTAGGCCTAGGGTAGAATGAAATATAACATTTTTGGGTATCAATTGAAATTAAAGGAACTATCTTAATCCCACTTTATTGGAAAGTGTTAGTATGTATTGCGCTTCCTCCGTAGAATTCTCTACCGAGTATTCGATACTCGACGATAATCACTCATGAATATTCAGTAGTATTCCTAATATTTGCAGATAATCCTCTGTACCAATTACCATTTCATCCGATCCTGTTATCTTTTATCCTTCATTACTCCGATTTCTGTATTTGTCGAGCCAATAGCTAAGAAAGATAATCAAATTGCCAAATGTCTTAACGTAATCAGATTCAAAATGTAAATAATAACCCTGACGATGCATCGTTGGTAAATCGACAAACCCCGAATTAATTTAGCAGCATCGTCACAAGTCGAGCAAACCGACCGACCACAAGTGGACAAATAACGAATCCGGGCCCAATGAACAAGAAAAACTATTCTCATATTCAGAAACGTCGATTTCATAGCCATTCGTTTCCCAAGAGGAACCACGAAAAATTCCAAAGTTCATTCGAAGTCGTTGTACAAAATCGAGGTTCAACAATTCTCGAAACAATTGCATTCGTCTTAACGAAAAAAAAAAACAAAGCAGCACCACGAACGGAGCGTTAAACAAATTTCGCCGTGATCCATGTGGGTGATCGTCGAGCGGCAAAATATAACGAATCGTGTTCCTGGAACCGACGCCAGGCGTCCCCGAGAACCTTCGCACATTTAACCTTTTCTCACGCGAATTCCCAAGCGTTTGCCGTTTTTTTTTCTTCCCCGATAATCACCGACGAAACGATCTAATCACCGAACAAAATAATCGCATCGCGAACGAAGCGAAATAACGACGAGTTGCCGGCGTTATCGCACGACGGGATCTTTAAAAAAACAACGTTCAACGAAGAAAATAAAAAAGAAAAACAGAATACGAACCATTGGGAGCCTGCATGTCCATGACAAAGGGTTCCCTTGGGCTATGCGCGCAATTTACATCCGAATATTACCGCAATCCGCGTCTACGGCAAAGCGGACACTTCGTCCCGTTCGACAAATCGATCATTATCAATTATAACAATTCGTCTTGCTCCGATAAATCACTTTGAAAAATCCATCGTCCTCTCACGACATTACCGAACAATAGGGCAAAACATTCGGCGGCAGGCCTGCTTCGTTTGCCCCCATTTTTCCCCCCACTACGACCGCTTCAACGACGCAGGGCCGACAATCTTCAAAACTGCACGATCGAAAAAAATTCACCATGAGTCCGATCTAACGATGAACCGTGGAATACCGAGCGTCGTGTATTTTAGCGTTCGTTACTTGTTCAAAAAATAAATCCCGCGTAATCGCAACAAATTCGGACGTTACAGATATACCGGTCGTGCTTTTTTACTTCGATAGTGTTGTAACAACGACGATAAAGCCACGTTAGCATGGACTCGGCTGTGGTGATTGGTCGCAGCTGGCCGACATTCGAGTTCGGACCAATCAGGAACAGTCGCCTAATTACGACGGCTACAAAAAGCAGACCGTGTGATGATTGAAGTCGATGCTGGATGTTGTGATTTATACCGTTGACATATAACGTGTACGCATGATGCATACATTGATAGTGTCGTTTAGCATGCAATTATATGCAATTAGTTGCAACTTGCTCAGATCGTCCGTCCGCGTATTACCTTGAGTCCGCCATCGTTCTTAAACAATATTTCTGTTGAGTCCAGTCGCCGTTTGTATTTGACACCGCAAGTGGCATTGCATCGGTCAATTCGTCCGATCGAAATCACGGACATCCGTGTTGAATTGCTCATTCGATTCGTAAGTTTTTCCAAAAATAGTACGGATCGTTGTTGAGCGTCGTAACTGGTCGTAAACATTTTTCTCATTTGTAGAATCCGAACAGACGTAGGAAAAAATGAGTTCGAAGAGGCCGGTCGAAGAAATACAACTACGAGTACCCTGGGGTCACGTTGCGGCAAAAGCTTGGGGCTCTCCGGACGCGACTCGGGTTTTCGTAGCCCACGGCATGCTCGACAATGCAGGATCTTTCGACAGGCTCATACCCATGTTGCCCGAAAACTTTTATTACATGGCCGTCGATCTGCCGGGTCACGGCTTATCGTCTCCTCTACCTCTGGGCATACAGCTGGACTTCATGAATTACGTTCTGGCCGTCAAGCTCGTGCTCGATCAGCTCAAATGGGAAAATTGCATTTACATGGGCCACAGTTTCGGCTCGCAATTGGGAATGTTCATCAGTATCTTGTATCCAGGCAGAATAACCAAACTGGTGTGTCTGGACGGATGTTTGCCAGCTCCATCGGACAACAATCTTTTGCAAATGATGCTCGCTATTCATAACATCGCCGTGGAAGCTACGAATCCGAGGACTCCGCCGTTGTACACCAAAGACGAGATATTGTGGGCGTTGAAAAGTAGAAGACAATTTCCTTTGAAAGCCGCAGCGGCTGACGCTCTCTTTCACAGAGCCACGACCAAAGTGGGCGATATGTACAAATACAATCGCGACTTCAGACTGAGAGTTCCTGTGAATCCTTTACTCGACACCCGGCAGTATTTTAGACTCATCGAGCGTGTAAAAATTCCGGTTCTTATTATTCTTGCCGAAGCTTCCTGGTTTTCCAGCGAATCTTACATCGCGCTTTTTCAAAAGCTTCTCAAATTTGTACCTTCTAATTTTACGACAGTCAAGATTCCCGGTAATCACGACGTTCACAACAACGATCCTGAAGTTGTGGCTCCGCACGTTACCGCATTTTTCAATGATACGGGCAGAAGCAAATTATAATACAGCAGGGAAAATTAGGTTTTTATTAATTTTATAAATTAAGTAAGGATAATTGTGTGGTGTAATTTTTTTACCGGATTATTATAGATAGATTTTAGCAAAAGGTTCTTGTACATTGATAATTTGTACAAATAACAATTACGGGTCCAACAAGAACTTGTATTTAATTGTGAAGGCAAGTCGAAACGCGGAGATTAATAAAATGGGTTGTGAACGAGATTAATGCGTTGAATTTTAAAATAAATAATCCTGACTAGCGTTAATATTCTCGGCTATGTCGGTGGTGTTTTTTTCGGTACTTGAATTACATATTCTTGGCCCACGGCTTCTTCCCACAAATTATTACCAATCTTTCGTGAAAAATATTTCGTATCCAATCGTTTTCAAGGGTTAATCACAAGACTATCATTTTACAAACTTATTTTTTTTTAATAACAATACCAGCGTATTCCAAACATACAAATCGATACGCGGATAAATTAATAATGTCTAGGTATAAACGGTAATAAAGTCGCCGTCGAAGCTGGAAAACAATTTGGCGACGATACATGATTAAATATTACGAATTAATCGATTATGTCATGATGAAAAAAAAAAAAATCGCCCAGCCCGACGAGTGCGTGTTTTTTTTTCCCCCGAAGATAATATTCGTGTTGGGATGGAAGGCGGTATCCGGAAAAATTCGGTTTCGTCGTTCAACGACTAAATATCCAAATCAATGAAAAAATCATTGTCGTGATAGTCCTCGTCCTCGGAGTCGAAATCGAGGTATACGGCCGGAAAATCAATGTCGTCGTCTTCCTCGTCGTCCTCGTCGGGGATGAGACCGAGGTAGAGCATGTTGAAACATTTGGATTGAGGATTTCGGTAATGCAAGTATGGCAATTGACGATCCAGTCGCGTACCGCATATCCAACAGAAGTACGTGTTGCAGCGACCGCACGTCATTTTGTTGCAGCCGTCCGATTTCTAACGGAATTATTCGAAAAAAAAAACAATACGATGCATTGAGAAACAAAATATTTAACATTATTCTGCTTCCTCATTGAGGAAGCTTCGTGGCAAATTTTTATTTCCAGAATTTTAATGTAGACGTGTTCGGAATGTCGCTAAACGCCGAGAAATCACATTTAGAAAAAATGTCCGGGTGTGTGTGTGTGTGTGTGTGTGTGTTTTAGAGTGAAAGTAAAGATGTACAGCACTGCAATGGGACTATTTTTAGGGGTCGCCCATGATTTTTTAAGTTTTCCCATTTGATTAACATGGGAAGAACATGAAGTTTTCATTCGGAAAATCATAGCTCCGAGAATTTTATAGCTACGTCGATCCAGTGAGTTTCATTTGAAAGCTCTTTAAAAACTGCTTGAAATGGCATGCAGACCTTTGGAATCCGATTGCAACTTCCGTCAATAATTTTTTACGGAACAACAAGGTTATCGGTGGAAGTTGCAATCGGAATTTTTTTTTCTTTTGCGTCACCCTAATGAGTATGTATGTATGTATGTAACATTCGTTCAACGTCCACAACTCGAGAACGGCTTGAGATATTAAACTGAAATTTATCACACATGTAAAGGGGTCCAAGGCGCGTCGCTTCATTAATTTTTTCGAAATATCCATGCAGTTCTTTCGTTTTTGTGCGATTTTGAAATTCGTCCAAAAATCGATTTGTGCTCTCTAGCTCGCACAATTTTCGAGATATCGGACTGAAAATTGGTACAAAGTTGCACCATTATCGAAAAATGTTTCGTATTGAATTTGGGCAAAATCCATTCAGACGTTCAGATTTAATGCGATTTTTAATTTTTAGATTTGACATGGAATTCGCCATACATTAATTCCGGACCAGATGGATCAACGAGCGGATTTTATATAAAAACAAGGGTGCAAAGTCGAACCTTGCACATTGCTTCCTCATAATTTTACACATTTGTCGAAGCTTCCTCAATGAGTAAGCCGAAATATATCGACACTAGTTCGATCTTGCACCCTTTTTATAGTTGTAATTGAATCGGTGTGACTCGTTATTATTTTTTACCTCGATGGACGCGTTGCAATGAGGACAATTGCGGCTATTGCCGGTAATCCATTCCTCCGACATGGTGTTTTCGACCAAATTTTGCAACTGTTTCTTTCCGTAACGTTTTTCCATCTTAATTTTCTCCTCGTTCGATGCCTCTTGATACTCGGTAACGAGTTTCTGTTTATCGGCTGTAAATTCGTCGCAACGTTAACAAAATTGTCCGATTTATTCAATCGAAAGATCGATTCGTCATTCGCGGTATTCGTACCTGAATTGACTTTGCACGGTTCGATTCCGTGATAAACCATTTTGCAATAAACGCAAAACGCGTACTGACAAGCCGGACAATTGGCCATGGGCTCGTTGGGTTCCCGGCTCACCGGATATTGACAATGACGTCGGGGACAGTAAACGATGTCTGTCATGGTTTCCAAAGTAACGCTCAAAAGGATCGAATCGTATTTCGCGAACAATTCCGGACTGACCAAGTCTTTGATCTGAAATCGAATCAATTATTAACAAATTTAATAACATCGCAAACTAATATTCTTCAAAAATTCTCTATTTGACATTTTTGTGAAAGAAAAAAAATTCAGAGGAAATAAAACCGCAATGTAAATTATAAGTTCAAGAAAATACTCCAACGGGGATAAAAAGAAGTAATACCTGGCCGGGAGTAGCTTCGGAGTTGCACTTGTCCTCCGGACAACGAATGTTCTGAACGCTACCGTCCTGAATTCTCATTTCCAAGTATTTGGAGATGCATTCTTTGCAAAAAACGTGCCTGCAAGGTGTAAATTCGGTACTGTGCTCGCCGGACTTCTCGCAGAAGCAAACTTTGCAAACGTAAAAACTTTTTTTAAATTCTACGCGTCTTCTAGCTTCGTCGTAATCCACGAGTATTTGGACTGGATTTTTACCGCTCGGCCTGTCAACGACGGCTCTCTGATCGATTGGTTTTTTGTTTCTTTGCTTCCTGCATCGTTTTCTCTGCATAACTTTTCTTTCGACGCAAGATTTCGAACTGTCCGACGCGACATCTTCGTTCGCTTTTGCCTTGGATTCGGATTTGTCGTCGAGCTCGGCTTTGGCCAACGCGTTCTGCGCTTTCTCCAAGGCCGCTATGTACATTGTGTAAGCGTAACTTACGTCGAGATGTTCTCGAATGAGAAGAAATTCAGGAGTTTCGTTTTGAAGAAAAGCCATCCACGTGAAGAGAATCTCCTGCTCCTTGTTTTCTTCCCACAGTTGATCCAGCTTTTGGCACAGTTTCGATAGCATGGAGTGCCGCAGCCAGGAGGCGCATAGCGTGAACTTCGGCGGCGATTTCGACGGGTAATCCGATGGCAAAGTTACGTACAGGGTCAACGGCGGCAAATGCGAAATAGGAACTTTTGTGACTGGTTGCTCGTGCAATCTCGTGTCTTTGTAATTCAAGTGATAATCTTCGGGCAAGCGAATGAATATTTTCAGAGTACATTCGTGCTTTCCGTCTATATCTTGGTATGAAAATTCTTCCTCGTTGTAGATACTCTCCAGTGCAATAATTTCATCCTTTTGCTTTTCAATGTCCATTTACTATAGAATAAAGAATTAGCATCTATGTAACATTTGTATTTTACTGTTTTCTAGGTTGCTTCGATATGCGAATAATGAAAAAAGCTTCTGATGACTTAACAAAATTTACTGCTTCTACAATTCAATTTTTGGAGTACAATTAAGACTTGTGTTTATTTATCTGCTTTGTGGTACAAGACTGTCCACTGATAATTAATTAAATGAAGATATACCATTTTGGATTGAAGAAAATCAGCAGTCATTATTTATCTTGCAAAATCCTGCTTCGTGTTTGATCGTGAATTATATTGAATTCGAGAAGTATACTCCGCCAAATTTATACAGAAGCGACAATCAAAATTACTAATACTCTTGTGAAGAATGGAAATTATGTAAATGCTTCATGACTTTAGGATATCAGCAGTATTTAATTCTGTCGAAAAACTTTTGACCTTTATTATCAATAGCACAAAGATATCATAAAAGACGCATCAAATTCTTTATTTTTTCTTTAAAGACAGAACAAACAGCTGTAATTAAAAAATACTCTCGCACCATTGTAGGTTATGATAATTCTCAATGATTCGGCAATGAAGCGAATAATTGCCCCACAAGTACTCTTTGCTTGCCAGAGAAATCGCTGTCAATTGAGACATTTGATTGACCATAAAACCCCAATAATTTCAGTAATTCACGCATCTTCGGTAATTTACGTTTTATTCGACGAAACAAACTGATATGAAAGTTTCTTCATATTCGACTGGAAGCCGCAATATTCGTCGCACAATTTCGCAATGATTTACCTACAATCAACGAGGAATATTGTACTTACAGATCGAATCGAAATTTTGCGTGGCAATAACGAAACTTGGAATTCAAAAAAAAATTTCCTCTTTTCCACGTGTGAGATAAGCAGCCGCAATACACAGAAGCGCCGCGTGTCAATCGACGTTGACACTAGCATGGGCTATCAGCTGATAGACCCCGTATTGCATACGTGATAAGAGTGATGATATCAATCTGTGTGTATGGATTCTGCCAACGTGTTTCACCGTACTTGGCTGTTTGTTCAAAATTTCTACACTGTTGTGATGTTAAATTCGAAAAACGTGACAATTAGACGTAATAAATTTGGAATGTTAATTTTCGTATGTTTGTGATAATATATAGATAACGCGATTCATCGTAGAATAGGGAAAAATGGAGAAAACCGAAGACACGTGGACGATCGGATTGCCCATCGCGATTAATTTTCTCATGTCAATCGTCGGTTTTTTCGTAACCGTGCGTTTGATACCGAAACTTCGAGACATGTTCGTCAAAGCTAACCTATATGGGGTGGACATGAATAAGAGAAGCAGTGACAAGGTGTAAGTACAACGTATCAAGAGGTGAAACGACTGATTATCTTTCATCATTTTCGCTTCTGTCATCCTAGACAGAATTTGAAGAGAAATAAAAAAAACAAAAAATACTGTAAATTTTCCTTACACGTGGGGGATTATATTTTTTCAAACTCAATTGTTATTAATAGTTGTAAAAATGCCTGATGCGAGACTAATATTTGGCTTTTACAGACCAGAGGCGCTGGGAGTCGTAAGCGGATGCATATTTCTCGTGATAACGTTTCTCTTCATTCCAGTGCCATTTGCCAATTACATAGTCACCAATGCTGAATTTCCTCACAGTGAGGTAATTAAAAAAACATTCTTGAAGCTTAAATTTACTTTAAAAAAAAAACTTGTAATTTTTAAAAATTTTCATCAATATTTTCTTTCAGCTTGTCGATTTTCTGGCGGCGCTTCTGTCCATCTGTTGCATGCTGCTTCTGGGTTTTGCCGACGACGTATTGGATCTGAAATGGAGGCACAAGTTGCTTCTGCCAACAGTGGCCTCATTGCCGCTTCTCATGGTTTATTACGTTAATTTCAATTCGACTTTTATCATCGTTCCAAAGCCGCTCAGAGCTTGGTTCGGATTGTCCGTCGATTTGTGGCTGCTGTACTACCTCTACATGGGAATGTTGGCCGTATTCTGTACGAATGCGATCAACATTCTGGCTGGTATAAACGGCCTCGAGGTGGGACAAAGTTTGATCATAGCCATGAGCATCGTAATCTTCAACGTCGTCGAGTTAAGAAGCGATCTGTGGAAGGCTCATCAGTTCTCGCTCTACTTCATGCTTCCCTACATAGCGACGACTCTCGCGCTATTCGTGCACAATCGGTGAGTACGCGCATCATTGAACGGTTATTAAACTCTTACTTTCAAAATCTACAAAGACAATTTATTCTCAATATTGACCGCAGATTATTAAACATCTAAAAGTCGTAGGAACAAAATATCACAGCAATGTAAATATGTAATAAATCTCTCCGACAGGTAAATCGCATAACAATAAATAATATTCCGTATTGTAAAAAAAGTAGTTTAAGTATCATTCGATAATTTTTCCATTTATTCGGAATGATCGATCGCCATAATTGACTAAACGTTTGAGCGAAGCGGGAAAAAGAAAATAAAGAACGATAAATAATATACCGACGATTTCTTTATATGCTATATATATGTGTATAAATGATTCAACGTTAATACTTTTAATTCAACATATCAATTTTTTTTTTTTTTTTTTAGTGTATAAATTCGTTATACAATATGTAGTTAGTGTACATCGAGTTATCGGAATATGAGTTAATATCACAGTCTGATTATCGCCTGTAGTGTCAGTAGTAGTCCAACTTGGCGTAAAAATTTTCAACGAGCCAGTCGTATTTCCACGTATTGGCCAGCACCGTTTCCGGAGCGAAATATTGCTCCCGCGATTTGTAAGCTCTGATAAGATTGGTTTTACCATCGAGCCAAACACCCGTACCTATAAGATCTTCGACGTAAGCTACATCGTTATTTTTTTCGTATCCAAATTTTTTGGATTTTCCGGAATCTCGACGCAGGGCTATAACGATATTGGCCGGTGCTTGACAATAATGACAGAACCAACCGCCGTAATGATTCAAATCGCCGATAACGAGACCGAGAACGTCTCTTTCGCTCGTTTCGGTTTCGTAATTTCGTTGCGTCAACATCGAATTCGTGCGATAAATTTCGCGGGTCAGACCCACCGTGCTCGCACCGGATGTGATCAATGTTTTCGACGGATGTTGCCAAAAAAATCCGTACACCGACCATCGCAAACGAAAACCTATGGGTTGCGGCCATCCGTCGTAAATTTTCAGAAACATCAATGCCCGTGAATTCAATACTTCTTCGACCTCCGTGGTCACGTAAATATCGTCGTCTCTCATGTTTTTAACAATACCGTTTATTCGATCCCAAACGTATTTCGACAAAACCCGATTTGGTTTTCGCGATTTCGTCGCAACGTTCACGTAAATTATTTTATTTTGTTGCGGTCCGACGAGACCCTTCGCGAGTTTGTGACGAAAATTGTCGTCGGCGTTGCTCAAATCGCATATAACGAAGAAATCAACGACCCGATAAAGTTCTTCGACGATTACTTCGGCAATCGCCGAATTGTAATCGTTCACGTTGAACGTGTAGATTATGCGTCTGGACGAACGTCGACGTTTCAATTTGATGTTTTGTTTCGATGCCATTATCGCTCGCCACACGACTTCCGGTTGACCGCAATCGGCACCGTGCCAACCGTGATTGCATAAACATCTTTCGTTTTCTCGTTCTTCTCGCATTCTCATACCGTCCACGCCCTCTTTCCAGCACTGCGTCGTGTTGAACGTTTCGAAGAGATCCGAGGTTCTCGCGTACTGCAGCCTCGCTTCTCCCGTCACTGTCCGGTAAACCGGCGATGGCTTGCGAATTATTTTTGCATTTGGAAGCACCTTCGGGCGTTTGAAAACAACTCGTTACACAAATTTTTTTTTCAATCTCACTCGAACAAATTATTTTCACGTGGCTATCGAATAGATTTCTGTTCTTTTGTGCAATGAATAATTTCTGGAACTACTTTTACAAATTACGAAAATTATTATGAGAGTGAAATATATCTTCGTTATTTCACAAAAATGAAGGATAAACATTTTATCGTTCGAATTAAAAAAATATGAGGCAAGTTGTTGTTTGATAGAAAAAAATGTTTACCTGATTAGTTTCAATATTGACAAAGCTCACGGGATTTCCGGTGGTCGTTGCGAGATATTCGGATGGCGGTGTGGAGGCGACGTAGATCATAACGATCAAAACTTGAAGAACGAGAAGCGTGTAGAGCACGACGAGCTTTCCATCGATGCGGTTCTGCATGGCACCAATTTTTCTTAAATTCAAACGAACGTTCTGCCTTCGTTCGAATATCGTTGAAATTTCACGAAAACATTTTTTTCCGCCCTCCACAACCACCTCGCTGAGCTCATCCGATGTTTCTTACTTCCCCGCATGCGACGTTCTGAAAACAAAATTTCGAATTAACGCGGTATTAGTGTCTAGAAATTGAAAAAAATCGATTTTTTTTTTGCATTTTTTTATAGTGTAGGGTTTCGAGAATGTGTCGAATAAATATTAAGTTGAAATTCGTAAAACTCGAATAGAACCGCCACAATCCGTGCGCCCGTTTGAACGAGCATCTCACGCCGCGATCTGCGTAACAGCGCATAACTTGTGTAAATTTCAATAAAATCGTTTATAAAAATTTGTGCTGTTAGTTGAAACATTACTTATTATGCGTTAAAAAAAACCCCCGGCACTGTAGGTTTGATAGTTTTCACAAAATGAATTCCTGATACCCTTCAGCAATACCCCGTTAACGTTAAAAAAAATATATAATCACACTCTCGTGAGATTCGCGGCCTCGTGGACCAACCCACGGATTCTCATCCGGGCCAATATTCTTTAAGAAGGCTCTATCGATTTTTCAAGTGCAATTTTGGGGCGAATGGCACGGAAAGAAGTAGCGCTTCCGGTTTAACGAACTCGACGACGAAAAATTCTTTTTTTGTTTGAATTTTTGGAAAACCGCGATCGGATCAACGTGTAGCCGGTGCGGCCGATGACGTCATCGAGCCCTTGGTAAACGTCATCGAACGCGTGACGTCATCGGCCGATCGGTTTCACATGGTAACGAACCCAACGTGGACCAATTCACTCACCGACGAAGCTTAGTCAGTCCAATCTCTGCGTTTGCCGACGAGTTATCTCGTCAACGTGACCTCCCTCCGCATCTCCAGGCATTTATTTATATCAGTTTAAACCACAAAACCGACTATTCCGCGATGTATATTCTCTTCAAACGTTGTCGCGCGACGGAACCGTTGTTGTTTTTTTTTTCTTTTTCGTTTTTTTTAACGAGTTTTCGTCGATGTCTTCCGGACGTTGTTACACGCTTTTCCACCACGTCCGGTGTCCCGGGTAGTAACAAAATCGAATACCACACCCGAGACCCAACGCCCTCCGCGCGTACTTCGTCTCCCGACGAAATGCGACCGGAATACCGTCGACTGATAGACGACAGGCGCGTTCGCGGTACAACGCGAGCGCATGCGTTCGAGCTTGTGAAGAAAAAAAAAACGTGTCGCGCACTCGAATCCGCGAAATGTCGGTTGTCCTTGTCGATGAGTCACGGGATCGGAGCGAGCGCCTTGAGATCGAACAACGGCCGAATCCGGATGCGCCGAAGGGGACCGGCTGTCAGCGGGATTTAATTGGTTTTTTTGTTTCGCGCGAATGACGATTTCGAGGGGCGAAGAAATGAAGTTCCTCGGGAAAGGCGATTATAAATGTCGTTTATGCATTGTTGACTAATCGTATTGTTGATTGATTGCGCATCGATGGCAGTTCGGTCGAATTGTTGCCGCGATCGAGACCGCGGAGTCTGCGGTATTCCCTTGTTTCCGGTGTTCAATTTTTTTTTGGAGAAAACATGAATGTTCAGAATTCGACGTAATATTATCACAAAGTTGCGTTTCTTATTGTTTTTGAGCTACCTCGGTGGTTTATCAATGACGAGATGAATTTTTTTAAATAATCACGGTAAATTGTCACGCGTTATTTCGAAAAAAATTTTGATACTGTATAATTATTTATTTCTATCTCAGCTAAGATCTAACAAAGTTCGTACCTCGCCACTCGTTTTTTCCGCACTGCAGTTTTCGGAGCAGCCGACTTTCAGCATCCTCCTTTCTTCCCGTACCACCGTTCTTATTTTAACTCCCTCTTCCAGCATTTTCGTTTTTTTTTTCTTCTCTTTCTTTGAATCCCGAATCTCATCGTTGTATCTGGGTCTGGAACATCTGCCGCTCGTTACAATGGGGACCCTGAGAAAACCGCAGGTGTGTCGCGGGCCGCGCGCGCGCCACAGATCCGTATTGACCTGACGACGGAGGTTTTCCCGGTCCCTCGTTCGAGTAGCAGTATCGAGCCGGTATTCTCAAAATATCTGGGATGAGATTTGTAAACGGGTGGAGCCGACGTTCCCAGCGGAATACCGTTCATGGAATATCTATGTATTTATGTCATACGTATATATTAGGGTGGCTCGAAAAAAAAAAAATTTCCATTTTTTTTCAATTGTCCACCATAGCGCCGCTGTTTTGGAATTTTTTTTTCGGATGTCCTCCAACAACCTTACAAACTCTCGTTGCACTATTTTTCAATTGGACCCTTATTTTTCGTGGAAACCTGAAGTATGAATTAAAATGGGACACTCGGTATGTCTGTACTGGGAAAATACGACATATTTACGAAAAAACAAAATTATCGACGGAAGTTGCAATCAAATTCCAAAGGTCTGCATGGTTTTTTAAGCGGTTTTTAAAGAGCTTTCGAATGGAACTTACGGGATCGACGTGGCTATAAAATTAACGGAGCTATGATTTTTTCAATGGAAACTTCATGTTCTTCCCATTGTAATCAAATGGGAAAACTTAAAAAATCGTGGGCGAGCCCTAAAAATGGTCCGATCGGGTTCATCTTTGGGCCGAATTCTACGGATTCAAGATATTTTGTAGTGAATGCTCACCATTTAAAAGCGGAATTTTTTTTTTCGAGCCATCCTAGTATATCTTTCGTACCATTGTTTTCAGGTATCCGTCTCGTGTCTTCGTGGGCGACACGTTTTGTTATTTGTCGGGAATGACGTTTGCCGTCGTGGGAATAATAGGACATTTCAGCAAGACGACGCTTTTGTTCTTCATTCCCCAGATATTGAATTTCTTGTACAGCGTACCTCAACTTTTTCATCTCGTGCCGTGTCCAAGACACAGATTACCGAAGTAAGCTGTTATCCTTACGCGATCATTTTTTTTTTAAATCACCATATTGTCTCCGAAATTAAAAAAAATAGTCGACTTCTCGAAAAGCATATTTTTCTATCCGGGGTTTTGGTGAATTAATTATCGAAGCTCGAATTTTATGTCAAGAAACAATAGAGAGATCAATAATTTGTGTTACTGCGGAATTTAATGGAATTATGATATATTATGAAATATTGTCTATAGCGAAGATGAAATTAATTCGATCGTTTTTGTTTCCAGGTACAATGATGAGAGCGACAAACTCACCCCTAGTGTCACGGTTCTTAGAAAATCGGATCTTAATGTTCTCGGTTTGTTCAATGAATCGTAATGTCAATGAATTTTCGTTAGGGTGGCTTGACAAAAAAAAATATCCTCCGTTTTTCGCGGCCCTCATCTTCAACGAAGTATCTTGCATCCGTAGAATCATGCGGAAAGATGAGCTCGATCGGACCATTTTTAGGGGTGGCTTCGATTTTTTGAAGTTTTCACGGTTGATACTTTAAAAAATCGGCCCAATTCTACGGAAGCGAGATACTCTAAAAATAGCCGACGGCCGCGAAAATCGGATTTTCTTGAACGATTTTTTAAAATATATAGATATTCAAAAAATTAAGATATCTCTTTCATTTTATTTTCGAATTTTTTATGGAAAAAATCCGGAAAAACTTGAAGATTTTTTATCCTCAATTTTTAGGGGTGCCACCTATTTTCCACATTTTCAACCTTAAAAGTTAAAAAAAATCGGGGCCGTTCCTAGAAATGGTCAGATCGAGATAATCTTTTGTTCTCCCGGAGATGAGGGCCGCAAAAATCGGAGGAAATTTCATTCGTCCAAGCCACCCTAACCTTTACACATGTTCGATACATCTACATGTATTTTTTTCCTGGACAATCAGCTAGGTTGATAATGTGGGTATTCAGAACTCTGAGAATCGTAAACTGGCGAGAAGACAAGGATGGCGTGATAACGTGCAATAATCTGACGTTGATCAATTTCGTACTGATAAATATCGGTCCGACGAGGGAAGGTGATCTGACGAACATTTTATTGACGATACAGGTAACCGTCGGACCATCGTATTTTTATCTTCTCGAATAATTTCGAAAGCATTTTTCTCCAATAAACTTTAATTAACTTTTTCAGGCTGCGTGTAGCGTATTGGCGTTTGCGATAAGATATCCACTCGCATCATTGTTTTACGATGTTTGATCGTTAATTTTTCATCGCTGATGGTGCAGACATTTCGCGGCTGTAGCGATCTATCGACGCACGTGACATTTGCGTAGCCGAATATTGAAAATCTTCGCAAAATCATCGACGCCAAAATATCGTCTAGTCCATGAGAAATTGAAATAGGCCGAGGTTTGGACGGATCCATGAATAAACGGTCGGGGAAAAAAAGGTCGCGGAATAAACGACCATACAAAAATGGCTGATGGACAAAATGGCCGCGGAAAAAATCTGAGAAGTTGGGTTCTATCGCCGGGGGAGAGTACGTTATCCGTGGCGCCACGATCTGAAGTGCGTTCCTTGTTTAACACCCCGAAAAAAAAAAAAAAAGAAAAACAAGAATCACATTTTTTTATATCACTTGGATTTATTTAAGTTATTTATTTATTCAGATTATTCGGGTATTCAGGCGATTTAGGTTATTTATTTACTCAGGTTAAAAAAACTTGCACAATTTTCGATTACCCGAATAACCTAAATAAACCGAATAATCTAAACATTTCTTCCCGGCCATTTTTTCCATCGGCCGTTTATTCAGCGGCTATTTTTTTCCACCAGCCGTTTATTCGTAGATCCGGTTTGGACAGTACGAAGCAAAACTCACGACGTCACGATTCTCGTCGCCACGTCAATGGCGCTAATTAAATGTTAAATAATAATTCAACCGTCGGTGTATCGATTTTTTCATTCGTTACATCGTTACGGTCGATGTGGCCTTGTTCGACGGATGTATACTCGGGTTATGGAGTAAACGAGCCACCCAACAATATCCATTCATTTTTCTCATGTTATTTCAAACCCTCGACTAACAATAATATAAACAATCGTAACGGAGTACAACGAATTCGACAATCGCACGACGAATGTCCGTCAGAACGAGGCTCTTAATGGGTCAGCAATTCCGATTTATTCGCGCATGCGCACGTTTCACGTATAATATACAATTATTTAACAAAATTCACAAGTGGGCGGTTGAAAAATGTACAACGCTATGATTTTTCGTAATCTATAATTAACGAGAAACTTTATTTCTCGGAGGTATCAGCGAAACGTTATCGGTTTGAAGATGAAAGAAAAAAAAAGAAAAAACGAAAAAAGAAGAAAAAAAAAAAAACAAGCACGAAAGTATCAATAGTTCGAATATAGAAGATTCTGCATTTTGGCTATTCCGACGATAGGCTCTACGTAATAATGCGATAGTGGAATAGGCACTCGACAAACTGTTTTGTGTAAAATTTTTTTTTTTTTTTTTCTTCCTCAATTGCTTCGTTTCGTACGTAAACAAATCGTTGGCAATTCGATTTGACCGGCAATTCGTAAAAATTGCGCAATTTCGATTTTGTCTCGATAAATAAGGTTTATTTTGTTTTCAGTTTGATCGATGCATCGTTAAAAAAAAATTTACTCGTTTTCGTCGACGGTTACGAAATAATTTTTACGATATTCTTTGCGGTATCCACGTTGTTCCGTCGCCGCCCAATCTTTCGGATACCTTGAGTTGAGCTTTCGCCGCGTCTTGCAAGCTGAAAATATGCGTCAGCTCCATCGTCGATCGGCTGTAAGTCAATGCTTTGTCGAACAGATCGATGGCTTCTTGAAGTTTTCCTCTGTCGAAAAAAAAAAATAATAATCACTCGTTGAACCTCCGTCGTTGCTGGAACGGCGAAAAAATCGAAGATAATCGACGAAAGAGAAGTTTGAGAAGAAAAATTGTCTCACCGTTGAACCTCGATCGTAGCCAGAGTTTCGAAAGCCAATGCGCTTCTGTCGTCCATTTCCATGGCTCTTTGTATGTAACCGATGGCTTTTTCAATATCTCCGTGCCATTGGAGTTCCAAGAGTCCTCGGTGTACAAGTACGGTCGCGTTGCAAGGTTCTTTCGTCAATGCTTCAGCGAAGTACTTGTCGGCTTTCTCGTATTCTTGCGTATCCGCCAATACCTTGCGTTAAAAACGAATTATTAGTAAAATTTCACATTTTTAAAAATATTTTCAGGGTCATATTTGAAATGTTATCGTGAGATAAGTGAGGTTGCAATTACCTGAGCGTAGAACGTGTAACTATCCGCGCAGTCTGAAAATTTTTCAAAAGCTTTTTCAAAATTCATCATCGATTCGTGAATCATATCGACCGATCGTTTCGTCACGGCGTAACGATAATCGATGTAACACTTTTGAGCATAACCGATCGCAAAATCAGGATCGAGTTTCATCGATTTTTCCGAATCTTTCGCTGCTTCGTCTATTCTATCGAGTATGAGGTTCATCTGTTTGTCAAAAAAAAAAATCAAAAATACGCGGTTATATTTATCGTTTCGATATATACGAACGAAAATAAATAAATGAATGAAAAAAAATATGAAATTTTTCACCTGTGCTCGGTGATGATAGATATCGCTGCAATCAGCGTCGATTTCCACCGCCTTGTTGTAATCTTCGAAGGATTTTTCGTGATTATCGTGTTGCAAATGAAGACTGGCTCGGTTTATGAGAGCGTTGACCTTTACCGCTTTGCTGGATTTTTCGTCATCGATAACTGTCATAAGATCGATCATCGCGATATCGGGCAAACCGAGAAAAATGTTGAACGTCGCACGAAGAAGACACAGTTGCATCTTTATAGGCGTGTCTTTGTCTTCGAAACGCGCGATTTCTTCCGTGCATATCGGTATAACGTCGTCGTATCTTTCTTCGTCCATCGCACGTTTAGCTTTGTTCAATCTTTCAATTTCGTCATTATCGGCGTTCGACGTTTCCGTTTTTTCCAAAGCGAAAGGATCTCTCCGGAAGGAACGGAAAAATGATTTGATGAAGTATTTGCTCGGAATTACCGGTACTTTGTTTTCCAAATATTCTTGCGCGTGTTGCTTCCCTGTTGAATTAAAAATCACGAATTTTTAGTTAATCAAATTGTTTTTTTAGAATTATAATGACTTAACGGCATAAAACGTGGCCCCGGTGAGTTAATCGGAGCGTTATTTCTCATTTTACTAACCAAGTTGTTTGAGAACTCGATCCGCCATTTGAAGCGTCGATTGGTTGCTAAACTGTTCCAGTATACACGTCGCAGTCACATCCTCCAGCGCGCTTTCCAATTCGTTCATTCGCTCCATGGCGCGCGCTCGACGTAGCAAAGCTTTTGCATATTGTGGCTTCAGCTCCAAGGCTTTCGTACAGTCGTCCTTGACGGCGCTGTATTTTTTCTGTGAAAAATTTTGGAGCAATGAAATTTTTATCTCAAACTCTGTTAACACGATTCTGATATATCGGTGAGCCGATTCTCAAACAATGTTTCGATGTCCGTCTGACGAATGTAAATCGGCAAGTTTCTCACCAGTTGCTCGTAAGCCGCCGCTCTGTTTTGATAGAAAGTTGCGAGGTCCGATTTGTTATCCTCCGGACAAGTTTCGATGGCCTGGTTGTAGTAGGCGATAGCCTCGTCGTACTTTCCAGCTTTGAAAACCGCGTTACCCAAAGTTTTGTACTTTTGCGCCTGTTCTGTCGGAGTCTACGATCAAAATCAAATTCGACATAATTTCAATCCATCATAATCAAACCAAAAAAAAACTGAATTAAAATTGATATACAAATTAAAAAAAAAAATGAAAACTTGTTTCCAGATTTAATAAAATAATGAGAATCGATTATAACCTGAGGTACGGTTTCGTTGGTTTTTAACGAGGATTCGCCGTCGATGGATATCTGTTTGTCACCGCTCGTGCCGTTGGCCTTGCCCAAGCCCTTGCCGCTGTCTCGTTTCGATCTCGCGAGATTTCTGTAATAAATGTAACCGAGACCGAGGGCACCGACAGCGAGGGCGAGTTGCCATTTCGGCACAGGACTACCGACCACGCCGGATCCTCCCTTTCCCATGGGCATTATCAGCCCGCGAATTGCGGTATCGCAACCCCGAGCAACGCGCACACGTGGCTCACCTGCAACCTTCGTCGGTCAGAGAAGGCTCGGGACCGCGGGCGGTCTCGCGATCACAGGCTTTCCCGTGAAAACCAAAATTAAAAAAAAAATTCGACCTTCAACCTCAACCGGAGCCCGCGACAGCACGACTGGAAGCTAACCGCGAGCCGGTTCGTGCTATCGCGATATAGATAAAGCGCCACACGACGATGCACGAGGCTCGTAAGTCGACGAAAACCCGCGAAACCGGCAGCGCGCTTCAATCTTTAGGAAATATATTTTTTCTCGTCGCAAATTGTGCTCCCATTCTCTTTTGATATCATTCGTTTACTTCCAATTAATTCATGCAGGATCCATTGATCCGCAAATGTATTTCGCATCGCATTGAGCGTTCGGTGATTTGAAGAGAAAAAAAAATGAAAGAAAGGTATCGATCGCTCGAGCTCGTGTAGGAATCGTTCGGCGGTTTGGCATGAAAATTTAAAGGGCTTCCACGGACATTGAGCCGCCCGATTTAATGATTTTTTTTTCATGCCCACGAGTATTTCAAACGAGCATCGGATGCCGAGAACATAGCGTAGCAACCGAGGGCATACATTGCATTTGCGGATTCATTAGAGATCCGGTAGTAATTGTTGTGTTAACGATGCTACTTTTAAACGCGATTGGTGCTAATTGAAAACGGTTTCCGATGAGTCTGCTTGGAAAAAGTTAGAAGGAAGTAACTATGGGCGATCGACGGGCCACGGTCGGATACAAGTTAAATCATTTATGTATACATTTTTGAAATTTTGACCCATCGAAAAATCGACGCTCCGACCCTTGTTCGTCAGATAATTCAAATTCGATTTTTTTTAGTTCTTCAGAGAAGTTAATTTTGGTACTCAAAGGATTTTTCTCATGATATTTTATATTCTGAAGAGAAACCCGAGCAGGGAAGCGTAAGAGAGAGAGAGAGAGAGAGAGAGAGAGAGAGGCAGACATGGCTGGTCGGAGCGAAGCCAAATTTTCGTAGAATTTTTCCACAGAAATTTGCTTGCCCACGAATGCCCGGAACAGTGCTGCCGGTGGCCGAGATAGTAACTACGGCTACGACGTCGGAAAATCGTGCTTGCGACTTCCGTAACGCCCGCAGTTTCGTGTACTTTCATGCTCGATCGGTAACAAAAACTGTAAAGCATAATTCTCAGTTACAATTAATCTATCGGATGAAAAATGATAACGGTTGAGTGCACCTCAACCTTTTGCAGTGAATCGTTCTCATTTTTCATCTAAAAAATGATCTTTGGTTGAGAACACTACTTTGCAAGATTCAACTACCTCTCTCGCACTTGTATCAATCTGAGAGATAGTCGCATCACCTAGAATGCGTAGTCCAGTGCGATAGGACATGAGAAGATCTCCCTTACGATTCTAGATGATACATGGCGCTGCCCTCGCCGTCTTTCAACCCTTTCGATATCCAATCGGACGTCTACGACCCTTGCGAGCAGCCAATCCACGAATCCGAAGCCTAGTTCGACCCCAGATTTTCTCAAAGAAAGCGTCGTTCTTGCACCAATGTTCTCAAAGATAGCAACAACGTGACGTGACACGTTTCCCCCACATTACCTTAGGATGATGCGCTGCATCCCTGAGAACATCAATCGTCATAAAAAATAATGCTTCGCAAAGGTTATTACCGGTCGAACAGTATAATTCCATGTTGGTACAATACATAATAAAAAAAAATGAATTAAAAAAACGCAAGAGGAAGTAGCGGAGGGGATTCGAAGATCGCGCCACAAATGACAAATAACCATGCATTTTAAGGTGATGTGCGACATCGACCGCACCGCCATGGAAGCGAGCGAAGATGTACCATCGGCGACTACGCCAGAGCGAGAGAGATCGAGGGAAATATGTCGCACATCTCGCGTTAAGGGGCGCGGGGGTTGGTTCGAGAAATGTACAGTAGCGTGGCAGTATCGTACACAATTAAAATACCACACCACGTGACCGTGTATTACAAAATGACGGTTACACTGCTCGCCAACTGGTAGTCCCGTCCAAACTCGGGCGCTTTCCTTCCCAAGTGTCATGCTACGTACATACGTGAAAGTGTTGCTGTTACTTGGTCGATTAATCGCTCGATTGAATATCTTGACGCCTGGAAAAATTTCCCGTCAAGATGTTTATCAATGAAATATCGGAAAAATTTAATTTCTTCGCGCAGTAGGTTATCGACTGCAACGGATTTTTCTCAACGCTTCTATTATGAATTTGTGATCGATTATTTCTCGATCGGTCTGCGGCTGTTACGAAAATTTTCACGCAACTCTTATTTGCCGTGAGTCTCGAAATTTTTCGTTGGTGATTGAACCGCCAATCGTTCATAAAATGTAATTCTAAATCTATGAAGAAAAAAGAAAAAATAACGCGACGAAATTCGAACGTATTTGAACTTTGGCCGAACGCGAGCGGCACACGCGTATCCGAATTGTTTTCTTCCTGGAATTCCATTCACTTCTCGTGTTGCTGACTTTTCGCGTGTATACAATTCGTCGAATACGCGCAGTATGAGAACTGAATTGAGCGGCCGGAGTTCGTTATCGACGAGAGAAATGTTATTAATATGGAGAGCAGCGATGGCAACGAACATGTGGAAATAAAGCAGAAGTATGTCTTTTTCAATGATCCGGAAATTATTGGAGAACGAGCCAGAAGGTCCGCCACGGTGAGGATTCCCAATATTTTTTCTCTTAGACGCTGAATGTCTGAAGTTTTTTTTACAACACAAGGGCTCAAGCCGGATGCCGAGAGGAAATAATAATATTAATATATTTCTATCAATTTCAATTAACCAACACATTTTTATAATTTGTTTGGTTAACGTTATTTACATTCTATAAATCCCTAAGAAAATAAGAATTTTTGTCACGAACATTTCAGAGTAATCAAATATAATTCTTTCCGCACCTAAACATCTATATTTAACATTGCAGATATTTCAGGATCATCAATTCGCAAAGTTGAGACAGGAGCAATGCTCGTCCCACGTAGCATCCGCAAATTTCTCTGACCCTCAATCTGCTTGCGGCCACAAGAATCCGGACTCTTGCGTGGTTCCTCAGCCAGTACAGCCATATCCTTTTGCATTTATCACGGCGTTGAAACGCAAACTAGCCACAGCTGCCTACAATGAGACATCGAAGAGGTTGTATCACACCGGAACTTCAAAAACGGTAGAACCTCCCGACGTTCGGATAATCAACGCCGAGCCGAGACCCGGACCGAGTTTGTACGAGACGATTCAAAAAATGGAATTCATAAAACCTCTCAAGGTGCCGGACGTCAAAATTTCACCCAAGGGCTTGGATTATTCTCCCAAAGATGCTCCCAATCTCAGAGACGCGACTCCCATTAAATTTCCAATGGCTACGCAGAAGATCGACAAAACGCCCAAAGGCATGGAAAGAGCGTACAGAAAATTGGATTTTTCTCTATCGGAGAGTCACTCTTTGATATCGAGCGACGACGTGGAACCCTCGAAAGCCTCGGATCCGTCCGTACCTTCGAGTTTGATGAAAAAAAAGGATCACGCTCGAGACAGTTCTCGCGAGAAGGAGAACAGAACCAAAAGAATAAAAAAAGAAGATTCTCAAGTTTCAAGATTGGAAGAAGGATCCCAAGATTGTACGAAGCAGAGAACAAAAAATCCGAAACACGTGTCGAGAAAAGACTCGACAGATCCGAAACGTTCGAAAAACGAGCGTGGATCTTCGTATTTGCCGAAAGAATCCGAATTTACCTCAAAAAAACCAAAGAACAAGAATTTCGTTACGTCAACGACGAAAAAAGACGACGACAAGAGGCTACGTTCGTCGAGCATACATTCGGTAAAAACTTCGCGCGACAAATCTTTGGAATCCAGAGTTCGTACTTTCAGCAGCGAATCGCTTTCCGATCGTAATTACAAAATTCACGAAAAAATCCCGAGGGAAAGTTCGAGAACAACGGATTCGGACGTGTCAGCGTTGAAATACAACGACGATTATCAAATATTGAACGCTCTTCGCCAATTGGAAGAACAAAAACAAAAAGTAATGGATAACAAACCGCCAAAGATGCCACCGAGATCGTCGCAAACGATTCAACAAAAATCTCTCGACGTTCCCGCGAAAGAGCAACACAAAAAAATCGTCGATAGAACGAAACCATTGGTCGGTAAATCGTCGAATCGAACCGGCAGCAGCACCAGTGAAATAATGGAAGAAATAGAAACGGTTTCGGACTCTAATAGCAACAAAAATCGTTGCTCTTACACGGAAACATCGCAACAGACAAAATTAAAAATTTCCGGTTCGAACAATTCTCAAATTAATTCCAACGTCGAATCTCAAATAATGAACAAGGCTTCGTCCGAAGAAATGATACTCGATCCCACGAAATTGTCGTTCAGGGACGACAGTTATTCCCAACAGGACGAATTCTGCGATCTCGTAACACCCGACGTAAATCTGACATGTCGTCCGAAAAGAAGAAAACCAATAGCTTCGGAAAATGATTCCGAATCGGATTGTTCGAAAACGCCGAAGCACAAATCCACGCGAACGGAAATTTCATCAAACCCAGGAGCGCCGTTTGTTCATCCGACCGCTCTTCACATGCAATTTCAAGCTGAATTGCATCTTCTGGATTCTTTCGATCAATCTCTTCGACAAGTCACCGACGTGGAAAAATGTTTGTACACCGCGAAACACGACAGAAGCAAGGAACTTTTGCAAAAACAAAGACTCGCCAACGAAGAAATAAAAAAACAACTAACAGCGATGCAAGCCACGGAAAAATCAATGAGAGAAGGTATTACCGGAAAATCTTCGTTTTCCGATAGAAACAACGATGGCGAATTTTCCGAATACATAAACGACGAAACAAAAATTTGTTCAAACATTTCCACAAAATCATATTTGCCGGAAAACGAGGAAAAATCAAAAAATCTTTATTTTTGCAACAAAGACGTCAAACCGGACGTCAAAGTTGCCGAAGTTCAGACACAAACGGCCAATGACATCGCTACGCAAACGGAAAATCGTTTGGCTCGTCACGCTATTGCCGAAAGACTCAAACAATATCCCGGTATAACTTACGATCGTGGTAATCTGACGAATTGCGAAATTCCGGAACTCTCGTTGGGTTCGCTCGAACAATTCGAGGATTTCGAAAACATCGAAGACATCTCGTTGCCGAACAAAATGAGAACAATGTCGGAAATAAGTTTGCACGAAACAACGTCGTCGATAAAAACGGAAACCGGTACGGAAATAAGTATTTCAACGAGAGACGTAACGTGTTCGTTCAACAAATATTTGGATCTCGAAATGGCGCAATTGATCAAAGACGAGAAGTTGATGTACGACAAAATTGAGATGCTTTTTAAATCACGTGAAAAAACTCTCAACGATCGTACGAGAAAATTGGTCAAACTTGAGGAACAAAAACGTGCTCTTCGCGATACCGGTCAGGACAGCCGAATAAGTTCCGTGAAGAAGAAACAACGTGCTCTCTTGCTAAAACTTCAACAAGAAAAAGATGAGATGAACAGATTGAAGGAACTTCACAAAATGGCGAGTCAAGAACGCAAGTTAATGCTGCAAAAACAACGAAATTTGTTCAATCCACAAATGTCGACGAAAAATATTCTTACGAAATTGAAGAGAAGCGCGGATTGTCAATCGCCAAGAAGATTATCGGGACCGATGAAAGGTTACGACATAAGAAGCAACAGTTCGATGAGTTCGCTCGTGGATTCCGACAAATCTCAATTGGATCGTTCACAAGTTGATTTGAAGATTCAATTGTCCGACAGTTCGCACAGATTGGATGGAAAATCATTGAGATCCGATTTGGAAACGTCGACGGCCGAGAAAATCGATGGTTCGAACGATCGAAAATACATGAGCGTTCTCGAGGAATCCGGTAATTGTCTCGACAATCTCGATCGTTTGAACGATTTTATGTCGAGTTTCGAGAGTCCGCAGAAATTGGAATCAAAAACGAGAAAATTCGAGGAGAAAATGCCGGGTTCGAAGACGAATTATCCGTCAAGACCGAAGCACGCGGTTTTCCCGTGTCACGGTCAGATCGTCGAGACGACCGAAGCTTCCAAGATAACGTCGCAAAACGTGGATAATTTGGAAAACGTTAAATCCGAATCCGACACGCTCGTGGAAGAATTGTCGAAAAAATCAAAACCGGTCGATGTTCAAATTTCGAATTTGTCGAAGGACAAAGAATCCACGATCGTGGAGATTGTTCACGGTGATGCGGATTCCGTTAATCCTCGAAAATCCAGAGCTTCGCAAGTCACCGAAGAATCGCTTTTGATAAATTACAAAGGTACGAAAAAATCGGAAAAATCGGGTGACAGAGAGACGACGAAAAAATCGCAGCATCCTCACGAATCAAAATCGGCGAACAAACGAAAAGCTTCGAAAAATCTCAAGGGAAAATCAACGTCGAACATACTGACGGAAAATATTTTAAGATCCAAGGGAAATACTCATATCACTGATGATAACGTCAAATCCGTTGGCAAACGTACAAAATCGGACAAAGAACCGTTGCAACCTGACGATAATTATCAGAGTTCGATTTTGGAAGAGTTGGATTTCAACGAGAGCCAAAATTCTCTCCAAGCTCTGGTAAAACATTCGAGAGCGGTTAAGGACAAGAATTACAAGATTCTTCGAGACATAGCGAGCGAACACGAGACCAAAGAGAACATAATGACGCGCAATGTGATGGAAAGAAGCTCGGATAATCGTGAAAATAATTCGCGCAGGGAAGACGGCGATGTGCACAATTTGGGAAATATATCGACGCGTTCGCAAGTCAGTACTTTTACGATTTCACGGCACAGTTCCGGTGACAGCGAGAAGAGTTTTTCACGATCCGTCGTCATCAGGGCTCAGGATCATCGTTTCAAAACTTCGAAAAAACTCGAACAGTGAGTAGTAATAATTCATTCACGCATTGATCGATCTTCGTCGTTGTTTTGTTTTTTTTTCTTTCAAATCCAGTCTCAAGAATCGTATCGGGAACAAGTCAATCGAGTCATTATTTTAATTCGCGTTAAATTTTCCACCGTTCGATGCAACCATTTTTACGAATTGTTTTAGTTACGCGGATACTTTGAAAAGTAAAGTAAGTAAGCGAAAAATAAATCAACCGCGAGATACGTTCGAAACGGTCTTAGTCATTTATTAACTTCATCCGTAATTCTTCGCTACAATTAACATCCGGATATCTAATCGTTCCCTCACGTGTATTTTCGCGAATGAAAAAAGAAAATATGCCGTCCAGGGAATTTCAACCGTGCGTTGGCAGTGAGTTCTAATAATAATCCGAAAATGTGTATTCGTGATCGAGCGTGCCATTGTAAAAATAGATGCTGAGCGGTAGCCCCGTGCAACCACGGATCTTATACGGTTCGCCAGTGCACCGAGTAATTCTCGAGTACTCGTGTAAAATTTGGTACTGCCGAAAATTTCCAAATTTTCGCATTAATTTCCGAAGTTTCGCATTAATTTCGCCGAAATCGTGATGATTGCGGTTTAGCGCGATTCTCGAAGTTCAAAGGGGATTAATTCGGCTGACACTTGTTCGCACAGAGTTCTGAATGCACGGGAAGCTGCGCTTACGACCCGCAGGAATTGCGTCGAGGATTGGATCGCCTGGCACACGAAACTTAAGGCCGAGGAGAGTCGCGTTGCTCGCATGGAACAGGCTGCTTTCAAACTCGTCAGCACGACCGCGAACGCTCTGACCTATCATGGTACATATCCACTTAATTTAATTTTTTTTTATTACCGATAAGTCAATAAATTCGCCACGACCCTGATGGAAATCGAAATCTTATAATTCAACGGAAATCGTCAAATAATAACAGAAAATTACAAAAAATGACGAAATCCCGAAATTTGTCCTGAACTTATTTCAGAATCATGTCAACGTATTATAACAAAATGCGACATATAAGGTCAAATCAGTGAAAGATCATACGCGGCGAAAATTTGACATTTTTTGTCAGAAAAATGTCTAAAGTTATCATTTTTCATGAAAAAGTAATGGAGTTCCAATTGATGATGAAAAAACGACAAATTGTGATTAAGAAGGTCAATCTTTCATGTAATATGATACATTCTGAGAAAAATTCGTCGAATTCCCGTAAAAATGTAACAATTTATAACAAAATTGATCGGAATCTGAAATGCATATTTCCATCAGGTCATTGTCAACCAAGCATCTACGAATTTTTCCAGTCGTTTCATTCGAGATTAATTCACAGAACGTGTTTTAATAAATTATTTAAATATTGAATAAAGATGCTGGAAAATTTGGGTACTTATCTCATCAGACTGGTCTTGATGTCTTTAAAATATCTTCGTGTTTTTTTTTTAATATCGACCTAAGCGTGGGTTTTGACAACTTCTTGATACACTCATTTCGTTTTAAAAAAGACACGACAATGTCATCCGACACAAGCGACGTGGAGGGAAGAGTCGAACTGTTGGCCGAAAAATTGGCCGAAAGGCGCGCGGAAATGGCCAAGCTCAAACGGGAAGCCAGAAGGCAAGCCAAACAGCGACTGAAAGCCCTCGAAGCAAATTTGCTCAGTCAAATCAAGGTAAATTCCCACAAATCCATCCCCCGACAATCACTCCATCATTCATAATAATTTTTCTTTTTTCCTCTCATCAATTCTTTCGTTCTCCACCGTTCAGAAATACGACACGACGATTCACGAGATGCGAAAGAAATTGGAAACTCAAAAAACCTCGATAAAAGACAGCGACAAACTTGCCATTGAATCGAGATCGGTCGCGGACTTCAAAGTACCTGAAATTCCGATAAAACGGATACAAGAAATTTACAAAAGCAGCGATTTGTTGAGATCCAGATCGGAATCGGATCTCATATTCTCGAAAGCTTTGCACGATGATGCGTCGAGAAACGTTTATACGACGGATCAACGTGACAAAATCAACGAAGGTGTTTACAAATCATCGAGTTCGCTCGATCACAAGATTCATCACGTAACGAGACTATCCGTTACCAAAGACGGAAGAACGAATCAAAGCGCCGAATCCGTCCTCGAAGACGCGAAAAATTTTACTTCCGGTAATTTGGAAAAACATTTGGAAATATCGAGCCCGGAATCGCGAAGACCGAGCGAGTCGAGATCCGAAGATAGCGCGGCGTCCGAGACGATTACGAGTTTGAGAAATTCCGGGCAATCGGCGATCGACGAAATCGAAACGATTAACGATTCGACGAACGTACAAAAATCCGAAACAACGGAAATTGTTGAAGAAATTTCCGAAGCGATTCGAACAATCGAAACGGATGAAAATTCAAAGATGTTCTCGGAAAAATTGGAAACCTTGCAATTGACGAATAGAAATTTAAACGACGACATTAGCTCCCTGGAGAACGATCTCAAAGCTCTGTCGGAAATGGTGTCGCATTTTAGCAAAAAATCGGACGAAAAGCTCAAATTGGGTTCGACGATTGTGACCGAGGACGACGAGGATATCGAAGATTTGGCCGATATTCCGGTTAAAAGTACATCGAAGGATATTTCTGACCAACTTTCGCCGACCGTAGAATCGGAATTGCCCGAAGAAATTTCCAGAATCACGGAAGATGCGAATCAAGGGATTTCCATGGAAATCGGTTGTTCGATCGCCGAAAAATCCGATATTTTCCGGGAAATCGAGAGATCTCGAACTCCCGTAGGCTACTCGGAAGATCCACTAGCGGACGTGACGGAAGTTATATCCGCCATTATGCCGGATGAACAATCGTCGGAGATTAAAACCGACGAAGAAATCGATTTTGAAGCTCGAAGCAAAGAAATTTTAAACGTCATCGAAAAATCTATAATATCGGAACACGTGAAATCTCCGTCGAGCGAGATGAACGCCAGTAGCGCGTGTTTGGAAGAGAGTATGAAAGATATTATCGAAGAAAACGCGGCTTTGTCGGAGGATTTGAATTCTTTGGAAGGTGATATTAAATCAATTTCGAAAATAATATCGGAAATGGCCGAGAGCAAACGCAGTTTAGGATTAGCCGCGGATATTTCCGACGTCGAGTCGATCTTCGACGAATCTCACGAGCCTCAACATCGAACTTTTGACCCGCCGTCCTCGCAGTTGGAACACGAGGATCAAATTTCCACCTACACCGCGCACGAATGTCTCGATGGAATCCACGAAACCGACAAACTCGAGGTTCAACCTTCAAATTTACACCCACCAAGCTCCGAGAATGTCGAAAAATCCGCGGAGGTTTCTTCGACACGACAAAGTCCTGTATTGTCGCCCAACGATATTTCCAAAGATCGCCGAGTTCTCGACGAGACTGTCAATGAAATTACCCCAAAAGACGCGAATCTAATCACCGAGAACCCGAGCTCGTTGCAAAACGACGAAGACGATGCCGAAAGCATCGCCGAAGAACTCTCCGCTTCGCACCACGAAGATTATTTCGACAACGAAAGATCATTCGTTTACAAAAAATCTTTCTCCGAATCTTCGGAGGAAGAAGAAATCGTCGAGCACGAAAAAACTAACGATTCATCCCTGGAAAATTCGATAAACGACAATAACGTCGAATTCAAAGAAACCTCGGTTATTTCCATCGGCAAAGCCTCGTTGGACAACGATTGGACCGTATCGGATTCTTTTCAAATCCCGGAAAAATCGGAAACTGCTCCGATTCATTGGGAAAAATCGGTTCAACACGAAACTGATTTAATCATCGAACCTCACGATATTTCACCCATGAATCTTACCACGGAGTCGCGTAACATCGGCGTAAACGTTAGAGATACGGAAAATTTAACGTGCGACATGGAAGACGTTTCCATGTTCGTTCCTCGAGGCGAATCGACCAATATCGGTTGTAAATTCGAGGATTCGATGATGGATATGACGAAAACCGATTCCATGCACACCGACGAGCTCGACGATATATTGGACATAATCGCTCGCGAAAGCAAACAATCGTCGGAATTCAATCGAGATTTGCAACCGTTGACAACAAGCCCGATCGAGGACGTTGCGAACGTCGCGAAAAATCAACCGATCGTCGCAACACCCTCGACGTCCGATAGATTTCTACCCCGACCGTCGGATCTCAATCTCACGGCTGAGGTTGAACCGGTTTTGCAAAAACTCACGGAAATTTTGCAAGGTGTCGAACGAAACATCGCGAGACGTCGTAGAAGCGCGAACGAACCCGATTCCGATCGCGTAAACGCGGAAACGAAAGAATCTTCGGTCACGCCAATTTCCACGAGCGAATCCGTTCGCACGAGCAAAGATTACAGCGTTGAGACGAAACGATCGGAGACGAAAATTCGGGAAATCGAGAATTATGCGTCGGAACGGATTATGGTGGCCGATGATCGAATTTCCGAGGATATCGTTGTTCCCACGAGTCCTGCGAGGGTCGACGATCCGATAAAAATTCCGGAGATGAAAATAACGTTGCAAGACGATCCGAAATCGTTGGAATTAAATGCCTTCGAGAATTTCAAAACCCCGAAATTAACGGTAATCGAGAAGGACGGTGATAAAACGTCGATTACTCAATTGCACGAAAGAACTTTCGATGTTTTAAAGGGACCGGAATACGAGGACATATCCGAGGAGAGCCTCGAAGTTTCCGAGATTCTCGACAAATCCGAATCTCAAAGATCGCTCGGTGTTTCCACGAAATCCGGAAAAATTCTCGATAAATACGAGATGACGCAAAAATCCGAAGACGTGTTGAGAATATTGGACGCGATGTCGCAACAATCGTACGTTGGCGCGGGAAATAATCAACATCAGCATCTGCACGATGTACAAATTTCCGTTCAAGTGTTCGGAAGCATATCGCCGGGATTTTTTAACAAAAATGATTACGCGACGAACGCGGTGATGGCGGAATCCGGGGAATCGATTCGAGGCGTTGATTCGCGAGTGGAAAATTTTGAAACCACGGATGTCGAAGTTACGAAAGATAAATTGGACGGGGAAGATGAATTGGGAGAAATTGTTGGGACGAGGAGAAGAGGATATTCTCGGGGTGGTAAGACGGTGGACGAAGGTGGTCGGAAGGATCAGGATGGATCGTCGGAGTCGAGCGAGGGCGCCGATACTCCGAGAGGCGTGTCGGAGATCGAGATGGATTCTCCGAGGGATCCCAACGAATCTCGTCTCGATCTGGACGCTTTGGACGATGATTTGCTCGGAGGTGGCGAAACCGCGAAATCCAACGACGAAACGAGCGTGGATTTTCACGTTACGCCCGTTATAGCAACCTCGGAAAAGGACATCGAGACGATGATCGACAAACTTAAAGGTATTCGCCTGAAATTTTGTCGTTACGATTAAATTGAGAAAAATACATTGAGTTATATCTCTATGCTGTGCGCGTGTTTGTGTCTGTTGTATGAATATATGGGCAACTAAGAGCGGCGATTTAATGTTACAGTTTTATCGATGGTCTTACTTTTTTTTACGTTTATTAATGTCATCGAAATGTGCAATATTTTTTTTTTTTATTTTATTTTTTACGTCCGACGAGAATAATTGTTTATAATTTGTCGTTTGAAGCGCAATTTTGCTGCGAACGAATTTGTTTCGCAATTGGTTGTTCATGTTGAAAGTCGGTTGGATACATTTTTTAACATACGGAGTTACGTGAGATTTTTTTTTTTTTCAATTGCTAAATTATTGCGGAAAACATTTATTGTTGGAATGAACTTCAGCGAGAAATAAAATTGAAAATTTCTGTACTTTTTCGACAAGAAAAATTGCATGACTCAACATACTTGCGGTTGAACTCAAAATTGTCACGATTGTTTCCTCTTTATGCATCAACAGCTTCGTAGATGAATTAAAAGTGCGACGATTAATCGTCGTCGCCGGCAAATCGAATCGACTTTGAACATGACGACTTTTTGAAAATACTTAACGAATGTAAATTAACTCGCAACATTTTGTAATGGCCGATTGTAAATTTTGGCTGTGATTCATGCGGTGTGGTTGTGTGGTCCATGGGCTGAAACATGAATCGTACTCGCAGTTACGATACCTCTCGCAAACACGAAACAATTATTCATACACGAAATTACAGACACGACACGGACAATTTAATTTTTATATTTGGCTGTGTTATTTCATGCGAAGCATTGCCTGGTATAGCCATATATATTGTTTATTTTCAGAATAGCAAAGTCGAGATAATATTTAGCCTAAAGGTAATTTTTTTACACGAAACTTGGAATGAAACGAAACAATTGATTTGTTATATTAATCCGAATTAAATGTCGCATGAAATGCTTGAAAATTATGAATATTTATATTGGGTTGACAACTGAGTCATTGCGGATTTTATCAATGGGTTATCTTAGCATAATCTTTCGTTTTGTCAACGTGGTCAAAGCATCTGATCTATATTGTTATCTTTTTGTTCGGACTTCCACCTTTGATTTAGTAGAAAAATTGTATCGATGAGTTATCTAGTTTCGTTGTTATCCCAATTTAAAAATGGAAGAACAAGACGCGGATTTTTCAGTGAAAAATCACTAGAACGAAATTTGGCAAACCAATTTTGACACTGCCTTTCTTTGAAGGCTTCATTCCCATATACGGCACGTAACATCTTTCGTGCCTGCGATGCGTTCCCGCCTTTTCGGAAATAATACAATAAAACATGTCTGAAATGCGCGTCTTGTTTTTCCATTTTTAAATTGAGATAAAAACGAAACTAAACAATTAATCGATACCATTTTTCCACTAAATTGAAGGGGAAAGTCCGAACAACAAGAAAACAATATAGATTCGGTGCTTTGATCGCGTTGACAAAACGTAAGAATATGCTAAGATCACGTATTGATAAAATCCTTAATGACTTAGTTGGCAACCCAATAATAGATAGATTTACTTTATTCGTGCACATCAGAGGCCTGTACAGATTCGTTAATGTCACGACACTTGAAGAATATATTTCCCTACTGTTGTTTTTTTGTTTTTATTTTATTTTTTTTTTCGTATTTTCAATTCGACCGTGAAGAGAACGAGAAGTCGGAGTGAGTTGAGTATGAACCATGGAATGTTGTTCGCCCGTCACGGCTTTAGAAAATGTTTGTTTGTGCCTTGAAAATTCATCCCTCGCCGTACTACGTTCGATCGTCTTGTGCATTCGGGTTGTCCAGAGCACTCCGTTTAGTAATCTTCCCGACCCCAATAATTTGAAGTAAATAATCGTGTTGCTTTTTCCATAAACATCAAATTATTCATCGTCGAACGAGTCTTTTATAAATTTTTTCTTGAATTTATTCAGCCTCGCTGGAGCAGCCGGGATTGGAGGTTGCCGAATTAGAAGCAAAACTACTTCGGATAGAGCAGCTTCAGATCGAACTTGAGGTAAGGATAGGTTTTTCATCATTTTATTTTAAAAATGTGGTAATCAATACTTTCGACAATATTTTTTGACTAAAAATTCGAAAAACAATATTTTCGGATGAGGATCGAAATTCCGACTGATCAAGGTTTCTCTTACATGGTTACTCGGTCGAATGAGCTACCTATACAGGGTATAAAAAATATAGTGATCTGTTTAAAAAAAAAAAAGTTGTCCTTCAAATCTTCGAAACGCCTCGACCTATAAAAAAAATTTATTTAAATCCATCGAGATATTGTCATACTACGTCAATTGTAACATATATCATCGTATCATTTTATTTCCATTCATCGACCCGTCGAAACTTCGATCGGTCGGAATTTCGATCCCCACCCTTATTTTCCTCCCCAACCGCATTTTTATCAAAGACGAAACAAATAGAAAAAAAAAATGAAAATAACGTTAAACGATTCGCAGATAAAAAAGTTGGAAGCGGAAGAGGTGTCTTTTTACGTCAGAGAAATTCCGAACAAACCTCCACCGCCTTACACGCCTCCGGGTGTCGTTGGCCGATTGCCAACGCCCCAAGTATCGCCGACTTTGCCACCGGCCGTCGTGCCCTCGAACGTGGAGGAATTGACTGCCTTCACGGAAAAAGCCACGGTGCTCATATTCAACGCGAAAAATTCCGGCGAGGATATAACGACACTCCAACCACCAACGGAAATTTGCGAACTCAGCAAAGACAACAACGAAACCGCGAAACACGACAGACGAATATACAACACATTTTTGTTCGATCTTTGCAAAGAAACGATAGCCGAACTTTACAGATCGGAATACGAAAAACCTGGTCCGAGTTGGACGAAACCGAACGTAAAAACGAAACCGGCGATGAAAATTCCAAAAACCGTTGGGGAACTAAACGAATACGTGAGCAAAGAAGTTGCAACGTTGTTCGGTTTCAAGACTAAGCTTCAACGCGAAAATATGGTTATGCGTTGGAGCCGGAAACGAAGAGATCGCGTGGACGAACTATTGGCCCGCGAAGCACAGGCCGAGGAGGACGAGTGGACGAAGTTTCATCACGACGAATTAGCCGTTAAAAACGAACTCACCATAGCCATACTCGATACCTTGATTATGGAAACGACCAATGTCGTCAAAACGGTGTACGCGAAAAAACGTAAAGTCATGATTTAACCGTTGAATTTATAATCGCGATTTATCGGTAGATGTTGCATTTTTTTTTTTAACGAAGATATGGTTTTTTTTGTGTTCGCGTGGGGATTTTCGAGTTGCGATTGCACGTTCGAGGAAGAACGAGACGTTTTTTTTATTATTATCGAATCGTTACGATAGGCTGGTTCCTATGGATTAACCGTGGATCATTCTGGTCTCTGATAGCGAGAAATATAATTGAGAGAAACGGAATATGTGCCGATCGAAAGAATGGAGCCAGTTTTTTTTAGCTATCGCCAATTGACGAGGACAGTTCGAGTTTTTTCAGACGAAAGTTCATCGTTGATTCGTTTCGTGTCCAATAGACTTAGCTGATTAATCATGTTTTCGTTAGCATCGGAAATACGTGATGAAATGTTCGAAAACGAAAATAACCTTGTTTTTATTATTATATTATTTTTTTTAAAATATTATTTTCTTTGACGAAAAATAATTTTTTAACGTCAAGCTCGCCGTCTTTGCGAGATTTTGAAGAGTATGATATTGTTTTCCGTAAGTATTCCAGACTTCGAAGAGTCACGCTCAATTACTTGTAATGTAAACGACGAACAAAATTCAAACCGTAAGACTGAAACGTTGGGGCCATTTTGATCGAAATTGTTTGCGAAATCCTCGGAGTTAACGTTTCAACGCAGGATTTATCGACAACGACAACAAAGCGAAAAAAAAAATAATAATAATACAAATAAAATTAAAATTAGAAAAAATAATAAATGTATGACAGAAACGAAAATGCTATGTTATTTACATGCTAAATTTTTCTTGTGAATCGAATCACGGTCGATGAGCATCGCCGTTTGTGTTTTTCATTCATCACTAGATATTTGTAATTAATCGTTGAACTTGTCGCCAATTGTATCTATCGATCTTAGCCGTTGAATCTACTCACAAGTGGCACTCTTTATGACTTAATTTATGTTCGTGGTTGTGATGTAAATATTATTATTATTATTATTATTATTATTATTATTATTATTATTATTATTATTATTATTATTATTATTATTATTATTATTATTATTATTATTATTATTATTATTATTATTATTATTATTATTATTATTATTATTATTATTATTATTATTATTATTATTATTATTATTGTTAGTATTATTAATGTGCCGAATGCGACCCCTTTCTCGCACACGTAGGATGCAAAAAACGCATACTTCCGTGCGCAAAGATGTTTCGATTTTGTTTTATATACATTTCTTTCCTCCGATCGAGAGGACATGATCCGAGGCAACTAGTTTTGGTGCGAAATTAATTTCGCCGCGAACGAGCTCATACCGCGAATGCACCGCGACCTGCACTCATTATCAAACATAGTTTACGTACGTAGTGTTGAATATGTACTTAATTAACGACTTATAATATATTTTATAATAAACTTTCCCAAAAAAGATTGCAACGTGTTTTTGATCCTATATAGCGGCTGATCGATCTGATAACTCACCAATTCCCGTCGGATATTCATCATTTATCAGTATCTTCAACTTTATGGAGATAGATATTTTTTTTAATATATATAAAATAAATGAATTGTAAATATCAATATATAATTCTGTATAGATAAATTGTTTAATATGTGCACGAGTGTCTCACCGGTTGCCAGCCAACAGGCGCTGTAAAAAAGTTCCATGCTCCAATATACACTCGCCCATCACCGTCAGCAGCTCCCTCGATTGATTTATTGTTAGTGGCGAGAATTGTGTCAATTGTTAAATTTGTCGTTAGGTCTAATTTTCTCCACGTGTGCACTTGAAAAGCTTTTACGGAGCGATAAATTGAGGAAGAATAAAAGGAGTGGCGATGTAACGCAGAGGAATAAAGAATAGCTCTATTTACTTAACTTCTGCTCCATACTATACTATTAGTTTTCGAAGTTACTGTTCAAAACTAAAGAAACGCGTGTCGAAAGTATCAGGAAAGGGATAGATAAAAATGTTCTGTGAAGGTAAAAAACAGACTCGTCGAATTCTTCAAGTCTTCCAACCCCATATTTATTTCGGCTATGCCTTTTATATGAAAAAGTACAACACCATTTCTCGAGAGGGATGATACACGTTGAGGATCGGGGAGTGGGAGACGGGAAAAAAGGTACGAGGATAGTCCGAAACAGATCATGAGCGTATAATATATTATTTAAATGTAGTAAAACTTAATGGTAGAGATACGGATCGTAATTGCTTGTTTTTTTTTCCTTCCTTCTTTTATCCTAAACTCATATAACAATCAAAATATGTATTTTTTAATATGTATTTTTTTTTTCTTCATCATTACGAGTAATAATGATTTGAAAAAACGTCTGTGTGTTACGGTTGTGTGTATATATTATTTTATGTACTTATTATTAATCGTCTCAACGTTTCTTCTTCATTCCGGCATTGCCAATATCGTACACGGTAGCAAGACGCGAATATCGTGAATTATAAACTAATGTCTTAATCGAATTCGGCTATCGTTTATTTATTACAGTTTGTCGAACGATGCGCGGGAAGCGGCATCGGGACCGAGTTCGATCTTCATCCATAAAATTCTTTAATAACGTCCATTTCATTCGTTTATTGCTAGTCAAGCGCGTGAATCTCGCGGGATTGAGTTTCGTTACGAGAAACGATTCACGAACCATCGGCCTCGACACCAACATCGAACAATATCATTAGCAACGTACGCATACAAAGTAAAATCCGAATAATACAGGCATAAAGTAATTGTTCGACAATTAAATAAATATCGACGATATTTTGTTAACGCTTGACGCCATCGGTGTCCACTTGATTCACACGAATTCCTCGCACATGGACTAAAACGGCCTGATCCGAAATTTTAAGGATATTCGCTTACCGCAAAATCGTGTGTTATATATTTTTTTTTTTTTTCGTTTCATCTTCTTCATTTTTATTGCCGTGCTACACAATCCTCTCGGAGGCAACGATATTTTTTAGCATAATTGCTGTCTCGGATTTTAGATCTCTCGAAGGATCGAATCTTATACTGTACAACTTCTGCAATTCAATTCCTGTCCCTCTTCGTTTTACCGTCGTCATCGTTCTTTCACTCTAAACATAGTTTCTAAACATTAGTTTTAATTGGCACCAAGTACTTCGATTTACATAATTATGTCATCGCGCGATTGCTATTTTTACGCACTGCAATTCATAACTACAAAAAAATTGAATTAAGAAAAAAACGAAAAAAAAAAATGGAAAAAAATGGCTATGTGATAAAGAAAAGTGAAAACCACGATCTAACACGTATCATCGGTAGTTATAATTTTACGAGGGCATGTTGATATACGTATTGCGATATGAATAATTGTGTGAGCAAGAGTGAGTCGCGACAGTGATAAGTTAGTCACGTGAAACAAATGGAATTATCAAAAATGAAAGAAGAACAAAAAAAAAAAACGTAATGACAAGTCCTGCATATCTCAGGACCTAGAGCGGAAAATACGAGATAGCGAGAAGAATTTATTTTTATAGGCTAATACTTGTTTTTTTTTCTTCTTAGAACACGTTTGTGCAAAGTACAATTCTTTCTTATCGTTAGTCAATTGGAAAGGCGCTAATATAGATAAGAGTTGTTACTTTTTGCAGCCTCTTATTCATATATATTTATATATTTATTTTTTTTTTTTTTACGTGTTATCTTAACAACAATGTATGGAAGGTACGCAGACAGATTTATCGAGTAATCGTTAAATGATAACGCACGTCAACGCAAAATCGTATTATCCCAAACTCAGGGGGTTGAAAAATTTTTCAATATGTAATCTCTCGATATGTTTTTTTTTCTTATTATTTTTTTTTTTTTTTTAAATCTTCATTCACTAGTTTCCTACAATCGTTAAGTACGTATACGATTTACAGATTGAAATTTGAAATCGTTGAGACTCGGTTCAATTGATTCTACTTACTTCTCGCTTTGCTCGAAATTTTTGCAACAGCGTACGAGCGCAAGTACAGAGACTTATTAAATCGAACTTCATCAAACGCCGACCGATAAATCACGATCGCGAGTTGTTATGTCGTAACATTAATTCGTCGCCAGCATTCGACCGTTCGTTCGAAATCTCAACCGACGCGAGATTCCCAACAATGATAAAAAAAATATTTAGAAAAAAAAAAAAAAACAAACACGAAAAAATTTAATAATCGCTTCTACGATTACAGAATCGTTTCGATTGATTGTCGCAATTAGTGCACCACGTTACCATTATTTAAATGAAAAATTAATCGATAAACTTCGTATTCGTAGCGAATCCATAATTTCGGATTTTCGAGCACAACAATGTCGATCAAGTGCAATTGAAAGCCGAAGAAATTGTATGTGAAGCGTTGATTATTAACGATGGAAACTTGAGAAACGATGGATCGTCGAAATAAATCACGTATCTCAAAACTATATGGAATCGGGGGATGCGAAAGCTTGTCTCGAGTTTCATGCAAATATGTATAAAAGTGGTGCGCGCGTGACGATTAATTTCGAATCGCACGTGTGTTATTTGCCGAGAAAAGAGAAAAATTCGAGAATTCAAAGGGCTTCGTCACGCGGACCCGTTAAAATAAAAAATAAATATAATCGATGTAAAGAAATTAATTCGACAATCTAATTACACTAACGAACAGTTCGTTTTACAAACTAATTAAACGAAACATTTGTACTTTAGCAGTATAGAGCAGTCGTTTGTAGTTGTATCATTATTATAATATATATATATATATGTATTTATATAATATGTATACACATATTTTATATATATATATACGTTTTTTTTTTTTTTCGTTTGAAAACAATTCACCCTTGTTTGGCTTGCGCCCATTTTCTTCACGTCTCGCGTTCATCCCGATTACGTTTTTGTTGCGAGTAGATTACAGGTGTGTGTGTGTGTGTGTGTGTCCGCGTGTGTTTGTATTCGCTTGTGTCCGGGTGTGATATTTACGCGAGTAATAAACATTAATGGCTGATGAGAGATACGATAATGATCTGTGTGTATAATAATTATAAAACAATTCCCAACGCTTGTGGATATAGCACCGTGACCGAAATCTCAAGGCGAACGAAAGAAAATTTAAAAACATTTTTGTTTTGTTTTTAAATAGAATAAATAAAAAACAAGATCGAGGCGAGATGAAGTATGAAGCGAGCTTTACTTCCGGTCGTAGAATAAAGGGGATTTTTATCGAGATGTTAAAAATTCGTATTCGTCGAGCCTTAACAAGACTAATCTTACAATTAATTAAGTATTTGGCCGTTTTAACGAATTTTTCTTCTTCTTCCAATAACACTTTCGAATACACATCGTACAACTTCTAATAGCTCGGCGAAAAAAAAAAAAAAAAACATAAAGAAAAATTATCAGGACTAGAAATTTTGAATTACTTGTCACACGTGCGACACCGACGCTGACGTCTAATATAATTAATCGTGCGGCATTTGATAAACCGTAAAGATTGCGGTATCGTTATTAATATGTATATATATATATATTTTTTTATTTATATATATATTCTCTAAAATTTTGTCATGAATACTCGTAAACGCGCGGTAATTTTTTTTCAATATATTCTCGATCAACGCGATTTTGGAAAGTTGAACCCCTCGCTCGATTGTTAATGCACGTAATTATTTGTTAATGATATATTCATATATTAATATTATATTTAAGTGTAATATCCTTTTTTTTTTTTTTTTAATTTTATTTTTATGTTCTCGTTCAATATATTAGTTAGGTATGATATGTTTATTCACAACTTGATGTGAGCGCTTAAAATTGAAATTTTCATACTTAGATCGTAAAGATATAATATTTAATGATTTATCAATGTTAATTAAGTACAACACTATGCAACATTAATTTCTCTAGTCGATAATTATAATTCCATCGTGGATAATATATAATATAGGCATTATTCTAGTCATTGTCAGAGAGTTATTAGTGTTCAGAGCTTGAAGAGGTGTATCGGGTTTCGACGCGGGATTTCTCTCCGGAATTTAATCTCGGGTTTGATTATTAAAAATATGATTTTTTTTTAAATGGACATTTTTCATTGATGAATATTTTCAAAAAATACCAAACTCGCGTCTAATCAACGACGAATATATGAGATATGTACCTTGGTGAATCGAATAAGAAATAACTGAGAAGGACTTCGATGAATCGGACGTATCAAGGTAACCGATATGTTTAATTCTTCGAGCAGAGCAATCCCGCAAAAAAAACAAAAAAAAAAAACAATCGAATAAAATTCCATTTTACTCATCGATTCCACGAAAAATTCTGGACAGCGGCGACCGTTTTGCTTTAGGATAATTCACTATTCTAGGTCGAGTAATAAAAATAGATTGCATAGATTGAAAATTCGCAGCGCATGCACCTAAGGAGATACGCTATAAGAAGATTTTCTTATTTAGTCTTACGACGCGGTTCACGTGATTCATCTTTTCGCCTCTTTCTCACTCTCTCTCCTCCTCTCTCGCTCTATCGAAAATCGAGCAATCGTTTCCCCTCGATGTAGCGTGTCCTTCGTATTTTCATTTCACTTATACAATTATCGTAGGTACTGAACTCTTTGTTTAACGCGTGCGCCATAAATAATCATGTATCTTTCTTTCTCTTTTTTTTTTCCCCCCCATTGAGTAAACGTCTCGTCTTAATAATTCTTCTTTTCGTTTTTTTCTTTCCGTGTTCTCACGCCCTAGAATTACTTTAGAACTTCGAGTAGGACAGTTTAACTGATGGACAAATCTCGAGCGTTTGAGCGAGTCCTTTTGGTTGGCGAATTTGTGCTTCGTACATTGCGATCAATGAATGTTATCGCGATCGCAATTATCTTGAGTATTATTCTTATTTCTCTCGACTCCGTAATTTTTTGACCTTTTTCACGTTTATCTTTCGACGTAGCGATCGAGTAACGAAGATCGTTGAAGAAGCCGCAATCGCAGGACGTTTCTGAGTTACCAAAACTGCGACGTGTTCATTATTTTTCTTTTTCTTTTCATTTAGGTTTCAAAAATTGTTATTATTATTTGCTGAAACGCGAAGAATAACGAAGCTTATGTTTTTTCGTGGTTGTATCCTCCGTTCGTGTCGTTTCCTCAGCTTCGAACAGATCGGTAAGATCGAAGATAAAATACGAAGAGATTCCGAAAGATCGTCGAGCAAAGCCCGATCGAGCAATCTCGGAACGTACCGAGAAAATCGGGAGACCGTGTAAATAAATCGGATTTCTCGCCGCGGGAACGATAAAACCGCGCGTCGCACGTCGAAATCCGAAATACGTTTTTCCTCGTAACCCGAAAATCGGCTTCTCAATCGTTGAATATTGCATTCCGCAAACTTTTCGCACGTCCAAGTGCCACGGTCGCGCGGGATTATCCGATTCAACGTGCGATTTCACGATCTACATCGAACAACCTCGAGCCAATGCAATCTCAAACATCTCTCCGCGGAATTCTCGGCGATTCGTCGGACACACCGATATCTGAAGAACAAAATTTAATTCGTTGAATCGAGAAGACTGCGCTGTGTTTTTTTTTTTTTAATATTTTGCGCAAAGAATTTCAAATAATGGAAAATAAATTAATTGAAGAGCGATGTTTACGAATATAAATCAAGAGAATAATTAATCGTTTCGATAATCAAATGATTTATAAATCAATAATTCTTTCCGGTATTGCGGAATTTTGGATACCTCGTGCTTGTAAGAATCTCCGAGAAATAAAAATTGATCGATGTGAAGAAATTTTTTCTGTTTTGCCGATGAAAATTTACGAAATTTCACGATTCAAGCGCAATTGATGGATCGAAGAATCGAACTTACGCATTCACTGAAGGTCTTCCTCGCATTTGGGAATGTCGAAGATTTCGGCGAAGAGAGGGGGCAGTTTGAGCTTCGTCCAGTTTCTTCTGAACCAATCGAGAAGATTCGCGTGTCTGTAACCGAGAGCCCGGAGTTCGGGTATCCGTTGAGCGACTCCGACGACACCGGGGGATATACCGGGCGACGTCGGATCACCGACGGAACTGAGACTCCGTCCGGCTTGGATTCGCAGCGCTTCCAAGAGACGATCCTGAAGTCTCTGGACGGCTTTAACGTCGTTCAAGCCGGGCCGTTCGCTCAGCAAAACAGCACCGGAGAAAAGTCCAAGCTCGGCGTCGGACAGTTGATGAGCGTTGAGGGCACTCGTAAATTGCATCAGTCCAGTGACAAAGTCCGGCTGATTGTAAAGATGTAAATTGAATCGTTAGATACGATCGAATTTTTTAAAATAAATAAATATTGGGTTGTGTAATAAATTCTCGCGTTTTTTGTAATTTATTTTTTTTTCCGCAATTTTGTGATTTGTTGGGGAAAGATTATATATGGATTCGTGAGTATTTTTCTTACTCTACAAACTTATTAACTTTGATTTTTCGAATTCATTCATTTTAATCCATTTTTAGGCGTTTGAAATGGAAGTTACAGGAGGCAAAAAAATCATTTTCGACGTCTGTTCTATTTCGTCTTTCGACGTTGTCAAAGGGTCATGGAAACAGCTCACGACATTTGTAACGTGTATGGAGTCGATGCTATAGCTCCGAGGACCGCAAAGTTCGAATTTCAAATGAATTTTTTCGCCTCCTCGAACTTCCATTTCCGAAGCCTGAAGATTGATTAAAGTTAATTGATTTAAAAAATTGAAGCAGATAGATTTGTCGAGCAAGAAAAGGACTTGAATGCATATATATGTATACTTTACTGAACAAATCACTCAATTGCGAGAAAAACGATACAAAAAACGCAGGAATTTATTACACAATTACAATTAAATGAAAATGTGAAAATAAATTCAAACGATTAATGAAAATGTTCTTGTTACCTTAATATTTATTTCTCCGAATTCTTACCTCGTACATGAGTTCTATCTGCTGCCTCGTGATGAAAGTACCGTCTTCGAAGGTCATAGAACTGTCCGTCGTCATTTTGGCGATGTGCGTCAGCCAAACCTCGAAGAAACCGACTTTGATCAATATAAGCTGATCGTCCTGGGTGAGATCGCAAAATCCCGGGACCCTCTTTGCGAATTCGACGACCCTTTGAACCGACGGGGTTACCTTCGTCGCGAACTGCTGCCACAGCCAGATTCTCTGAGACTCGACGGTCTCCGCGGTTGACGAGGCTGCTTCTGGATCCTCGGGACTTGCGGGCTGTCGATCGAACAATCAATCATCCGTCTTAACGCGAAATCGACACAAATTTCATACGATAAGAGAACTCTTTTCGAATTTATTATTTAGATTATTTTCATTTCGACATAATAAATTTATACAAAATTAAAGAACAAAGTTCCGTAGCTTTTTTTTATTAAGGCCTAAGACGAGTTTAGAACCCATTGAAAATCGTAATTACAAGAAACCGTTATTTTTGTATCAATCGACTCCATTGATGAGTTAAATCGATGCATAACTTTCTTCAAAAAAAAAAAAAAAATCGTTACGAAATAAATATATGACATCATTATTTTTTCAAAAGAAATTCTTGATCGATGTAACTCCAAAAAACTGTTGTTAATTGATTGGATAATGGTGCAATCGACTCACGGGTATTATCATGGGTTTTCGTACAATTCCTCTGGTTGATTCGTCCGTAAATCCGCAGTGCGCGTGATGAGCCTGAGACACCTGAAGAATAACGTCGTAAACGGCCAATTGTTTCCCATCGGCGTCCGATTGATCGGCTTCCACAACCGCCGCCGGTGGCACCCGGGGTATCACATTCTGTCCCTGGCTGTTGTTATTGTTGTTTGCGTTGTTGTTGTTGTTATTATTGTGATTGTTGTTGTTGTTATTGTTGTTGGTATTGGTGTTGTTGTTGTTATTGTTATTGTTGTTGACGTTGTTGTTATTCGTGGTGGAATTGTTGTTATTGGTGGCAGACGTGAGTTGTACTCCACCTCCTACGGTGGTCGTCGTCGTTGCGACGTTGTCCTCCGGGCCTCGTTCACGGGAACGCTTTGGCACCCGGCCGTATCGTACCGCTGAAAATGGAAAAAAAAAAGAAGATGGTTATTCGTTCGATCAGGTGAAGCTAATGTGATATAATTTATATTCAGCAACTTCTTGGTGAGAAATATTGAAACAAACATTTAAATATTGCAATGAGTCGAGAATTTTTTTCACCATGAATATATCTTTGGGGGGATGTTAATCGAAGGATGATTTTTTTTACAATATACAGTGATTGCACAATTTCGTAGCAATAGGGAGTGAATTACAATATATTTAAATATTATACGATTTGGTAGCGAAATATCATAACAAATAAAGAAATAAACAATGCAACGCAATATTGTAAGATGTATGGAAAATATTAATTTAGAAAATATGATTCTTTCAGTAACCAATTTTCAACGAGATTCAACCAAGAGTGAGAGAAACGAGAAAAGAAGAAGATAAAGTTATTCCTCTGCAAGCCCGATGAAGAGGTAACGATTTGTTTTCTATTTGCATCGTCATAGTCTTTGTGGGTGCAATATTGGCTGATGCATCGTAGATGACGCAACGGCTGGTTTATAATTTCGCGGTGAATTTTGCGAACGGTAGCGGCGGAAGTGAGGGAGAAGAAAGAGAAGCGGGGGTGGCAAAACGGAGTCGCGAAAGCCGTGGGTATGTGTATGTATGTACATATATAAATATATATATGTATATATGCAACGCGAGTATATCGCCACTGCTGCGTCCCAACTTTGCCGTTTAATTATGCACGCAACTTCGCTTCGGTTTACTTTACCCTTGTGAGCGCCGAAAGCGAGAGAGTTCCTCGCGGCGTTTCAACCCCACGTAAGCCACACCCGACTGACACTGGAAACTGTGGCTCTCTTCGGCGGTTTGAGCCGCGGTTGCCACGAATACACGATCCAAGGTTCGGTTATAGCTTTGCAATACGAGGGAACGAACTTGATCGCGAAATTCAAAGGAATTCCGTCTACCGCGTTGTGGACTTACGAAAGGGCGTGGAGACAATCCCTACCGGATTATATACGGTAAGAGCCGGTTTTGTAATTGCTACGAGCTTCGAATCGTAATCCTGACACCAATTTCGCGTACAACGTTAATTGATTTAAAAAAAAAAAGAATGAAGATGTATCAATTTTTGGAAATAATTCAGCTGGCGCTTAAAAATTGGATATCTATTTTGATTTTCGAAGATTTTGCTGAGATAAATGTCTATCCGATTCGTCGAGCTTTTAATTCACTGCGTATTTCTCTCGAAATTGGTGCAAATATTCACAAGCCCGACATAAAATAATTGTACATTGTAAAATAAAAGTTCGGATTATAGCGGTTGAAGTTTGACTATAAAATTTCAGAGGGATATCAATGAAACGTTATTTGCTATTTTTAAATTTTTTTTACTTACAATCCCTGGACATGCCAACGGCCAGACACTTTCGGAATCTGCAGTACTGACACCGATTTCGGTTCAGTCTTATGACCAGACACTTGCCATCCCTCAGACACCTGTACTCGATTTGTTTCTGGATGCTTCTTCGGAAAAAACCCTGCAACAAAAAAATGCAAATAAATATAACATTATATCGTATCATATTATAAAAATCATTGCCAAGGACTAAAAATAATTATAAGTGCTTCGTTACTTTTGAATGATTCGCAATACAGAGGAAAAACTAAATCTCAATATCCGTTTCGTAAAAAAAAAAAAACCTCTCCGAGGATCCTGCGCGAAGGGACGATAAGACCTCATTCGACATATCGACAAACCGATCGGTGTTACGTTGACTGGCTGGCGATTGAGCAATTGCAGCGTCACGACGTATACACAAAAACGAGAAAATAAAATCGTGAAAAAACTCGGCTCCGTTCTTTATTCAATTTTCTCTTTCAATATTCCTCGTTCTTTCTATCTCGTGTTTTATCCCGCGCCGGCGAAGCATCGTATTGTCTAGGATGCGAAGTTGCAATCCACGATGCAGCTGGTGCGCGAGGCGTTCCCCGGTGCGCTTAACAGTTAAGTGGGTGCGCCAGGTGGTCCCTCGGACTTTCGATTTGCCAGCGAAGCAATAACTTTTCTTCCATCGGGTTTGTTCGCCTTGCTCGCACTCCAATCCGCACGTCTCTCTTACCGTCCGGTTTTCCTCGTTTTTCTTCCGGGACGGTATTCCATCTACAGGACTGTTGCTACAAGCGCGAGCCGTTTTTTCCCCGCCCCGCGAACTTCCGCGATCCGGGTGGCAAACACGGATTTACAGTTTCGCGTACAATTTACGTGCTACGAATTGTTCGTACATGAGTCTGCACTAAAGAAATACCATAATTCACCGTTGGAAAGATGATATTTTTTAGGGTGCGTATGTTGTCGGTGTAATAACGCAGCGAACGAATCGCGAAATTTGCGCTCTGATTGATATTTGCACGAATATTATCAATGTCACTGCTCGAGAAAGTGATCGTATTTGTTGACGCGATTGCGCAAGATTTCGTTGGCAAAGTACTGTGGAATCGACGGGGATCGAAGGAATCGTTCGAAAACGGATGGATTTATTATCATGCGTGACTTCGCTTTTGTGTTTTGGATTTTTTTTTAACATCTTCGTCACATACGATATATAAGAAGGTTGAGTATGTTTTAAGGCAAATGGTTTTCTTAGATTCGCATCGTAATCAGTACGGCGATGAGTTATTTTCTATACCTCGGGATGTATTTCTGTGCTAAAAAAACTCATTCAGAATTAAATACCGCTAAATAATACTACCGAATAATGATATCGACTCATTGTAGTCAGTATAAAATATTAACGTGAGAATTAAGTTCATCATCTAGTCTACGCAGATAAATCCCAAGTGTTTCTCAGAACAATCTATATAAAAACTCGACTCGTGAACTCGAAAAAAATCAGAACACGGCTCATCGCGCATTCTAGTCAATTTAAAATGATGGAAACTTAAAACACCCTTTCGAAGCCCGGTGTGACAATTTTTCTCTCACACTTGCTATCTCATCAGCTTATTTTTATTCGACTCGAACGTGAGCCGCCGAGGAAAGGAGCCAGCGACATTATTAAGAGAGATGAAAATGAGATTTCCCTCGTGCAACGTGCTTCCACCTTCATAAAGACTTCACGAGGGACAAAGGGAATTCCACAATGACGGGAAAAAAAAATTTGAACGAATGGCGGAATTAAAAAAAAAAACAAAAAAAGAAATGAATAAAAGCGTACCAGCTTCCAGCTTTTTTGGAACTGAATGCCCGCGTATAAAGTAGTCGTAGAATCGTCGAGGGTTGTTTTCCGGAGACGAAAGCGACCATCCGCTCGAAATTTTGAAGTTTGACCTGGTTGCTGTTGATAGTTTCGCCGCTGGGGTTTTGCTGGCTCAGTCGTTTGTCTGTTGACCATTTTTTGCCTAGTCCTCACCCCTTCCCCGGTTAATATACAACGTATTATGATTAATCTGCTTTTCGCTGCGGGAGAACGAACACGTTGGCGGGCTGATAAAGTTTGGTCCCGGGAATCGTTAGCTCCGGGCAAAGACGCTTCGTATCACGAAATACAAACAATGTTGTGTGTGTGTGTGTGTGTTAGGGGGGTGAGAGGAGGGGAGGAGAGGTAAATGGTCGAGGCTCCCCATAACAGGCAGCCTGTGCTGCAGCTACCCTCGCCCAAGATCCGCTCTCCAGGTATCATCGGGCCCGAGGGTTTGGGGGTGAAGAGCCTAACGTGAAACGTCGACGAGAAAATGTTGGCCGACACGACGGGCTTGCGTAATTTATCCACAAGTTTCCGAGATAGCCTGGGTTGCCGACAAAGCCCGGTTTCGTGCGGTTTCATACAAAATTTAACATTCTTCCCTCTCGAGTCTCGCCCGAAGGGCTTGCCGCCCCTCGAGAGACTGTCAGCCGCCCGTTCGGGGGAAAGTAGAGCGATGGGAGGGTTTGTGAAATAGCTATCGTGTTATTGAATTGTCATTCTCGTATAGGTCTGATGAATTTGCGTAATAATTGCAAATTCGAGAAAATCGATGAAGCATCGAATTAAAGGAATGATCGTATTATTCGTGTTTTGACACACGTGGCGAAAAAAGTTTCGTACACTGCTATTAATAAATTAGTAGCCGCGAAACGACAATTATGAGGGAAGGGCATGTGTGCTCGAGGGGTTGGAATTGCTCGAGAGCAAAAGCAGACGGTGTCTGTGGGTAGATTGGATGGGGAGAAGATCCAGCGACGAGGCATGTGCAATGCCGTGGATGGAAACGTGACCAGACGCCCGAAGTCCGAGCGAACGAGGGAGAAAATAATGCGATAAGAAATGAAACGTTACAGAAAACTTTTGTTCGAAACCAATTGTGGGTGTACACGAAATATCGATTTCGTTGTACCCGCGGTACATCTGGAAAATTACACGATGCACTCAATGCAATTGAGCCGTACCCTCGGTGAGAAATTTGGAATTATCCGGAATAGAGGGATAATGTGAGTTTGTCGTAAATATTTTGTGCGAAACGTTTCTGTGAAAATTGGACATAATTGGATTCGGTTGGGTGCAACGATTAGAGGGAATTTTATTCCTCAGTCCCATCGCGCTGGCTGGAAGAAAATCGTGGGTAGGTTAAAAATAATACCGCGAAAGACGGGAATAACCTAGCGTGGTAGGTCACCCGACGTGAGACGTGATTTGACAGATCTAATTTCACGGGATTATGCGATAATTGCGTCGATGAGAGAAGTATATAGAGTAGCTGGGAATTTGGTAGAACGACAGGTGAGTTTATATTGGAATTTTTGCATATCACAGATCGCATATTTTCAGAGTTTTTTTCACAATTAATTTAAAATTAGATCTAAAATTTGTCACACACCAAGAACTGAACGAAAAATATTATTTTTAAATCAAATTAATGTGGAGTTTCGAATCATTTTTATGGAAATAAATTATAAATTTATATTCACGATGTTAAAAATAATTACTACAATTATCATCTCTTAAAAATTCGAACAGTGTCAAGATGACACTTGTGAAGACATAAAAGGCACTCCCAATTGAATCCAATCGTTTGTCAACTTTTTCATTCCAAACATAAAAAAATTGAAATAAATAAAAATAAAGTTCCGAAGAGAAATAGTTATTCTTCGAATGTAGAAAAATATGCGTCAGAGGGTTCGATAGTTTATTCGCCGGGCGAAACATAAATCTCGATTGAGGCGATATGATAAATAATGTTTTTCTTTTTCAATGAAACAAGCTTTTCCCGTCGCCTCGGAGCATTCCCGGCGTCGAGCGCCTCTTTAACGATGTCATAACTCACGGGAGCTCGGAAATATTATTTTCCGGGCAGAAGAATGAATTCGTATATTACGGAAAGCGAGGAAGTCGAACCTATCGATCGCGGTGTACTCGCGGCGGTGTCGTCAGGGTTGCGCACGGAGAGTCGCGTTGCGAACGAGCCGCGTGTTACGCTGTGGCAAGTGGAAAAGGCAGCGTTCCGTCAGACGGGCTTGCAGTTCGTATCTGCGACGATAGGCGCGATACCAAAGACGGCAACTATACTAATTGCGACACGACGGTACGTCTATCATAACTTTTTCCATTTTTACCATTTTTTAACGTCCGAATCGTATTGAAATAATAATTTTTAATTTTTATTAAATAATATTTGGAATAAATAAAAACTACACATGAAATAACCAATTTCTAGAAACCGTCCTTATGCTCATTTTCTTGGTACCTACTGGCTTCTTTTCTTCCTACATTGACACAACATTCCTTCTATTCTTTTCGTCGTTCACCGAATAAAATATTGAAAATAGTACTTCAGTTTAATGTACGAATGCAGTAGGCGCGAGTAAAAACCGCAAATAATCGTAAAAATGTTTCTGGTACAGGTAATAAAAAAATTATTGCCCAGAAATAGGTCATACACTGGCGCCTCGATAGTTTCGGACCAGATTGTTCGATTATTCCGTTAGTTTGGCTACCGACTCGACCGTCGTAGTGTCCTGCAGCTCGTCGATCGACGCGTATATCGCGAGTCTCGTCGAGCTACGGTCGCTGCAGTACGTACACATGCTTCTCTCTCTCTCTCTCGCTCTCTTCCTTTTTCTCTTTTGCTTCGTCGCTTCGCTCCATCGCATCGTACGCCCGCCTTTCACCTTTCCATTTCATCCCCGTCGTCGCTCGGGTCGACTCTCTCGCATTCCCCATCATTTCTAGATTCAATAGTCGATAGATGCGAGCACCCTGGCATCCGCGAAGCGTGCTTGAACGTCGAGAAAAAGAGAGATAGTGCGAGATAGATAGCCAGCGAAAGCTTCCCTCCAGGCTTCCCGCGATTTATATTCAGGCCCGTAGTTCGAAAAAAAAAAAAGTTCGTTCTGCATAGAGGAATATAGCTGCACCACAGTCAGCGCAACATTTCTTGGTTTTATTTCTTTTTGAAATGTGGAAAATGCATGGCTCCGCCTCGTGACGGTGGTTCACCATCGAGAGTATTGGAAACGTGAATTCTGGGCATCAAATCGAAGCCGCGTATGGATGAATTTCTTCTTACAGCAGCGACTGCAGCTTCGTGGACGCATGCTTCCCATTTCACCGTTAACTCGCGTGCCTCGGGGCTTTCGTGTTTCGGTACGAAGCTCGTGGATGGGCGTGCATATTGCCATGACTGGTACTCCAGAGAGGCCCGAGAGTTTACGAATATACATATAGGACATATACCTCCGGGCTAGCTGGACTAATTGAAACTCTACGATTTTTTTTTTGAATTCATATCTCGAATAGTTTCCCACAATGTCGAAATGTTTTCTGGCAGTTTTTAAAAATTATTATTATTATTTTCATTTTCATTTTCATTTTGGTTAGATGTTCGCACGGTTTTTCGTCGCACCTACGTGAATTTCCGTTTCGCGATATAAGATAATTGATTGGTAAATCTTTCGCAAGAACGATTTGGTACGACGGAACTTAAAACTGTTTCCGACAACTCGAACACTCGAACTGGGAATACGTATTCCCACCCGACTATTATATCATTTTTTATAATTTCCGGGTGAAACATAAAAGTCCGACGAATTGCGGACAATGCATAGGTACACGCCACGCGACGACCTTATTTTTTATCTTTTTCTCCCCACGAAAGTATTCCAAGAATAATTCATTGTCCGCGCGGAGCGACTGAAAAACCCTTATTTCCACATACTTGCAGAAAGGGCTTCAAAAAGTTTCTCCAACCGTCGGCCGAAGAAGATTGAATTAACTCACCACAGTTTGTACTACATTCGCCAAACTTCCCCAGACGTTATAACTTTCAATTCAACTTTCATCGGCTCGAAATGCGATGCAAGAAAATTTCATAAAAACTCCGAATTGAGAACGGATGTACCGATTCGTTCGACATCGCGTCGTCAATAATGCAACCTATCGGAAATAATTTACAAAGTGCACCAAATCGTACGGAATTTTTCTGCAAAGCGATATCCGATAATTCGACGTTTTGAAATATCGGGAATTGCAGGAAAAAAAAATCAGGACATATCGTTTAGCCTTGAGGGATCTGTGAAAAATATTTGTGTATTGCTTTCGGTTGAATCGGTCGAATGAGAGAAACGTGCTGCACGTTCGTAGCCTCCTCGACGAACGAGGCCGAATGTCCGTGTGTACCCATTGGGAAAACCGTGCTCAGCATCTCACGCCTCGCAGTCTCTCGAAAGCCGATCGATGGTCGCGTTGGGCCTCGTTTAATTCGAGAGCAGTCGCGTCAATCGCAAGATGGAACTCGTGGACGAACGAGCTAGAGAGAGAGAGAGAGAGAGAGGGCGAGGAAAAAGTGAGGAACACTAGAGAAGAGTGCTTGCTGCAATCGAAAGCCTTGTCTTTTCAAAGCCAACTCGAAGTCGAGGAGCAATCATTTATGTTCGGAACAACCTTGCGACGGACAATGATTCAAGACGAGACCGAACGATAATTCTAAAATCGTCCAACTTTTTCTTTCCTCCGTGATTTCCGAAAGGTCCTTCGTAAACTCTCCAATTCATCGGACAAACTCCACACATAAAAATCACATGAAATCTTAACGTCGTTGCGCCGAATTTTTATTACCAATCGAATTTTCATTTCCATAAATTCGAAATTTAATTATTACGCTGGTTCTTTTTTATTTTCCGACGAAAATATATGACAAAATGGTGGCTAATTAATTTCGTGAGATGAAAATTTCGGTTGTAAAAATGGTTTGACAAGGAGACCGATCGATTCTATGTGAAAGCTCGTTTTTCGATAATATTCCCCGAGATTCGCTCGTGTATGCTTGGACATTCGAGTATGCTTACCTTGCAACCCTCACAGCTGGTGACACCGTAGTGATAGCCGCTCGCCTTGTCCCCGCAAACTTTGCAAGGTACAAAACTCTTCGCAGGTGTCGAACTGTTGGAGTCCGCGGCTGCGTAGTGTTGTTCTGCAAAATATAAAAAGAGAAAAGAAATATTAACAGTTTTTCAAAATGAAACACATATGTATGTACATCTACGTGCTTCGGTCCCCCGGCAAGGTTCCAAGAATAGTGTCAGGGAGGGGGGAGGGGGGGGGGCATCCTCTGCTTAAAAAGCTTTTTCTTAAATCCAAGCCACTCTCGGTGAGAGTTTGTGAATAAATTGCGAAATAATTTCCCGAACAAAACGACGACTGAATGCTGAATGAATTTGCGAGCAAAAGATCCGATGTGGCGTCGAACGAGTTGTATAAATAATTTTTTTTAAAAACCTCCTCCTCGGGGGTTGTAACCATTAAATGTTGAGCTGTCGTCGGGTCATTAAGTATTTTCGACGCAGTGTCATTAGACACGCAGTTAAGGGTTCTTAAAAATATGAAATCTCTTTTATGAACTAACGTGTTTGTAATGCGATACACAGATATATAGATATACGACGGTGTATCGTATAGTAATCATCCCCTCGTACTTGAGTGGCAGAAGGGTCATAGACGGAAGCATCGACCGACCGAACGGAGAAGCTCATTAGCAATCTGGATCGAGGTCGGTGATGTCACGAGGAAATAAATGCCACTACCGTGCGGGTGAACGTGTTGGAACGGCTTGGTCAACTGCTTGTCTTATAACCCCGACGCTCGTCTAACCTCACGCTCGGATAAAATCGTAAAAAAGTTTTCCTCAAACCCCGATCCTTCGATAAAAATAATAAAAATTCGTTGAATCAAAATTCCACCGACTCGCATCAATTATTGACAGCACGAAGAAGAAAATATTTCACATTTCCTTCCTCTTCTTCGCAATTTTCTCTGCAATTTTCAGAACTATCGTAGATCGAAATAATCCATTGAATAATCTAAACATTTATTCCAAGATGTCAAGCAAAATCGCAAAGATCAAACTAATCGAAGGGACCAAATGACTGACAAAAAGGGCAAAACGAAAAAGTTATCCAGTTTTATGGAACCTCGGGCACAGAGAAGGTCCTTTTTCCCCCACGTTTCACGATCCCTCGTGAAGTCGTTCGACGTCTGGTCTTAGTACGTCCCGCCCTGTACGATGTTCACGAAGTTGACAGCTATCGTGCCGCGTTATACCGTTGCCCAGGTACGACGGTGCCGGGCGAAACTTCCTCGGTGTAAAACCCAGACCCGTGGGTGTTCTTCGAAGGGTTCGTATATCCCGTGCATCCATAATGCAGCGAGAAAAGCGCGCGGCTGACATAAGGTCCGATAACAGAAGCGAGGATCGAGACGCGGGATCGGGTAACGGGAAAGCTTCTTCCCGTCGCACCGTTAAGGATGAGCAAAAAGTACGAAGGGGGGTCATAAGATAAAAGAGTAGAGAAAAACCGTACAAAGGAAAAAAAAAAGCGGGAATAATACTACCAACTGCTGCTACGCGGGATGTTTATAGATTTATATATGAGAAGAGGACTTGAGTAGCCTTTGCTGAGAAAATCAGTGGAAATTGCGAGTATTACGGAACGAGTAAACTTGCGATGCGTGGAAACACGAAGAATGTCGTTGATTACGAGGGCGATAGACGCGAGATTATCCGCGCAAACGACGGGCAACGACAAGAGGAAAATACTTCTGCAAGGCGTTGCACACATGATTCTCGCAAGGTTGTGTCGAAGTGCAGAAACGACGAGAGCAAACCGCCTCACCACGCCGGCTTACCCTAGGAACAAGACTAACGAGGGGAAACCCAATCGAACGGTACTCTTTGCTTCTCGATGCGTTTGCTCTCCTCGTTGCTGTTATTTCCCCGTTACTCATCGTTCATCCGTCTCTGCGCTATTCGCGAGAGACACGGACGAGATCCCTCTCACCTCTGACAGAGGCCAAGCCCGGAAGTCTCGGAGTGATGGACGCGAGAATTTTTTTTCTGGTCTCTTGAAGCTGCGAAAAAAGATGTTATAATGGGAATCAACGAGAGCAATACTGATTCGACTCATAGATGAGATATACTTTGAATTCAACATTTTTTCGTAATTAATATGAGATAGGCATGTAATTGATGATGTGATAAATTAATTGTTCGGTTAATTTGGAATATTGTATTTAATATTTATTTTCGAAAAAAAAAATGTCTTGCAATGATCCAATTTGTTTCATCATTGTCAAATATTGTTTCATCATCTTTGTTAAATAAAATGAGTAGGTAAGAAATTAACACGACGAGCGCAGTTGAAGATATTAATTTTCTTCATTACCCCACGCGAGGATTTCTGGAAAGCTCATATGTTTTTAATTTCTTTCTTCATCGCAACGCTTCTTTTCCAAACGAATTTTCCAAAGAGGAAGCTGGCGTCTCTCGCGCGTTTGCGATGGCGAACGAGTTATTATTCGCCAGAGACCATTCGTCGAGATCGCGAGACGTACGTCGTCCTGACGTATACCGACAGACATCGGAAAGACTCGCACGCGAGACCGTGGAGGAAAAAAGCTCCGTTACTCCGGCGGGATTCCTCCGACGAAGAAATTCACGAAAGAAAACGAACTTCCCGTTCGGAACGCACGTTTCGAAGTTGAAACCACCAGCCACAGCAGCAGCAGCAGTGACAGCCCTTTCGGAGTACCGCCGACGCTCGCGATATGCGACAGCGCGTACGTATATGCAGCTTCGTGCAAGACGGAAGGACGAATACAGTCCCCGAGGAGCTTCACACGGTGCTTCTGTCAATAATTTTGCGTCAATATATGTATTTGGTTTCGAGTAAAAGCCAGAAACGTTAAAGCATATTGGAATCGAAGATACGAGAATATATATTGTTAGAATATAAACCATCCTAGACGTCCAATTGAAAATCCATTTAAAGTACGAAAAAAACAAAAATTGCATCTAGCATCACCATAGATGATCTTAAAGAGTCTTGGAATGCCAATCGACGTCAATTTTTCTAATTTTTAACATTCTCATTCGTCGTCAATTGAATGTAATTTTTTTTTTTTCATACTCATTTACACACAGCGAATTGTAAATTCAAATATATTCTTGTCGCGATCGATGCTACAACGAATATTTGAAATTAATTGCAGACGTATGGATAACATATTTAACTCTGTTCAATGCTTATAAAATATTCACCTCCAGCAGAATCATTGCCAGAAATAAATGTTTCATTGCAATCGAAATAATTGAATGAGTCGCAGGATTAGATGGAACATTAAAGAACGATTTCGTATTTTTCCACAGTACAATGTTGTTATGCGAAGAATAAGTAAAGGAGAATCCTCGTCTCGGATCGATGAACCAGAGATAAACTATTTGTCTGGTCTGGTGCATGGAAACAATTGATATCTCGAGATTGGTTCGGAATGATCGATAATTGGGAAATGTGCATGGAGAATATCACGAGTGGAGGGTAAGGCATCGAGGTTATTGCCTCGGCTGGAAGCTCGTTTGTAATGTCGATCCAGCCTCGTGCCCGGGCTCTTTCCCATTATCTCCATCCCCTTATTCGCCGTCCGAACTAGGTCATAATGGTACAGCCACAATCGTGTCGTGCGTCTCACCGCGGTTCTCATTCTCCCTCACACCCTCGAGCTACCGCTCTGGCTTCGCATATATAGTTCTGTTTGCGCAGAGCTACGAGCCGGCATCGGTTAAATAGACAATTTGTCTCTATACATCTCTCTCTCTCTATCTCCCTCTCTGTGTGGTACTCTACAAGTTACTCTACATATATCCACATGTATATACGTGTTCAGCGCTTGCACGGCAAATTTTGTATGCTCTCTGTGCCCGCCATAGCTCTCCGTGCCAATACACGCGCCGCATACGCGGGTAACGTGTACGCGAGAGTGCACCAACGAAAGCATTATGTGCTTGAATCATGGACAACAAGGGTTTGTACCTGCAGTCGAGACACTCCGATGCGTTGGCCGCCATGCGACGAGCAACCGATGAATGCATGTGCGAGGGTGGCAATGCTATGGGTTTTCCTGTATGTTGCAAGATCCGATCGGTCAACGTCATAAACCAATGGATTATCGATTATGGTCGGGCAGCCAATGTGGATAAAATTTTTTTAAGGATTAAGGATTTTGCAAGATTGAAACGTTATGTACTTAACAATTCGATGGAAACGCGAGTTATTTATTTGTTTGTTTTTAAACTTTCGGATAATCCGCGGTTTGCTATTTTTGTACTGTTTATTTTTTAAGGATTTAAATGTTAGATATTATTTTCAGCAGTTTGATTCATTGTGTTCTTTTTTTAATTGACATTGATGGATTTGTGAGATTTAGAGGTTTTGTTGAGTTTGGAATACATGTTTATCCATTCGAGATACGACAGTGTCGATTGTTACGTGAAAATGTGTTTATTATTTTCGATTCGATGATTCAGATTTTTTTTGGTGGGGCGACGGGTCGCAAGCTCGAGCCTTCGCCAGAGTCTACACGTACGACATTGCATGCCGCACAGCTTCGGTACAATACAGTGGCGATGATCCACCCTACGGTGGACCACCGCAGTATCCGTAGTCGTTGCATATCGTTTCACTTTGCATTTTTAACGGCAATGGAAATTCGAAGCGACCTCGTAACACGTTCGGTGTAAAAAAAAAAGAAAAAAAAACACGATAGCTGCTGTTTTGCTGGGCACGAAAGGGGCACATTCATGGAATATATCTCGCTCGAGATTTTATTGATCCCAGGAACACGGAGAATTAATTCGAAACCGTATCTTTCTCATTCTTTTTATTTTATTTTATTTTTTTAATTCCGTCCCTTTCGCTCTTTTGCACCACCAACCGTCCTCTCGCCTCTCTCGCCTTATCCTCATCCGTTGTTCAACGTTCGATACAAGCCGATAGCGTTTTCCCCGACCCTACGCGCCACCGAAGCCGGAACAAATGGTTTTATACATACGCGCAAGCCCGCGAGTTTCGCCAATCGACCGCGCTTTCGGTTCATATCCCGCACTCGTTTTAATGCATAGTCAATGTTTTCCCATCGAGACTACACGGAATTTCCACGCACCACAGTTTGTATATTCACGCTCTATACATTTATAGTAGCAGATTCCACGCGCATCGGCGAATATTCAGGGGTTTAGTTCCGGCGGTGTTGCCGTTGCGGATGCAACCCTCATTCGTCCAACGTACATACGTGTATTCCAACCTTTCGTCGCTTCCGTTGCGTTCTGTTGCAAGTTGAATGTGCACAAAGTGCACGCGTAGAGATGGAGAATTGTTCACCGCTTCGTACATTCTTAACAACAATTTTCACTTTCGGTTTTGTTCGATGGAACCCTTTCATCTTAAACTGCACATTTTATTTCACGTTGAACGAAGATGTTTTGAGTTGAACATTTTTTTTTTCGTACGTTTTGTTGGAGATGAAAGTGGCGAACGTGGCCTGGAGAAGCGCAGGCAGGAAACGTCAGCAGGATACGCACTATAGCGTAGATGATTGTATTTTTTTTTGTTATTTCTTTTTTTTTGAAAATATTACAATCAAGACATCGGACAATATTCGTACCTGAATAATTATTTGTTTCCTTAAAAATTCAAACCAAATGACAATGCGATTAAAATACATATTTTTTTCTGATACAAAGTATGTTTGTTCAAGGTTGATCCAAAAGATCGAATGTTTTGCGAGCTTTGGATTGTGGTTATCAAGCTAAAACTGCGTCAGGATCATTGTTACAGTGGCCGTTATCATACAACGCTTATCTCAGTCTCACTGATTTGTGCACAAACTACACGACGGCTCGAAAAAATCGTTTCGTGACTTCGCATAACAAAATTGGTAATTCTTTTTTATCAACGCGAACGACGCGATAAGCGCGATATTTGAGGAACGTGGCTTCGGGGCGTCGTGATAAATTTTTTTATCGTAACTAAATGGAAAATTTCGTTTTCACGGTATTTTCGTTGTTCACCGGATGAAAATTACTATAGAGCTATTGCTTCCGTTGGATGAAAATGTAAACGATGTAAATGCTACCTCTGACACGTGTACATTTTTCGCTTATACCCATCGGCGAAGCGTACGTCGCAAACATTGGGAAAGGGAAATTAATTTATCAACTTGTTCGTTCGTCCGTGTTTCGTCGTCTCCGTGGGTTTATATTTTGCGTTGAGTTTTGCGGAGTACCGCGCGGGCCAACGGTCGCACAAGGTAGGCAGCGGTGGCTACGACTTTGAGAGTAATTTCAGTGTACGCCGCATTTGGAATGCATATCGGGGCTGCTATAAATGAAATATCAGTGAATATTTTGCGCGGTGCAGGGGTACGCTTGCATACCGTGTAAAACAATTTGCGATTAAACTACATTGCCGCGATATAGCAGTTAGTACAACGTGACTTGATAATGCACAATTGACGGGGTCGAAAACGTTATTATGTGAATTGCGAATACAGGTTGTCGCGTAATTTGAGAAACGAAATAGTGATTTTGTTTGTGGAAAGGTGACCGAGTTGTATTGGATGCGAATTGTTTTTTTTTTCCGTCGTTAGCACTTTAAATGAGGAATATAGATCGGCCACTGGTCAGGCGAATCAATTTTGGGCACATAAAAGGCGTTTTCTCGGATCGGGTTTATATATAGCGTATTACGCCCCAAATCACGAGATGAAACCCTTATTTACGCCTCGACTAATTTTTATTTTTATTTTTTGGATACCCCCTTCACCTCACCCGACCCATTTTTTCATTGTCAAGAGGTAACACGTCTGTACGCGCCTTCGATATTTTGTAAGAGAAACTCCTACCCCGAAATTATAGAAAATAATGCAAACAATACAATGCATCAAATCAGAGCTTCGCCAATAATTCGAAGAGATTGCCTGTAGGGACTGCGTGAGTGCTACATCGGGATACATATATATATGAATATAAATAATAATACATACGTATATACGCAAATAATACATACGCATATACGCTGCGGTGCACTATTATGAGATTGCAGCATTACTCGGTATTATCCGTTGGAAACCACTCGTACACAATATTAATTTATTGTTCGCTATACAAGACCCGTCTCCGCCTCCCTCCCGTGTTGTTACAATGCTCCTGCAGAGATCACGATATATTAATATAAGCCGGGTGCTCTATCGTTTCGTAGAATCTTATTGTTCGGGAACGGCAAAGCTCCACCGTACTGCTACGAATGAATATCAAAGATTGAATCTCCTCCGGCGAGATTTCCATTTTTTTCCGAGCCTGTCTTACACACGCACACAAACTCATACACACACACACATACACACGAATATACGTGCGTACACATCTGTCACGTGAAGAGTCCTCCTCTTCGGAGAATTTACGATAATAACGAACAAGCTTCCCGGAGTGTGCGTTATGAATTTTTTCGTCGTCATCCCCGTTGGCGTGGATACAACCGCGAGACCGAAAATTTGTGATGAAATAGTAGAGCTACCGCAGAAAACGAAAGAAAAAACGATCAGCGATGAAGCTTCAATTATATTTAACCAATCGAGCGTGTGCGGATACATAGATATATAAATAGTATAGAACAAATGCAAGCTCATTCTCCGGACGAATACAGGAAAAATGCGAGTTTATTCTCGCGAGGGAGAGAAAAAACATAACTATCGCGACGAATATCGCGCGATATCGATTGTCTGTCAACGTTTCTCGTTCCCTCGTTCGCCCTTCATGCATATACATACCAACCGCGGAGCACGAGTTCTGTCTCTCCAGAAAAAAAAAGAAAAAAAAGTAGGAGAGAAAAAATATCGGTAATCGAGCGGGGGACAAACGGCATATTGAAAGCGAGAGGCATTGTACATACATGAGGTACAGTAGGGAATAATGGGAGGGAGCACGTGCGCGAGCTTCGTCGCACAGAACGAACCGTCAAGTGCCTTCGTGGTCAGAAACGGATGTGACGTGCCATCGGCGTACCGGTCGATATCAATTTAATCATCTGGTGGCGCTGCCACTCGTTCCTCTCCGACTGAAAAGCCTCGTTAGGCATGGCTCTGTGATTACAAAATCAATTATCGATCCGCCACACGCTCCGTAGCCTCGGAAAAGCCTTTCTCCGTTATCCCTGCGATAACCCAAATCACGATTTTCATTGCGGATGGCATTCGGCTCGCAGCGTTTAGAAGTGAAATTTTTCTTTTTTTCTTACATTTATGGGTAAATCGAACGCGCGATTCATTTAGGTCGACTCGACCGCAAGATATTTAAAATTTGCCAAATCTTCGACCGAAGTTATCTCGGCTATTTGCCGTAGACGGAGGACAACGGTGGGAGGGGGGCTGGTTACTGTCAGTTTCACCCTAACCAGACAGTCGAGGGTCCACCAAGCACAATTCAAAACAAGACTTATTATTTAAAAATTTTCAATTATTCTCCAAAACAAGGATAAACAAAAAGTCATCTTCCAACGCTGCAACTTCACTCCAACAAATAAATCCAGTGCAACGCCCAAAGTCGCGAATGACGTTACAAGAAATCTCATTTAAACGTCACTCAGTAAAATATCCGCAATAATGCCGCCACGTGCATGCGCTGCAATAATTGCCCGGCACACACGCTCCCGCATGTTCCTGCGAGCGTTCGTACTACGCTACAAGTCGTTTCAACGATGATCGAGCACCAATGTCCTATTTTTTTTTTTCTATTTTCGCACACTCATACAAGAAAATAAAGCGAAGAACGCGTATACGTGCCGCTCCATATTATTCCGCGTGTATTATCATTTCAACGTTTTCATATTGCTTTCGAACACGCGAGGAACTACATCACCGAAACAGCTGTGCGTAACACACTCGGTACAATTTTCCTCGACGCTCGGCAATGGTACAGCACACTGCGGCTAACACGAAAATCTTGGGTGAGATAAGAGAGATTCAAGAAAGCGAACGCGGACCTCGAGAGAGTCACGCGAGTTCCGCGACTCCGGGTCTGTACAGCCGACGCTGGTTTCGCGTCGATGCATCTATTATATCATACACACCAGCGATTCGTAATAACAGAGCTGGTCGTTGAGTTATTTTTCTTTGGTAACGCAATGTTCGTTTTACGTTTACATAGTCGGAACAATTATAAGCAATTATTAAACAATAATTATCGTAGAAGAGAACAAGGGTGCAAAGTCGAACTTTGCGCATTGCTTCCTCATAACTTTACACATTCGCCGAAGCTTCCTCTATGAGGAACTATGTGTCGATTTTGGCTTCCTCATATAGGAAGGTTTGGCAAATGTGTAAAATTATGAGGAAGCAATGTGCAAAGTTCGATTTTGCATCCTTGTTTTCATATAAAATCCGCTCGTCAATCTATCTAGTCCGGAATAAATATGGGGGAAATTCCATGTCAAATCTAAAAAATTTAAAATCGCATTAAATCGGAACGTCAGAATGGATTTGGCCTAGATTCAATACGAAAAATCTTTCGATAACAGTGCAACTTTGTAACAAATTTTAGTCCGGTATCTCGAAAATTACACATATACATACACACACACATACAAACATACATCCATCCGGACCTTTGTCCTACATCCGATTTTTTGACGATTTAAGACATTCTGAACCCGTTTTCATGAAAATCTGAAAAAAAAATCTTCACCAAAACAAAACTTCCTCCATGAGGAAGCGAAAAAAGGTGTCACGACTAACTGCACAGATAAAAATGTGATACAACGATTGATCATGCAAAAAACCAGTTAACCGCATTTTTACCGAACAATTGGCCAATTCGCGTTGTCAATCGACCGATCAGCTGGTGGGTAATGAAGATCGGTCGCATTGACCGCAACCGATCGGTCCGGTCGGTCAATCGTCAGTCGTTGATTCAATCTAATTAATTCGGTCGTCGCAGGTAAGTTAATTTACCCGAAGCTCATTGTCCTGCGCACTTGCCCGTGGCAGGCAATGATTGTTCTCCAAACCCAGCTCTTCGCCCCACAATCATTGTGTGCGTCACGAATGAACGTGTTTGTTCGCGTGGATGAGCCAGTAGTTCCGCACGTTACAACACACATCACGTAACAAGATAGCAATCCATCCAAATTATGCGTAACTCGAGTTTTGCAAAAATTAAGGTTGAGATTGTCGGGAATGTCGTGTAATTGTTCGAGTGATCGCGTGACGAAGTCAATTTTTCCAAAGCCCCGGAACATGTTCATAAATTTTACGCATATGTAGCACGATTACGAGCGTGCGGACGTGAAACAGTTGCGCGGATTCGCCGGAAGATAATCGTGGTGGGAAACGACGTTTCGGCACGTACGAGGGGAGGATGGTTTTGAGGGGTTGGGTTTCATCTCGTATCATCGGCGATTTCAACCCTCGTCCCGTGGCATAGGCAGATGAGTGATAACTTCTGCGTTTTTGTTGTTGTTGCGATGATTTTTTCGCAAAACCCGTGAGGGGCTGAAATTTCGTGATCTCGGTACGTTTTTTTTGTCTACATTATATGGGTCGAGTTTCAGAGAAATTTCTTCAATTTCGTCCGAGTTAGTCGATTGAGATAAAACGCCGCAGATTTATTTGCCGGACGAGGATTAATCGAGGACGAGAGATACGCAATTTTTTTTTCACACGCCTCACGGAGAGCTTGCAACCGAACCAATGCTGACCCCAATCGAGGTTGCGCGTACCTTGACGCCGGTGCGACACCCCTTGTTTACAAGGAAACGTCGCGCGTTGCATATATTTATACCGTCGGTTAAGCGGCATTCGTATTCCGCATCGGCATCGACCGTGGATATAGCTGCGTCTCTGTTCATCGGCGAACCGCGATACGAGTCGTTGAACGTCGCAGTCGATGTCAACGTGCGCGCGTCGAGTTTGCGGAGATGATGGTTCTCGAAGATACGGACACTGTTGGGGAAGACGGGAACTTCTTGGACTGGGGCGAATTGCACCGAGCTCGGGCTATGCCGTGAAAGAAACGCATAAGGGACAAGAAGAAAATATGGCTTCGTGTGGCACGCAATCGAGTATGATGTATGTATTTTAGATTGAACGCATTGTTATTATGGGACATTGAAGAACGGTTGAGGTATTATTGGGGAGATTGCGAATATCGAATGACATTTAATAATTTTTCTCTGAGATATCGTTATCTTGCCGTATTTTTTTTGTGCGAAATGGTTAGCTAATTTTTTATTCGGCCGAATGTGTGTTAAAAAAAATCTGGAAATTCATAATCAATATTTGCACGTGTAAAAGAAATGAATGAACAGAAAAATAGATGGACGAGGAGAGTTTGAGAAAAATAGCTGGAATTTTATTTCGATTTCTGAGTAATTGTCTCGAGAACAGTTCCTGCTTCCCGAGGCTACATCAAGATCTACAATTTTCCAATCAACATGAAGACAAATACGATGTTAAAATTGTATATTAAAATAAAAAACCCCCACCAATAATTTTTTAAAAAATTGCCTGAAATTCGAGAAATACTATTCGTTCCACAAAGCCCCGGTCTTCGGTGAGCTCGAGACTGTCGGGAAAGCATTATCCTGTCGGTGACACCGGTGCCCAGAGTGCACTGTGCGAGTGTGCTTCTAGTGCCGATACGCGTTGGCATCTACTAGTCGCGAGCAAATTTAATAGCTATAGCGGAGTTCTGGTGAGTGCCCGTCTACGAACGCATAGACACTAAGACCGTCTCTCAGTGTGCCAACAGGGAGACAGCAGAGACATTATTTATTCATTGCATGGACTCGCTGTCCGAGCGTCTCGGTCTTTTCAGCTATCTTCACGGTGGCTGCTCTTCCAGCAGTGCAGCCGATGGATCACGGAGACTCGAGAGAGCACCGAGAGAGTGCTACTCGCGGAAAAATCGATGCATCATCCGGTTAAACACTCCGGCTGGTATACATAATAATAACAACAAATACTATGATAATAATGATGATAATAATAATAATAATAATGATAATAATAAAGACACCAGAATTCCTCCACGAATCAGGATAATGTAAGTAAACAAAGACAAAGAAAACGCGCCGGGAGAAATTCGCGAGATAATATGATTCAACGACAAAGCTGTTTGCTGAAAGTCAGTGATTAGTTTGTCATAAAAAAGTAAATCGCAATTCAATTGAATCTTCGGATGATGTTTCTGGAACGCCAAAGGCAGTGCACTACTTTGCACAGCTTGTGCCACGAACCGTGTACGATTATTCATTGATTTCACTCCTTTCGCAGCTCAACGAACAATGAACAAGGAAGGTGTAAGGAATATATATGTATTTATTTCTTGTAAATTAAATTATTTTACGGCCCGTAAATAAATCGGTAGATGTGTGTCGATAATGAGAAGTCTTTTCTCTCGCTGATGGTGGTCATAGAATATACACGCAGGCTCAAGAACGTGTGCATATAAATGCACATATACACAGTCGTGCGGGGAGATTGTTCTCGCTTCCTCTGCCTATCTCTTTCTTCTTCGTTCGACTCTAATGGCGCAAGGTGAATGCATATAGGATAGTGCGCGGGACGATAATTTATTGCCGCATTTATTCGCCTGGTCGCGCTTTCCCAATGCACTTTCTACGGCCGATCTCTGCCGTTGCTGTCGCTGCTGCTGCTGCTGCGACGTATGCACCGCACGGAGGTAACGAAGAGAGGAGAAAGAATTGCCTATAGCTTAGCGCAGCCTCGTGTCGTCGTTGACTTCAACGTCGTCGTCGCGTCGTGCGCGCATAAAACGCGCACGGTTGCGCAATATTCGAGGAGCAGGACAGCGCGAAACAGCTCGCGCGGAAATATTACGATCGTCGCGAATATATCAAGGCGTTCTCGAGTACTCGGATAATTCAGCTGATGTTGACCCGCGGGGCGTTTCTCTGTTATTATTACAGAGTTAGTCGACGAGGCACTCAAAGAGTCTCTTCGTCGTCGTCATCGTCGTCGTCGTTGCTGAGATTCCTACCTTTGACGAAGCCGCGGCTATATTATTATATTATGCGTAAATTTTCGATTAGAAATCTCGGCGCCTCGCGGGTTAACCGCGAATGCCGATTGGCTCATTAAATTAAATTTCGTTTAATCTCGTGGATATTTATAGGAACGGTTTCATATATAATATATGCACATGTCCAGGTGCGTGTAAGTATAGATATTTCTAAATATGAGAGAAGAAAATTTAATAGCGATGCTGCAATATCGGCGTACCTACTGTGAACAAAACATTATATGCTGGTCAGTCCTTGTATTCCTTCGATCAATTAAACATCGTTTATTGAATGCGAATCCAATAAAATTTGCAGCACGAAAATCATAACCGAGCCGAACTTTTCTCGCATAAAAAAATGGTAATTATGCAGTTGTGCGGCTTTTCCGAATTTCAAAGTTTTTCAAAATTTTCTTACCAAAAAAATTCGTTACAATATCAATATTCATTCAAGTATTCTAACAATTAATATATGCGCGCGTGAAATTTGTTTCCATCTCTTCGCAAATTTTCCCGACAGATAGATCAATAAAAAAAAAATCACCCACACGCAGCAACCTAATAAAGAACACAAAAAAAAACCCCGAGCGAATGTGCGAATATTAAATGAGAAACAAGCGAACAGATGCAACCGTGTTAGCGACGGTTCGTGGAGTTTGGTGCGAACGAGAGAGTGTTGGAAGCGTACGAGGTGGAAAAAGTTTGTTATATTAAACGTGGAAAGAGCAATGAGAACGATATAAGCGGTAGGAGCAAGCGAGAGAGAGAGAGAGAAACAGAAGGAGAGAGATACACGAGAATTACGAACATCGAACAGGTGTTGTGCAACGAAAACGCGGAAGTGTTTCTCGACCGCGGGTCGAGCTTGTGTTTGCCGGCGTTGAAGCACGCGCGAGCGCGCGCGCGGGGATATAAGCTCTCTCCGCTTCGGTCGATTCAGAGACGCGCTCGGCGTCTCCACGCACCGAGCTTGGCTCCCTTCCTCCCTCCCTTCCTCGCATATTCGCCGCTCCGTCGGGGTACAGAAATATACCCGCGGAATTATATCACGTATCTCAGTTGGTAACGCTCGGACGCGTTATTCCCGCGCGCGTGTGAGAGCAAACGACCGATCCGTGTACACCGCGCCGTCCCGACTAGACAACGCGCGACCGATCTCGAGCGAATTTTAGAAGACGACCGAGACGCCTGCGACGACGTCGCGACAATTTCGAACGACATTTTTCGTCGCAACGTCGATTAAACGTCGCGACTTTCGAATTACGGGGAATCGCCGTCGGGGATAAAACCACGATGCTGAGGGGTGGCACAGATTTTTCGTATTAGGTATATAAAATCGTGGGATAAACGAAGGAATGAGGAAGCGAGAGGTTAGACCGAGAAGTCGAAAGATGGGGAATGAAAGATGAAAGAAAAATGTCTTTTTCATTATTTTTTCCGGGCAATCCCGGTGGCAATCCTGGGATTTCAGGATTCTCGGGAATAAAGAGAAAATGAGACACCGGACCACCAACGAGACGTTCGTGTAGTCAGGGATCAATTATTCGGTATCAGGATTCTCGGGTTATATATTTTTTTTTATTGAGAAAAATAAATCCCCTCTTGATCCGGATCTTCTCGCTTCTCAGTGTTGCCGAACGAGGGAATAATAAAGAGGAAAGAAGAAAAGCTTCAAGGACGATGAGGGAGTATCTCTGGGAAACCACTGCGAAGCCCCTGTCGTGGCTGACTTTGAAGACGGGGGAGCTACACAGGAAGTTCGGATCAATTGCTCTCGTAATTGCATTGTACCGTTGCGGATATAAGATGCCAGTGTTCGCTACAAACCCATATATATGTATTTACAGACAAGGGTAAAATAAAAATAAGAATTTCCTCTGAGGTAGGTAGGTTGAAGAGAGGGAAAAAAACAACCCGAAGCATGTGTGCATTATGTGTTGTAGAAGACGGAGAAAGGACGAAAGATATAACATTGGTGCCTGGAAAATCGACGATCCCGAGCACAAGCGGAGCCAAAGCGAGAGAAAGAAGAGAAGGGAAGTGGGGAAAGGGGAGGGAAAGGGAGAAATGGAGAAACAAGAAATGGAATTAAGTATCTAGCCCGAGGGTCGATACCAGCAGCAGTAGCGGCAGCGTTTCCTCGTCGAAGAAATTGTTCTCTTTGTATATAAGAGAGCGCCGCGATATACATGCCGGAATATAGCGAATGAGCGGGCCGGGAGGGGGAGGAGGCGAGGAGCTATCCTGGTTTGCCATGCGCGGGGGGTATTCGAGTCGAGCACGAAAGTTCCGCGTTCGAGGGATGTAGGTACTGCTGCATACATATGTATGGGTATATAGTGGTAGATATATGCATATGTATATATTCTCACAGCTGTGCAGTGGTAAAACCGTATGCACCCACGTGGTCGTACCCGACCCGGAGATACATGCGAAGATTAGGTGGAGATTATGTACGAGGAATGCGAAGGAACTGCATCGAGGTTGGAAACATGTAATACCCATACGGAAATGAATAAAAGATTTATCAATATATATATATAATATATACATGTATACACACACAAATATATATGGGGCATTAAGTCCCAATTCCCCGGATTAAAACCTTCTATCCCCCGATGTGATCGATAATTTTTTTCAAGTATCTTTTGGATCCTACGACCTCACTAGCTTTTTTTTAGATTTTTCGGACCCCCCGTTGTCTCAATTCACCCCATTTTTTTTACTTTATGAAGAGGTAACTGCTATTGCGTCATTTTTCAATTGGATAACATTTTTTTTCTACATTCTTTATCAAAATTGCCGAACTTTTTTAATAAAATTAGAGTGAGATGCATGCCCACCTATTGCCGAAGAAACATGAAAGGGGTAGGGAAAGGGTTATTCAAAAAATCTAAAAAAGACAGTGAGGACGTGGGATCCAAAAGATACTAAAAAAAATCATCGACCATGTCGGGGGATAGGAAGACATACACTTAAAAAATCAGAAAGGCCTGTATAGTGATAGGTCATCGATGTAATATTTTAAAGTGATATTTCGAAAACTAATATCTATACTGACTTACAAATGAATGAATCGTGTGTCAGCAATTATTGTGACCAAGAGAATCGACTTGAGACACGTATTCTACGCGTTCCACCGTTGTTTTTTAAATTTATTTATTTATAATTAGCGGATGTGCGAAGAATGAATTGATAATCAATCGAGCATGCCGGAAGGATTAAAAGCGACGGGTCTAAAGGTTTGCCGAGACAAGCGGGGCGAGAAAAGGCCGAGAAGCACGACGTTTCAACCATCCAGAACGGATCGTCCATTGATAGATCTTTCAGAGGCGCGAATAAATCGGCGTGATAGTGCGTTAAGTGACCGGCGAAGCGATTGTGGCACGAAGGAGGGAAAGCGGAGAAGTGAACTGATTATGATTCTCGGCATCTGAGGTTGTTGCGGGCAAAAAAGCATAACCTCTCTATTATGCCACCAAGTCGTACTTTGTTTTCCGTCGAGCGAGTGTCTGCTCCTTTCCATGGGCGATTTCGCCGAAGGTTATAAATCGATAACTCCCAGGATTGCTATAGAGATATTGGACGAAGTGTTTGCCAAAAGTTGCAAAAATCGTCGAATGATAAGCCGACATTTTTGACGTCTCGAGACGCTGATCGTTCTACTGGCATTTAGTCTGGATGTGTTTTTTTTCATGGAAATTATCGTCATATCCGTATTAAAAAAAATATATAGAATAAAAACAAGAGCAAAATATTCAGAAAATGTTGTGTAAAATAAAAATTTAAATCAAAGATGATCGCGAAGAACTGTGAAGAAGAGTATTTCGTTTAATATTCGAGATGAATATCAAAAGATTTGAGGATTACGCAGTGAATAAAACGTTAATTTCCTTTAAAGAAAGAATGAAACAACAACAGACAAACAGAAACCACGTGAATTCTCATGTATGATCAATTAGTCCGGAAGCGCGCTAACGAGACGGGTGTGTATCCCATCGAATCCGGCTTATCGTTCGTAAGTACAAGCCATCCAACAACTCGGTGAATAAGACCCGCCAAGCCAATCGAGGTTTTCCGCATTTTCTTGCCCGAACGAGACCCAGAACTACGGGATTCTCGCTTCTCCTCGCTCGCTCGTTGATTCCACGAGCGTGAGAAAACCCGACTGCGTGTAAAAAAAAAAAAAGAAAAAAAACAACCTTCGGCTGTTGTAAGTCTGAGTTGTGCGGTGCATTGGTAGGAGCAAAAGCAGATGCAGTGGCAAGTTCATTGCCACGGCTATAGCCAACCACCTGGATGCATTATGGTTATGCAATGATTTTTAATCGCGTTAATTAATCGGCTAATTGCGTCCCGTGAGCAATTAAGCGAGCTCCGTGGGCTCCGGTCCCTTCGGTTCTTGTGTACACGTTTACGTGTGTTCGTATGAAACGTGCAGTCGACTGATCCATGAAAACCCTTTGCTCCTTTTTTCTTTCTCGGGTATATATGCAACGTCGACGTTGGACCCACAGCTTGTCCGGTGAAACTCCATCGTAGCTTCGTTTCGTTTTCTTTGAATCCTTACGCTCGCTATTTCTCGCGGCCGATTTTCTTCCGAAGAACGTCCGAACGAGTCACGAGTCCCACGTTATTTAAACTGTGTGGGTTTGTGTGGGTAAGAAAGAAAGAGAGAGAGAGAAAGAGAGCGAAAGTGAGAGAGAGAGAGAGAGTGTGCGGGTGTGTGTGTGGATAATATAATATCATGAGGCGGGACCCGCAGCTCGCTCACGGTTATATTTTGCCACGTTCGCAGTAGCTGCATACAGTGCAAACGGGTGCAACGACCTTCGAGCTAATTATTCTAGTTAATGGAAAAACGGAGCAAACTGGGAGAACCGACGCGTCAAAGAGCACGAACAATGAGCTATTCGACGGAGCATTATGGAATCCCTGGTCTAACTTTTTTTTCCATGCAACCCCACCCGCACTTTTGCCTCGAGCATACTCTATGTAGTAACAGAACGGTACACACACGAGTGTCCGTACAAATAATTACCAGTTTCGCGTTTTTTTTTAAAATCCCCGCGAGATAGACGCTCGTGGCACTGTGGACGTATTTAAAAGAATCAAAATGTTATGCATTAGTATTTTAGGCGGAATTAATTTGAAATTGATAATATTGTGAAGGGACGCGCTAAAAATCTGGCTTCCTGTCGGATGCATTGAAGTTCTTCAACTGTCAGGGCAGAAAAATACTTCGTGACACTGTTCTCAAATTCGACAAATGTGCCCGCCATCGCCGCACGTGCACACAGAAATTTAATAATAGATTTTACTTGGATTACAGCGAAGTTATTATTGCAGTTTTTCGGAGGATCTCGAACACTACGCTCGGAATAATAATAACACGCTTGATTATAAAATGAACACCTCAAACATACGTCATTTTAACAGAGGGAAAAGTGATTTTTTTTCACGTGCTTCACTGGCTAGTCGCTACTACAACCCTCGCCGGACATAATAGAAGTGGTTTCCTCGTGCCGGAAAAGCAAACGTAACGAGAGGCGGACCACGTGAACCATAATACTACGAAGTACATTCAGATACCGAGAGACTCTCGAACCCTAATGCCTACATTTTATCGTCAACCACTCGCACGTGCGTAAACAACGAACGGTATCGTTTTTTCGCTTTTTCCATTCATTCTCGTAATCCTGATGATAATGGCAATACCGATTGGGGTGATAATTATTTTCCCTACACCAAAACTATAGTACCCCACGTTTGCCCTAAATTTTCCGCTTTTGCATTGTTTCCAAACCCTTCACGAAATTCTTTGAACTCAAGGGATTGACCGTAAATCGTTAATATCAACTGGCGATCGTCCCACGGTATTCGTATCCCGCGAATACGCTAGTCGGTGTCAAAGCGGGCAACATAATTATGGACGGTCAAAGGACGAGTTTGCGTAGTCGAGAAGCCGTGCGAGTCGCGTCGACACGGACGGAGATTGCGACGAGTCGTATCATCGAGTGGAATCGATAAACTTTTCCCAATTAAACTGCAGGATGAGGTCGAGAGACCGAGAGACAAAGGCGTTTCCTCGTCATTTGTGTGGAGATCGGAGCGACGGTAGGCGTGGGGTTTTGAGGGAGGGGGGGGGGGGGGGCAAGTTGAAACAAGGGGTAAAAGGCAAGAGTCGAGCGGAGAGCTAATAATGTGTGGATCTGTGAACGGGTCACGAGTCGCCGCGGGAGTGCTCGTAGAAGCATATAACAGAATGGGAAGAGAGCTTGGAGCTCCGGGCTTTCGAATCGTATCGAATCGAATTGAACGCACGTAAATATATCTGTATACATTGTCTACGTTAGTTAACCGAGAGACAACCTCCGCGAAGCTGGCGAGAGGAAAATATAACTGAGATAGGAAAGTGGTTGGTAATATATGTTTTTGCTTATTTATAACTCGAAGTCGTCGGTACGGGTTTTATCGTGGGAGCCGAAGCTCGTGCGTGTTGCATAAGACATAACTGTGGATTACAAGATTTCGAATGAATTGACGCATAATTGTTGTAATATATCGTTCAAACTGAGTGGATGCATCATCAGCTTCGTACATCAGTTTTCGGCCGTTCGACGAAATGAGAAAAAAAAAACGATTGTAAATTAGTTTACGGTTAAATTAAACTAATAGAATTTGATTCTATTTGTTCCTTGTCCCGTTTATGAAATATTAATAATTGTAGAAGAAAAAAAAATTGCCGAAGCTGTCTGCTTCTCCTCAGGATGTAAAGGAAAATGAAAAAATCGAGAATACCGCGGTCGACAATGTTTCAGCAATTATCCACGTCCGCCGATGCGCTGCACGGAGTGAAGATGTTCTAGCAGCGAGTGCGATCGTGTATGAACCTGGTCGAGGTACTGCAACCGGCGAGAAAGATGGTCCCCGGGACGTGTGTAACGGGAAATCGAAGGTGAATGCTCGGACGATTCGAGAATCGGCGAGCTTAGCTATATCACCTACGGCGTTTACTAATACGCCGATACTTTGTGGCAAAAGATACTTCGACGAACGCCAGCACGCGCGTATCAAACCAAAGGACTCGCATAAATTAACCACCCAAAGTCATTTGCCGCCGATGCTATCCCACTAATAAAAAAAAAAAAATATAGGAAAAACAAACGCTAAATGCATTCCAGAAATAGCAACCTCGTACGATGCGAAATTATCGCCGTTTTGATATTTTTTGTGCGTGGGATTTTTTCTCTGAGGTTCGAGTTTGCGAGTAATTTTTAGGATGACGAAAAGAGTGAGATTATGATGCAGTCTGGGTAATGACTGATTCGTTAAGGTCTGCCGCGACTGAAACTGTAAGCGGCTATCGGTCTGACCAGCGCGCGTTCTTTCCACTTACAGCACAAGTCCGACCGCGATAGGCTGCCTCGCGCCCGGTTGAAAAACTTGTCCGTCGACAATCTCGCTTCGCGCGATAGTGCGCATATCCGACTTGCAACTCGCACGGTGACGAAACGCCGTTTTTTTTCCTGGACACTTTTTGCTGGACACTTAACGGTTATGTCGATGCGTGATTATGAAAAACCGAGAAGGAAATTCCAAATTGAAATTAGCTTTTATGGGTTTCCAATGGTATTTACGTTGCTTCGCCTATGTGGTTGCAGCTTCCGATAAACATGTGCCAAAGCGGACTCCGTTACGTGACGGTTATCGACGAGAAATAACCCAAATTATGTAATTTTAACGAATAACGAATATGGATCTGATTTATTTTTATCGTTGTTTTTTGTTTTCGTATTCATGAATGATCGTCTGAAATGTTAGCAAAACTCGTGACAGTCACGGTTGAGAATTTTTATAGCTCTCCAGGCTGGAACGAAATGGAAAAGTGAGTTGAAATTTATTACAGTCTTTCGGTAAAACAATAAAACTCTTCCGAGGATCGTAGTTACGGCTGTGAACGGCTGGCGGAATACGATTTTAAATATCGGCGTTGATATTCTTGGGCATGGAAAAATAATCGATATCGTTGCATGTAACAAAGACCGATATCCTTGCATGTAACAAAGACCGATATCCTTGCGTATAAAAAAACGTTCATAGTCCCATAAAAGCCTTTGTTGAAACTCTTTAAAAGATCCGTTATTTCACCGCGAGTTGCGCAACCCTGCCGACATATCGACCGAGCCAATATGGAGCAGATCATACGGTGTCATTATCTTTAGAACTTTCATCGAAACGTGACAGATCATCTATTCAAAAAAAATATATATCCGAAATTCTATTTTTTCTCCGTCACTGACCAAAATCTCTCGAAATCTCTCATTCGTCATTCTAAATAAAATAAAACTTCGATCATTGATATCAATATCGGAAGATCATCAGAATTTCGCGTCGAATCTCAATGAAAACAGTTGCCACATTGTCAAGATCTTATTCTCAACTGAATAGGAACGTCTGCAAATAAAATGAGCGAGATATCCAAGCAAAGAAAAAAAGTTTATAGAAAAAAACCACAATCGCAAATGTCAACGTACTTCGTCGCTGGATGATAAAGCATCCAGCCATTCTTCTTTAACGTCGATCTTTGCGATGTAACCTGTCTTCGGAAAATATACTGTAACGCTGTGTTATATACAAGTGCTGACAAGACTATCGGGTTCAGCGTGTACAGTACAAAACTCTCTTCAGCTTTCGCCGGTGCCTATGCAGCATCACAAAGACCCTCGCCGACGCACTTCCGTAGCCTCGCTCGCCGTCGAACGTCATTCTCGATATCCAAGGAGATAATTTAGGACCGAGAAGCCGCAGCAGCAGCAGCAGCATCAGCGGCAGCAACGGCATAGCCAGCTCGTTGTCTACCATCAGGAGCACTTTATCTCTGGATTATCTGGACGAGCGGAGCGCATCGTCTTCCTCGATGCGCCTCGAACGCACTCTCCGCGCCATCTATCGCGCCGCGAACGTGTGCAGGTGCGATTATGATAATAAAGAATAGCCGCAACGAAGTTTCTCCGTCTTATTCTTCGTCGGGGCACCTTCGGGAAAATTGATCGTTTCGACGAGCCCAGGCTCGCGCGGAGGGACGAACTTTCTAGTTTCTCCTTGCATTTATTACTCTTTGCTTCGTGAAACAATTTTCTTTCGAAATTTTGTGCAAAACCGTTGCGAAACCCGTTCGAGTATTATCGGGGCTGGTGAATCGATGCAATGGATACAGAACGACCGAATTTTTACCGGAAGTGACGAGATATCGGGTAACTGGAGGTATTTTGGGACGGATTTAATTATGGATAGAGCTGCGATATATATGGGGCGAAACGCGCCGAATCGCCGGATTGAAATCCTTCTGTTTTCCGATGTTGGCGATGATTTTTTTTAAGTATCTTTTGGATCCTACGATCTCACTGATTTTTGTTTTTCAACAGTCGCACCCCACGGTGACTACACTTGCGGCGAATGTCGAGCAGTGTATTATGGATAGGAGGAGCGAGAACGATCGAATCAAGGCCACAAAAATGTGAGAATGCAAACGTCTCGCCCACGTTTCGTCATTTATCCTTTCGTCGAGCTTCGTGTCGTCTCGTGATCCGAGACTCATTGATCGATTATCATAAAGCCGACAGCTCGTATAAAACACCGACGTGCCGAGGGCTACAGCTCGGGTGGCGAATTTCTTCAATAATAAACAATCATCCGAGCCAATCGAATTGAATCACGACGACTGCTTTGTTTCTTTAAAATATTTTTGCGTCTAAAAAAATTTAATTTGCAAAACTTTGAAATGTCACGGACTGATAATAACATTAAAAAATATTTCAATTATTTAGTTTTCGTATTTCGAGTGTGGTGTGGTGTGTGGTTATTCGATGGATATTTATATACTTGAACGATAATCTTATTTCTGCAAGGTTTTTTGAGTTGAACTTAAGCGTGGCCTGTGTCGAGGAATTCAAACGATTGATCAGTTGCTTATGGTTTGTTTTTTCTTTTTTCAATTAAAAAATTTGCCTGTACTGTCGGCTCGAATCGTGCGAAAAGGGAATGTCGAATAAGCGTCTTGAGCACACGAAACAGAGCTCGCATGGATGTTTCAAGGTTTGTGGAAGCTTGCAGTCGGAGGTGCGACGCCGTCGACGATGACGACGACGGCCAATCCGTGGCTCGAACCGCGTGCCTTCGGGTCGATGCTGTGGTAAACCTCAAGGCCTTCCGGGGACTTCTCACCCTCTAGTCACAAGCATACGAGCATGTGCATTTACAAACATGTACAAACGGCTGCGGTAAGCGATGAAAATATTAGCGAAGAATATATCTGTACTCGTATATAACGACGGCTTTCACCTATAATGGACGTGTAAGATATTGAGGCGACGTTGCCACACTGCTGAAAGAAAAAAAATCTCCGGATCTTGAAAAGTTTGAAACTCAATAAGTAAAAGATGTTTAAAGAATGCAATGAGATTTATGTAATTCCAATGAATTACTCAAAAATTCATAAAAATTTCGATGACTCGAGATATATTAATATATCTCGATAAACAATTGCTTTGAATAACAAAGTTAAAAAAATATTTTTTAGCCTATACATTAACTATATATGCCCAATTGAAAAAAAAAATCCACGAATAAATGTAATAATTCCAAAAACAATAATTATTATAAAATTATTACAAGTGTTATTATTGAAACTCAAAAAATGCCACTATGATTTATAATTTTTAGATCTAAAAAAATCCAAATAAATTGGTTGAGCACCGTCGAAAAAAATACCTCTCGACCTCGGCGACGCTGCATATAGGGGTCTTCCCAAGCACGGCAATCCAATAACGTTGTCCTCGCAATTCGTTCGAACGAACAAACAAACGAGTCGGATTTCGCTATTCCATATTCCTCTTTCACCGTAACATTTCTCAAATCCAATACAAGTAGAACGAAAAAAAAAAAAAAATACTCATGGACTAACTGTAGCACGTTACCTATCACGTCTGCCCCCGGGTCGTGGCCTGCCACGACTCGAACGAGAAAATAAGTTACGTCTCGTGGGAATACATCGCACGTAATATACTTGTATCAGGTCATATACAAGTTATAAGAGAATTGGAAAAGATGCGTCGACGTGGTATCGCGGTAGCCACTGGCTCACACTCACGCACACGCGCGCATGCACAGAAACGAGATACGCATTTATATATGTGACAGATGCCGATACATCGATGTGTATAAATCGAGTCGCACCAACGAGATCTTTTCACCAAGGCTTTACGGAGATTTTTCGCTGTGTAACTACTGTAAACCTTCATTTATGAACCCATAGATCTATCCGTTCCGTTTATGTGAACGTTAACGCCAACATTTATGACCCGGCGTGTGCCGCAGTCCACATCGGATTCTGCGTCAGCACACATTCGCATACACACGCTTACGTGTACACATATATAGTATAGGGCATCGCGTGTACCCCCAGTACTGAAGGAATAACTTTCTTTCGGACATATACAACTTCTGCATAACGTGGAACGGTGTTGGATAGATTTCACGTTAACGAAGGCTTACACGTGCAGCCGAGTGTGGAATATAAATATATACAAGTATATAGGTATATAGTGTATAGGTGTATGCACGAGCGAATAGAAGGCATAAGGAGCGAAGATGAAGGATATGATTTAACGCTCTGACTTTCCATCAGTTATCATAAATTCTATCTTCCACGTATACTCAACCGTCTATCGGGCTACGTGCACTCGTTAAATAATAAATATTCGCTTCTTGGTTACAGGATGGTTGGGGATATTAGAATTTCGCTTTCCGCATGTATTTTGTTTATCATTCGAGCCGATTCTCATTACAATTTCCCCGAGGGAAAACGGCTCCGTGGAAGCACAAGTCGTAAAACTTGATTGTACTAAATTATATACATATATATATAACGCATTTTCACATGGCGTTTGGTCTTGACGAGGGACTTGCACGGAATCCTATTTTAATGGGGATCGTTTTTTAGATGCTTGGAGTTAATCTGTATTTCATCAACGATTCGGGCAAAATTTATTAAGTACCCTGGTCGGCGTTTTCTAAAACAAATGACGTCATGAGACGTAGAAATATCGATCAAAATTATCTAAAAAAAATAAAGAATCATTCTTATACATTCATGATTTGAATGGAAACTAACGAATATGCAATTCACGTAAAACATGTTCAAGTGAAAGAAATAATCTATAACCAAAGTTAATATAATATTGGAAATACAGTTTTCAAAATTACATTTAATCGAAATATCGTAGAATTCTGATAAATTTTTTTCGCCATAGGACATCACGGAAGATGAAAAATCGGATGTTCGAAATAGTTGGATGTGTTTTCGAGCGTTGCTTTTACCGAGCGACACCGCTTTTAATAAATCGATGTAGGCGTCCCGGCGCGTGATGCATCCAACGGAGAGCCAACGCGAGAGTGCGGCTGTTGGAAAGCGCGCGCGTTGCGACGCTGAGAAACAGGCTCTCGCGAACCCGGAAATCTCGATCGCGAGCGTTCCCCCGTGGCAGCTTGGCTAGCCAGAACCCACGGCTCTCTCGCGTCGTGGCCGACGTGACGTCACAGACGTGTTTCACGTATTCTAGGTGCAGTAACGCGGATCGCCTGGATGCAATCCATCATAGGACCGGTCAGCGCGATGCGCGAGGAATATTCAACAAATTACGTAAATGGTCATGAAAACGACGATTATGATCAACTTCGTGAATAATTTTCGATCGTTAATTATTTTTCAGCATTTTGGCTGGATTGAATTGTATTGTTTGTTTTGATGGTATTCACGCCACGGGTTTTTATTTTCGATATTACGTAGAATGCTTTGAATTTTATATAAAATTCGAACCGTAATATATTATAGGGAAAGTTTTTTTAGTTTGTTTTCTTTCAGTTTCTCGATATTTTAATGTAAATAAAGGTTCTGAATTGGACGAGACCGAGAAGTTCGAGGAGGGAATATAAACGTGGATGTCCCATCGATGGATCGAATGATTTGTGAAGGTTCGCGATCGAATAGCACGAGACCGGGGGCGGCGATTGTGCGCTTACTCGCCCACGCAACGTCTGCGACGATGTCGAACGCGACGACAAATCGGAGGAACCACTGTCGATCTCATGAGTGAAGACAGAAAAATAATTAAACAATAAAAATAATAATAGTCGTAAGTCAAAATAACGAATGGTATTTTTTGTATTAATTAATGATAACGAGTACTAATGAATATCGTCGTTCTATCGTGTCGGGTCTGCATTCTCTGATAGCCATTTAATATCGATAATTATTCGTGAATTTAAAAAATACTTGCGAAAGTTCAGAATTAAAAAAAAATGAAATTCCTAAAACCGGTGACCGAAAGCGATTTACTGGAAACAAATAATTGCAAGCAGCAGTGAAACTACTTAAACTTTCTATTAGCTCTGCAATTCACATGTCCACAAAAAAAAATTGACATCGTGCGATAGAAATTGTCCAGCGACGTGATTATGGTTCTCCGTATATTGTATCAACGAAACTAACGATTAAAACAAGTGCCCGGTATAAAACGTTAATTTCGCGAGTTTCCATGTTGCTCGCCTTCGCCCGAGTTTCTAGCATCGGCACGCTGGCCCCGCGGTCTAATTGTTGCACATCTCAGCCCCGTGAAACACGACCGATATGCATTCTCCATGCATTCGGGATGACGAAGGTGCGCCGGCGGTAAATTCGTGCCGTGAAGTTTTGCGAAGAGCTCAGCTCGCTGTATGGCTCGCGATGGCCTTTGCCCGATGCTCAAAACAAATGGCGGCACATGCTCTACACCTAACTTCCAACGACGGACCGGGATTTGTAGGGACTGACGTAAGTTCGATAACATAATCTCAAAAATTGTTCGGTAAAACTGTAGGTGGGTGCAGCTTCGGGATAACATTTTTTCAAAAAGCCATGACCTTATCCGGAATCAAGCGACAAATAATTTGACAATTTAGAGCCAGCCCGGAGCTTATAAGTTTCATTATGTTATTATTCCCAAAATTATTGGCTGTCTCTCTCGCACGCGAAATTTAGTTTGACCTGAAAAATCAACGCTCGAACATAAATAACCCCAATAACATTAACAATAATAATAATAAAATTATTATTCTGCCGGCTTATCGACAAGGAAGTTAATTCTGTCGGGTCTCGCTCTTTGCACCCTTGAAGAAAAAAAAATCTAAAAAATCGTGCAAATGTATTAACAAAAGAAAATCTTAAAAATTGTGTAATCGTAATTGATCGTGCAATCGGTTTCTTCAACGCGATAGAAAATTAATGCACACGGTACACCGTAGAACGAGGGACGTTAGCGGCTAATGGGGTGCGGTAGATATACCCGTTTTGTGCGCAGCACCATTGCAGTGTGCATGTAGTGTACCCGAAGGTCGATATACTCTCGTAACTTAGTTGGAAACCGCGAACGGTACACCGCGACTATCCGATCAACGTATAATCGCCGATGGGCTATTCTCTCTGTCGGTGAAGCGGCGCAGCGTTGGTTTCGTAGCTTGAGAGCGAGAGAGGAAGTTAGTGAGCAGAAGAGAGAAGATGATAGCAGGAACCAACACGTATGCGAAGACTATGGCGATGGAGAAACGGAGAGTCTATGGTTCGTTGAATCGTAGAGCTCCTATGGGTTTCACCTTTGCCATTTCCCATAGTATCTGCCTTCGAACCACACCCCGATATTCGCTCACGCTCTCTCGGTAGTCCTTTAAGGGGCGATATACGTCAACTTTAGGTATATGTAGGAGAAAAAGGTTTCGTCGACGAGTCTGCGGATCGTTTCTTGGGGTCTTCGAGTCGTCGAGTTTTCCACGAGCTCATCACGTGTGAGTGTGTGCGTGTGTGTGTGTGTGTATGTGTGTGTGAGTGTGTGCGTAGTGTATCCATTGGCCTGTGGAGCAGAAGCAACGAGAGTAGTGAAGCTTTGTCGGCTCGTTGGATGCTCGCCCGCGAGAGAGAACCAACGGACGGAATGAGCGCGAGCTTGGCGAATCAAGCGAAGCGAGAGCCCTCGTTATAGCAGGAAGAAATCGTCGTTGCGAATCGATCGGAATCGTGAGAACGCAGTGAGAACTGAGTTCTGTACGGTGGAGGACATATACATTCGAATTAGATTGAAGTGACTCGTTAGGAGTCTTCTACTACAGTGCAGCGTGGGGACTAACTGGGTGTACACGTATATCTGGTCTCGTCGTCCATTACTCTTGGTGACGGGAGAGTTTCTCGAGGAGTGGCCCGCGAAGAAGAAAAGAGAGAGAGGGCGAGAGCGCGAATCATCGCTCGGACGCGCGGTACTCTACTCTCAACACCCTCGAAAATAACCGTCTAATAATGTAATGCGGAACGAGTTATTCTTGAGCACGGTTACATTATAAGGCGAGGAGTTGAATGCCGCCTGGAAGCTGAGCTAAGAGAAATTGTGGTGACTCATTTATTTATTAATTTATTTATTTATTGAGTTTATCAATTAATTAATTTATTTATTCATTCGTTTTAATCATTGCTCGCGGCTACATCAAGTCCTGATCCGACTAGCCTATCCGTCCCAGATCAGGAGCGCAACGATCGTAAGCTGATAACGCTCGGGGTTTACAAAATAATCAGGGATCTCAATCAAATCTCAATATTAATAACCGGCTTGTGCGTTAACGCAAATACATTTCATTATTTCATATCGACGGAAATTTCGTAACACATTTTTTTTTTTTTTAATAATTATTATCTATATTTTTATTAATTTTTTTTGTATCCCAACTGTGTACGTAATTTTATCGCTGTTCTCTGACATAATATCTTACGGCAAACGTGTCGTACAGTATATCGATGTACGGCGTTGGGTCGTTGCGTTACGTGGCAACGCGTTTTTCCGCTCGCAGTAGTAGTGGTAAAGCGCTAGACAGACGCAAAGATTCTTCCGCGTTCGCGAGGCGACTGCTTACGGCCGATCTCGGCTGGACGTCGAGTCCCGCCACGCGTTCTGATATACATGCCCGAGCCTACTTTCCGCACTCTCGCGAAAATCGTATATGCATGATGACTCTCGCTAAAGACTCTCTCGCGTAACGCCAGCTCTCGTTCCCGGCTTCGTCGACCCATGGACGGCTGTCCGAGCGGACCGTTGCGTAATACGCCTATCGACGAAGTCACTGGACACTCGAAAAAAGAAAGAAACGAAGGAAGAAGAAAAAAGTTTCGGCCGATAACGGCAGTCCAAATGCTCGTGTGAACGGAAATTTCGCGCATTCGTGAATTCGTTTAATCTTTATCGCGTATCTGATTGGACCGGAGATCCATGAAATATGCATCGTATCGGCAGTGGTTGGCTCGACGACGACGACGTATTTCATTTCGGTAGCACTGTGTTGCTACGACGGACAGCGGAGTTACGATTACGTTTTATTTTGAGAATTTGAACAGTTTTGCGAATATTTCTGTCGTGTGACTTATTCGGGGGTCGGTTGAGACTCATTTGTTGGTTTTGTAGGTTTCGAATGATCGAAGGGTTAGCTGATATCCTCGAGGTAGTTTCGTTTTCTTTTCTGGAACATCTGAATTTTCTTTACAGAAGAAGAAGTCTTTTGCCTTAATTTTCTATGTCTTTTTTTGAAAAATATTTGAATTCGAGTTGTTTGAGTTTTCCGAATGACAAGATGGGATGGCAAAATATATTTAAAATTCCGGGTGTGGCCTGAGCCATGAAGAAAGATGGATAAAATTCGTCGACTCTAAATGGGTCATCGATGTAGTTTACAATGTAATGTATTAAATTGTAAAAAAAAAAAATTCTATTCAAGAAAGCAGTATATAGAACTTGCCTCTGACCAAGCTAACCCCTAATACATTGCATTCGGTTTCAAGTAGAAAACATTTTCGTATATCTTGAACACGCAGCGTAAATGTATCGCGCAATCTCTATCGACATCTACGGTCTCGTTATCGGTTAAACACGCCCAGCCCCTTCCCTAGGAGAGAGTTGAGACAGCACTTGTACCGATAAAACGGCGCGCTAGGTGTTCCGTCTAACTCGATAACCATTTTTTCATTTTCATTTAAGTTTTTTTTTTCGATTCCGCAATCGACGATTTAAATTTCCTTTATTCGACAGAGATTTATATCTGATTCACGCTCGCTGTTATTATTGCATAACGCGGTAGAAAACTCATTCATTTATTCGCACTTCGCCTGGACGATTGCGCGAATAGACAGAAATCCAGCGGCAGGAGCATAATATTACGAGAGAAACTGATAACGTCGAGCTCTCGCACCTTCCTCGAACGAGAAATTGCATCACGGTATCAACCGTGCAACGCGTACGCGTACGAAAAAGAAAAAGAGAGGGAGAGAAAGAGAGAGCGAGGGCGGGGAAGACGGAGGGAAAGAAAGAATGAGAGAGAGTATAACTAATGTGCGCATGCACTATAGCGCAGTGGAAAAGCAGCGAAGAGTACCTGTTAGCTCGAACGAACGAACGCACGTATCTATACTTTCACTCGGACTCGCCTCTCCCGATCGATTCGTCGACCGCTCTGCCGACCGTTTACGGAAGCGAAACAAATGCAGTCATTGAATTCTTCGAAAATACACAAAATAGGTTTCTCGTTTTATCGTTTATCATTTTTTTCCACGGTAGATAGAAATGAAAAAAAAAATAAATACTTCAAATTGTAAACAAATCCATGTGATTGAATTTCAATGATTTAACGTACTGTTGTTATTCTCATTTTTACATAACAGATGGTTCGATAAACTTTTCTATTCGCTTTTAGCTTGATTTTGTGTGAGTTGTTTTTTGAGGATTTAATTTGATGCAAAGAAATGATCGTTCGAATTTTCTTTCGTCGTGATGAAAACACGATTTTAGCCCGTTCCAATTTTTTTTCTATTTTCTTCAGTGCCTAGCGCTTAAATGTTTGTTTGGGTCTTCAAAAGTACCCACCTAAAATTCAAGCAACCACGCTCATGCGTAAAAGTTTTCGCCTTTCGATTTTGATTTTTTTTCTCGTCAGGTGATATTGCGAGAATTGTAAAAAAAAAAAGAAGCCAAAATCGAAAGGCGGGACCTTTTACGCATGAGCTAGGGTGCTCCAATTTGGGGTGAGTACTTTTGAGGACCCAAGCTACAATTTAAGGGTGAAGCACCAAAGAACTCGGACATTTTTTTAATCAGTCCAATAGATATTTTCCAATTATATTTTCCAAGCACGTCTGTCGACTATCAGACATTTCTCAATTTTCCAGATTCTCCTCGACCGCCCCCATCGTGGTCTCCATGAATATATTATAATTGCGTATCTTAAACTCATTCTTATGTATTTTCCTTTTATCTGACGTCCAGCAACAGAGCATTCGTTTCTTTCTTATATTCTTCGGTGGTCTCGGCTCTTCTCCTTCGGCCGCAGCAAGCAGGGAATATCCCGGGTTCAATGCCTCGTTGATGAGCCTCGTCCCCACACCCCTCCCCCTTCACTCCTGCGAGCGCACCTTCCTCATCCTCGCCGCTTTTTTCCTCTCTCCCGAGAGCTCTTCGTTCGACAGAAACGCAACGACTGCTCTTCCAACGCACAGAGCCGCGTCAGCCACTCGCGCATTCCCAATTCCAATGACGCAAAGAGCTCTTTCTCTAACTACCGAACAAAGAAAGAAATAACAATCCGCTCTCCCTGGACCATCCACAGAATTTGACGGTCTTCGCGCGCTCCCACTCTCTCACTTTCTCTCTCTCTCTCTCTCACTCTCACTCTCTCTCTCCTTTCTTCCCGACCACCAACGAAATTCCCTTCGTGCTTCCATTCTCGACCAACAACATTCCAGTCACGAAAATTCTCGATGATAACCATCGTATTCGTCGTCCTCATACCCCAAACATCGTCGAAGATTTTCGTCCCAAGTTGCAAAGGAAATGATTATTTCTCGATTACAAGATCGTCAAATTTTTCGGTCCGTGCTCGGATTTAATTCGCAGCTACGAACCGCACGAGATATACGAGAGTCGTGTGTTTAACGTTAATTTTTTTTTTGTTTTCCGCAAATGGCTCTCGTTATTTCGTTACAACGGAAAGAAGTATTTTAACGTTGTCCCGCGATGAGAGCTTGTCGCAGTCCGGGGAGTATTTTTTTTATTTTTACAAACAGCTCTCCCTTTGTTCAGCCCTTAATTTTTTTTCATGTAACGATCGATGATCGAGAACGACAGACCGCACAGCAACGAAGCAACGTTGCGTCGGGTGTACTGTGTAGCCGTGGGCGCTATCGTATTGCTATCGGAATAGGAGCTAGCTTCGGAGAACTGGTGAAACTAGTTCCCTAGGAGCGGCCTTTGCCACGCTCGATGTCGCGCGCTCCGCCACGATAGTTTCACCGAGCGAGTTTTCTCATTGCTTGATCGGCAATAAGCCCATCCCGTCGAGACTGAAATAACGATCTTAATCGATCTTTTTATTTGTGGAAAGATAATTTTTTTGGGAAATCCGAGCCTTTTTTTTTAAATAAAAACTTGGCCAAGACTGATTTAAAAAAAATCAAAACACATTGAGAAATTAATGAAAAGGAACATAAAAAATCCACAGAATGACCCAAACAATGATAGCGACAATACCCAAGGGAAAAATCTGAAAAAATAGAGACTTAATTTCTCAATGGGGCGTTTGATTTGTCAGATTAACAAAAACATCGCTGAAAGTAGAGCCCAAACTCGGTGCTCGATTTGGAAGGATGGCTTGTATATATGTAATGTACACATATACGTGGTTATGCATATCCGTGGTTTAGTACGGTTGCGAAGAGTGCAGAGTACTCGCAACTTCGTCGAGAGAGCCATTGACGAAACGAGGGTCCGTACGGACGTTGGTGCGGAAAGGATCAGCACCGCTTGAGCCGTGCACGCGACTCCACGCGTTCCGATGCAACACGCCTGCACTATCTTACTGTTCCAAGCGCCAGCCACTGCCACTGCGGCATATCGCGGTAAAGGCCTTCTTACCGCACACAGGGTTTTCTCGCGCGCGCTACGCTTACAGTTGCACAGTCGTGCCGCTGCTGCTGCTGCTGCAGCTGTAGCCACCGCCGCACTTGACTATATAGTTATGCAATACCGAGCCACCTCGTCTTCATGGTCAAGGCCCTCACTGCTTCGGCTTCTCCTCGCTTTTCTCCTTCCATACGCCCCGCGATACCCGGGGGACGACCTAATAGCGTAGCCCCGGCTGTTACTCCACTCGAGACTCCGATGTAGTATCGTAACCACGTGCTTCGATACCGCGAGCATACGAATCGATTCCCTTCCTTCGTTCCCATACGCTGTTCCGCGATTCTTTCGTTTTTCAGCCTTCGACACGGAGCCGATGACGAAATTCTTCCGGGTTTTAGTTCCCGGCCGGATGCATCTCGGTCCAACGAGAAAAAAATGAAAATCGAATTTAATTTGTTCATTCATCGATTGAACGATGAATAACTGAATAATCATCACTGATAAGATACTCGAGAAAAAAAAGGAATTCGATTGAAATTTTTTATTTTTGGATTCAAACGAGTGAATTTTTTTTTCTTTCTCTTTCGTTCTTCTTTGATTGTCGAAAAATAATCTCGCTCTTGAAAGTGCAATTTATTATTATTGCCCTCGATGTGAAGAGCGAAAAGGATGAAGGGGAAGAAGTTGGGTTTCGTCATTGAGAAGAACGCGGTAATGTAAACTTTGAACGAGAGTCGGTACGGCGTGTACGCGATGCGATGGTGGAAAAAAAACTGGAGAAACGAGGAGACGAACGAGACCGGAGAATAATGGAGCACCAGTGCCGGGAGCACTTAACGCGTTGACGAGTGGGGTTGCACATTAGAGGGTTCGAGAGAGTAGGTAGGTAACACGGATATCGTTCACCCGCGGATATGTAGCACGAATATTTTCGATAGCGCAGCTGACCGATATCTAGAGACCCCAAATATGCGTACGTGTATATAAGGATGTGTAGATTTTTTCTCTTCGATTTTTGTTCCTCAATCCCACGTGATATGTGACGGATGGTTGAATGATACTTGGATAATTGAAGTAAAATACCCTCCACAACTCTCTTAACCAAACACAATTAATCTGATGTCCCGGGACTCCCGCATATATCCTAGTCATTTCAAAATTATTCGAATAAATAGGATGATAACCGTCAGAAAAACGATGTAACCGTGGCCTGAGACAACCCATACAAGTATATTTGTTTCTCCGTGAAAGTAGTGATGATACTCGTTAATTTCATATGGTATTGAATTTTTCCAATAACAATAAATCACCTCGCAAATATCAATACCGAACGATTGAAAAATTGCATATATTTGAAACAGAAAACTTCATTTCGAATCCGCGCGGAGTCAGAATTGGACTAGAAAGATCAGACTAGGTTTAAATTTTTGTTATTTTTTTTTAATCGATTGAGACCTTATCGCAATCAAACGTCGATAGTGGCCGAAATAAGAACCACACTCATAATATCCATGATTTACCGGCGGTGACGACGTGACAGCACAAACGTGCATAACGTTAAGTGTAACGCCCGAACGTTTCACGTGTTGCATGCGTGTGTGGATATACGCTGCCAGCAGATACGACCGTATAATAACCAACGACGCGCGCACGAGTTTTCGATCTTAATCACTTTAGCTTTATTCAGCGTTTCATGACGCCGCGTACGAAGAGCCCGCTCGGGGTGGGCTTTCGATGGCCTAGCCGGAGTTTCACAGCCTCGTTCAAACGCCCACGATTGTCCGGCATTATATTCTCTCCGAATCACGCTGCGAGCACATGGCGATTGGCCGGATAACCGGACGTTGAAAGAATAATACGATCATTTCGACCGACTCGACTTTTCCGTCGTGTTTCGTGTGGGATTCGTTGACGGGCTTGGCGATAACCTTGTGATAAGGACGATGGCTCCGAATGCTCCGTCCATTCGAGTCTATTGCGTACATTAGCGCACCGAGGAATCCTCTAGCCACCGTCGCACGGACTCCTGGTTTTGCCTCGTAAAAAAAAGGGAAGGAAAAGAAAAAAAACGAACCATCGCGATGAGATTGCTCCAACGATCTTGAGGAGAAGCTAAGGATTATACATGCGCTCGCCGTTGAACAATGAGTCGTTCTAGGATCCGAAGCAGAAGATCGTTGTGTATATGTATATATATATATATACCGCAAGTAGATTTACCGCACTTCTCGTGGCCATATTCTCGCGTTTATACCGCATTTCTCGCTTTGATGCACGAGCGGCTTCGGGTTTTCTCATTGCTCGTCAGTCGTGACGCGGCTGGAGCGGACGAGCACCCGCGGCAAGGTTTCGCGAAAGATTAAAAAAAAAGGGAATTACGACTATTTCGCGACCACCCCCGTCAATCATCGCGCCTATCTTCACCAACGAGTATCATCAACGTGGACCCAGCTCGCGTTCCATCGGTGGGGTTGCTTTTTTTCTCAAGGGATCCCGACAATCGACCCGCCCATCGCAATTCTGCGCTGCAACGATCGTGGAGTCCCGCGAGCGGCGTTGAGGAGAAGAGAAAAATTTCATATAATAAAAAATATAATTGGAAGAAAGAAATATTCACTTCGTATGGGGTCTTTAGGAAGAATGAAAGATGCTTCTTCTACAATATTGGTCATGGTAATTATTCAGAAACGATAATTAAACGTTCATAATTGTTTGAAAAGATAAAAAATTTAAAAACATTTTTTGATCGAGGGATCCGATTATGCCGATAATTTTCTCATTTTTATTCATTCATTATTATATACTATGATCGTGAATTCCTAGCGAAATTTGAATGTACTCGTGTATATAAAGATTTTCCAAATACCTCCTCGTCATCAATTTATACATTTCTATATCTTGACCAATTAAGCACGTATAAGAACATAAGTTGTCTCTAGTTTCGACACTTATGCAACCACTTGCGTCGTAAAGTATGGTATAACATCGAGTACGTATCCCATGTGTGTGCCATGTTTGTGCACATACATTCATACACGTACACTATATCCCATACTGTGTAGATGCACCTATAGTTATAGACGCGCGCTCGTGGTCGAAGCTCTCGTGCGAGTACTCATTGCCGTATATCTACACGACCAGAAGCGACTGATACATCATACACGCACACAACCCGACCGAACCACGTGAGTTCGTAAGCGAACGTGTATATCACGTTCCGAGAGTTCATTGCTCTTGAGGTGGGAGTGAGAGAGCGAAGGAGAGTCCGCGAGCGAGAGGCAAAGCGTTTTCCGCCGGTACAGTCCGTGCTATGGACGAGATACGACGAAGAAGGACGAGGAGAGAGAGGTGGGAAAGATGGTGAGTGGGCACCGATGCCAGGAGATAGTTTGAAGCAGCTCGAACCAAGACTCGCGGAAGAGAGCGTGGCGAGAACGAAGATCGCGCGCTCGCGAGTGCGAATAAGCGGGAAGGGGGTATAAAACGGGCATTCGGTATTACCGCATGTCCCGGCGAACCTTAATAATTCACACGTGACTCCGCTTTCCCGTATCCCTGGTCCGGCGATGCGACACCAGACACTTTTCTAGTTCTCTCTCTTTATCCGGCATCCTCATCCCGCCTTTTTTTTATCATGATTGCGCGTATAGAAGGGGAAAAACATATTTACATCTATTTTTATTTAATTATTTTATAATTCGCGTAATTTTATTTTATTTTATTTTTCGCATCATTGTTCTTGCATATTAATTCTCCGTCCATTGTTTTTTCTTTGCTGTAATATGTTTCTTTGTTTCGGCGTATTTTTTCTGAGTTGTGTTGGGTCGAACTTTCTCACTATATTTAATTTAAAAACATTTCTCTACAAGGAATTTTATTTGTTTTTTTTTTGTATTTTTTAATTTTAGCTTATAGTCAGAGTACCTGATAGATACTATAGCACTAATGAATTATTCAGGTATCTTTCTCTCTCTCCCTCCTTCTCTCTGGTTCGCGTTTACGCTCGCCGTGCATGCCAATTCTCCACTGCGAATCAATCAATGAATCGACAGAAATGAACGAGAGGCACACCCAGACGATTCTGTACGCGCAAACGTAGAACATTGTTATGGTCCCGTAAGCGTGAGAATTTCACGCTGTGTTCAATGAGATGATTTAACGAGCTACGTTTCGTAATATGGGTGTTTCATCGATCACTCGATTCAATAACCAATTACGAGGGTTTACACCGTTTCACGTTTGATTTGATAATGTCGAGACAGTGTGTAACTTTCTTTCGAGGAAAATTCCATGTTTTTCTTCGTTTTCGATTTTTTCCTGGCCAAAGTCGTTCGACCCAACTGAACCCGTTGGTTCGAAGTTGCCAAACTCGTACGGACGGAATAAAAGGTTTTGAGCCTTCATCTCGTAATTCTCGTACTCTTGAAACCAACTGTGTGATAATTCGTTTACCGACTGACCACGGGTTGGCTGAGAAATATAAAATATTGGACGTCGTAAAAAAGTATTCCGACGATTTTTTTTTGTAAAATAATTATACGCGATAAATTGTATTTTTATACGAGGAAGGAAGGTTTATTGTTCGAAAGTAACGAGAATCGACCATCTGCGTACCGGACACGCGGTATACTCCGGGTGCAACGTACCTGGATGAGTCACACGATAAAAACCCATACCATCGCTCGGCCGCGAGCACGCGTGCGTACAGAATCCGTACACGCGCAATAATACGCGTGTAATAGTCCCGGGTGCGATAGTCTGGGTCGCCAAAGTAGATGCAACGTTTGCATACATCCCCGCACGATAGTGGAGTAATGAGTGAAGAACGAGAATCGAAAGGGGAACCGAGAAAGAGGAGAAAGGGAAGAAAATGGTGTGGGGCGGGAACAGCGAGGGAAGCGAGAACGAAGATGGTAGATAAAAATCCAATCATTTCGACCGGTTTTGCATCGGGCCCCGTCGAGGATAATAGAATACCGCGTTACTTTTTGCCGATGTGCACGGAATATTTCCTCTTGTTAATAGCCCCCTCCTCCGAGCTCCCCTAGAATCCCTTCCCGCCGCTCTTCGAACCTTCGTTCTCGTCCGCTCTTGGGATAGTCTCGTCCATTGCGCGATACTACCTACTTGCCCGATGCGCCTCGCTATGACTCGCATACTCTTACCGTACTTCTGCAACCAGGTACGTAACGATCGAGGGTACTGCTGCACCTTAAATTTTTTGTCACTTTGTTTCTTTTCTCGATTTCGAGATTTTTTTTTAGCAGCTAATTTCCGATCAAAATTGTCGAAGGGATTTCTCGATGGGTCGTTAACGGGCGTATGACGGTCTTTGGGATACGAAGTATGCAAACGGAATCAAAGAATGAGACGCTGGTTTGGTGCAGAACCAGCATTTTTTTTCCTGAATTCTCATTAATTGTTGAGATTGCAAAAAAAAATTGACGTATAGATCACTGATAAGGTATAAAATACTGACGAGAATTTAAAAAAAATGGATCCTAGAATACGAACACTTCATTTTTTACTTCCCAGCTGTCAAGCGCTATTTACTCGTCTCATGAATTCCTCTTAATTGCTCGCTCCTTTTTTTTCAACGATAGATGGAGGAAGCGCTTTGTAACATTCCTCGAGTTTTACGACCGTGCCTTCTTATCGCTACGGATTGCCGGTAGAAGCGTATGGAAGAAACAGACGTAGTGAAAATGGGAGGGTCGGGTGTGCAGTCGTGGATGCACGCTTACCGATGCTACTACGCGAGGCGCGTATGCCACTGGCGCAGTCGGTGAGGCACGCAGAGTGATTTTTAAACGGGGTTACGCAATACTCGATCGGATTTAGTTTACTTTCATCGTCGTGAGCCGCGAGGTGTCGATGCCACGCACGTAGCGTGACCGTGGCAGTGAAACGACATCAGCAGCAGCAGCATCAGCAGCAGTGGCAGCAACAGCAGCAGCAACATCACTCAGTCTGGACGTAGTACTACAGTGCACTTTCACGACGATGACTTAGTCGACGAGACCTTGATGCTCCGTTCGCTGATACGAGAGAACAAGCGAGAACCTCGTCGCGAGACAGGAAGAGAGAAGTACAAAAGGAACTTTTCCGGAGCTTATTTTTCAAAAATATTTCTTCGATATCGTTGAACACGCGTAAAGTTGGAAACAGTGCGTTCAAATCGCGCACGCTAGGATTCGGAATGCCGATTGGGTGGCGTCGTGCACTCGCACCGCCAGCCGCAGCGAGCAGCCAATCGCAGTTACGAATATACGCGCACGCGCCGTAGACGGACTGCGGTCCTAACCTTCGCGATGCGTGATTGGTTGCGATCGGCTTTCGCACCCACAGCCGACCCCGGCAACGGGATACGATATATTGCTCGTAAAATTCAAAATTTTGTACTGAATTTTATAAATGATCTGTTCACGTCGATGTTATGATTCAATTCCATTTCTGCAATTGTCCCGAATATTCCAAATATTAGTCATTATAGGAAATTCCTGAGCGTGGGAAAATTTGTGAGGAATTTCGAAAATCTCAGAATTTCAAGAAAACGTTCTGCAATCGGTAGACAAGAATATTATTGGCGGCAATTGAAGAATTGTACTTTAGTCGAGACTATCTTGATTTGTTTGCCTCAACATTATCGTAGTTGGTCCGGCTTTGCTATTTTTTTTTATCACTCAGCCGGAGAAACAGATTTTTTCGATGTTGTTGATCGTGTATCGATATTACTCATCAACGAAAAGATTGTGAATCGGTTCGTTATTGTTCGTCGCAGAATCGGAGAGGGTCCTGTGGACGCAAAATCAACGGATCGACCAGAAATCGTACAACGCCACGGAGTGAGGGAGCTTTGTCGTCGAGCACGACCGTACCTTGGAAAAAAAATCTTGTCTATTCCCAAGATCTTCCTAATTCCCATTGTAGGATATTCGGTCCGGCCGGCTACCATGCACGAGGTCTTTGTCGTCTCCCAATTTTGTATTCGGCTGGATGTCACTCTTTCAAGATTCAACGATTCTCCTTATTTCCGGGACTAGAGCGCATGTATAATTCAGAACTTCGACAAAACATGAAAGACGCTGTTTTAGTCCTGCCTCGGCATCTCCCCTTCCCACCCCGCCCCCTAGTCTTTGGACCCGCCACTCGGATATCGCCAACACATCATCCGTTCCACTTCCATGAAGCGAACAATAATTATTCTTCGAAAAAAAAAGAAAAGTCCGCACGAAAAATAAACAAATTATGGAAAAAAAATTGAAGACAAAGAAGAAGAAAAAAAAAAAAGGAAACAAAACGAACCTTGCTTAATGACGATGCCGGAAGGGACCTGGACTAGCGGTAACGTCGCGTTGTTGGGATTTACGCCTGGCAGACTTCCGGGTGTTCCCGGTGGTGGTGATGCACTCGCGCTACCAACGGATCCAGGATCGCTGAAACCCTGGGCACTGTTTTCCTCCGGTCCGTCGAAGAAGCTCAGATTGAATTCACTACCGGCGTCGAAGCTCACTTCCGGAGTGAGAGTGTCCGGCGTTGGGGTACTGCCCAGACCCGCGGTCAGAGACTGATCAATTTTAAATACATCCATCGTAAGTACCGGACCGACCGATCTTCACGTTCGTCGCTCGTCGCTTCTCGTCGACGGCGGGTCACCATTCGCGCGTCACTTCGGTCTTTCTCGTATTCTACTTTATATATTGGATATTTATATGTTTATTTTTTTTTTTTTTTTCAAAGTCCGGACGACATTTTGAAATATTTTTTTATGTTAACGCAAACGTTTATAGCACCAGTTTATCACTATTTTCACTGTTACTAGAATGGAAACAAAGACGTTTGCTTTTCAACCCATTATTGCACGGTCCTTGATTAGGAGAGAGAGAGAGAAAGAGAGATAGAGAGAGAAAGTAAAGTGGATATAAAAAAAAACTGAGCACTTCCGCCTCCGCACACTTAATTTCCAACGTCAGAACACGCGAGTCCAAGATCCTGGCCTAGGGCGAGTGCTTTTTTCTCGTCACGTTGTTTGTAGCCGCACGGGCGATCGGTAGCGTATCGATAATGGGATTTTGGCTGGAGGCCCGGGAGTCCGCCGATGGCCGCGTTCCATCGCTGAAACGAGATAATAACGAAAATCGAAAAAAAAAATTTAAAAAAAAAAAACGCAACGAAAACGAGGAAAAAAAAATTAAACGTTTCAATTCGTGGTTCGGTGCGACGAGCTTCATTGCCTGCGGCAACCGATCCTGGGCTACCGGTTGCGAGCATATTTCGACTGTTATTAACTCAAATGCGCATTCATTACAATAACGCGAACGATAGGGATGAAAGAGAGAAAATTGCGGTTGGTGGAATCGCAGTGGGGGGGGGAGGGAAGAGTGAGAAAAAGTGAATGTCATTGCCGCAATCTTCGGACGTTGACTTCCTTGTGGAAAAGAGTTAGAGGAGAGAGAGAGAAAGAGAGAGAGAGAGAGAGAGAGAGAGAGAGAGAGAGAGAGAGAGAGAGAGAGAGAGAGGGGAGGAGGGAGGAATTTGCTTCTCCGCTCGGTACCTCCATTGGTATACTTATTGGCAACGGACCATCTTGACCCCCCGCAACGTATTTCTCTGGTCACAAAAGTTTCTCGCACCTTTATCTAAATAGACTTTACATTTTCATCCCGGCTTCGTCTCGTTATCTATGTTTTTTCTGATCTTCATGACATCGAAAAAAAATTTCATTTGTATCAATCAAATTGTAATTGGAAAAAATTCTATTTTCACTGCGCTACTGTTAATGTATCATAAAAATTTTTTTTTTCGGTGCACTAAACTTTCCCCGACTCTGCGAGAACAGTTTTGCAATAGTAACCAGCGTATAGTTCAACTAATCTTCATTTTTTTTAAATCAAACGAATTATGATTGTATTGATCAATCATCGTCTGACATCATTTCTTCTTAACACGCAGCGAATTTTTCTATGAATCCTACATATTTTTCTATATTGATAATCTATTCTATATTGATTATTGCATAAATAAAATCTTTAAAAAACAAAGAAAAAATAGTACTGAAAAATATATTCGCAAAGTATGTTATTAATGATAATTATTCACGGTAGAAACGTTCGAAAAACTATTGGTGAAAACAATTTACAGATCGAAAATGTTATCCTGGACAGTTTTCGCGAACTTACGGTGCATTCGAGGGCAAATGAATTTAACGGTAGGGAAACTCGAGAACTTGATTTATTGGCTCGACGATGATATTTAATTGGTCTCGCAAGTAGAAGGTGCTGCCAGCAGAGCCGCTCGAGGCACGAGATTGGAGAAAAGAAAATTGGCAAGCTTCTCACGATCGGCGAGACTCATCCGAATGGCGGTTTTTGCGGCAGACAGACGGTCATTTGTCTCGCGCAACGCCTTAGAGCTTCTTTCCGCCCGTCGCGGTTCCGCGTTCCATCACTGCGTCACATCTCCGTGCGTTCACCTTGCCCTCGACATTATAATCTTTGCAAACCGGCCAATTATCGAAATCTATACACCGCGATCTTTGGCCGAACCGCGGAAATCCACCATCGTTTCGGCCATCCCGAACCAATCTCAGCCCCAGTCGCGATCGGTAACGACAAACAACAAAACCTCGTCGTCCCTCCAGACTCATCGACCCTTGATGGCTCTTTCAAATTTTCGTACAAAATTTATCCGACGATTTACCTGTGCGAGAAGAATTTCGTTTCCATCCGCGCGTCGTTATCGCATATCCGTTGGCCGGTACAACCTCAATACCGAGTACATCGAAACTTCGATGTCATCCGGTCGCAAAAAGATCGTCACCGTTGCCATTCGCGATTCACAACGTTTTCGCACTGCCGAATGAAATTCCAACACAAAACCCACAACACCGAACGGTCATTGTCACAATTAGCCCGATAGTCCGATGGTTCACCGAAAAAAAATCGCAATAAATCGGAGATCCTTGAAACCGGAGGGTTCGGGATAATCCACTCGACAAACCCGACAACAGTCCTTCAGACTCGAGAGCAAGAGGATGCTGTGCGAGCGCGCGCGCGCGCACACACACACACGGTAGAACGTTTGCAAAATCAGTCTCAACTTACAAGACTCCTCTCAAACGTTCGTCCCACCCTTCGTCGTCGCACAAAGGGCTGTGGAATATCTTCGCGTACGCGGCGCACCCCTGCGCGCGGTAACTAACCGAACGTAACCAGTCTTAAAAAATTCGATTTGGAAAAAAAAAACAATAATATATATCTTCAAATGAATTTCTATCGTCACGTGTGTTGCAAAATAAAATTTATCGCGGTCTCTGTTACATCGAAGGTACAATGTGTTATAATAAGTGTGTAACGAAGTATCGGAGTCGAGGAGGAGCCTGAAGAGCGTGTTGCTGCACGCCGGTGCTTGGCTGACGATACCGGCTCGCGGGACTCGCTCGCGATTGCGCCGTGCCTCCTTCCTCTCTCGCTCTCGCTCTCGAGGCTCACTCTCGATGCCCGAGCGGGAGTTGCGCGAGCTTGGTTTACCTGTGAGGTAAGTAAAACCGGCGGCGCTCGGGCATGTTACGGCATTGCAAATCCGCGCGAACGGGGCAACGACGACGGCGACGACGACGGCGACGACGACGGCGACGACGACGAAGACGACGACGAAGACGACGACGACGACGACGGCGACGGCGACGGCGACGGCGACGGCGTTGGCGAACGGGTACGATGGGGGCTCACCTATGGAGGTGGGGGGTTTGGTGGGCTCGTTCTCCGGTGGTGGCGGCCGGTGTTTCTGGTATCCCGAGGGCGGCGGGGAGGGTAAGGGGAGGCGGGGTGGACAACGCGCCGCTGGCGATGGTGGCTGCGGGAGTCAACGTGGACGTACGTAGAGTCCAGCACGGCGAGCGCACCATCGAACGAAGAAGAGAGGGAGAATTAAATGAACGAATGGCGGCAAGGAAGAAGGAGCGACGGGGCAGCCCGAAGAGTCCCTCTTTGTCGTTCGCCAGGCGAACGAACAACAACGGAAGTGGGGACGAAGAGTATACGGAGAGAAGCTTCGCAGCCACACGGTTCGAGTCGGCGAGGGAAGAAGGGCCGAGGTGAGACGGAGGGGCCGGAGGAGAGCGTGCACCGTCGTGGCGAAGAGGCCGGTGGGGAAGAGCGAGGCTGGTCGACCAACTGGGTTCACCAGCTACGATAGTTCATTGACCGAGAAGTGCCGAGCACTCCCGAACGCGAACGCTCGAGCCTCGAGCGCGAGCCCGACGCGCGTTTTGTACCCGCGGCAACCGGCAGCTCCGGCTGCTAAAACAGAATTTGTACGAGTTCGGTTTTTCTTCGTCTATTCGCAGGTTAGAATGGGATTTCGTCTCGCTCGCGCTCTTTCCAGCGACGAGAGGGTATTTAATGTATGACTCGTGCGAGAGTAGCGCATCTCCTTCTTCGACTCTTATCTCCGTGTGCTTCTGACTCCGGACTAGTCAGGATGCGCTTTTTATTCGTCGCCGATCCGTGGGAATAACGAGAGAGAAAACTGGTCTTCAATCGACGATTTTAATTCGACGAATCTTCGCCCCTTCTCCCCCCACCCCCCTCCTTTCCGAGAATGTTTCGGGTATGAAACAGTGGTGAAGCGGGCGATGAAAACTTGGGTTTACACGCCACAAGAGAACATAACCAATGCGTGAAACGAGAAATAACTCGTTTAGTTATTCTGTGCATTGTCTGCTTGGGAATATTGTACAGAATTGATACACTAGCGTAATTGAATTCGTTTAGACCCGAAGGCAGGGGTAAATCGGGCTTTCCGGATGACAGCTTCGAAATGTTGCAGCATTTCTAAGCTGTACAGATCGAAAATTTACCTCATAACCCGACCATTTCTCGAGATCCAATTAGGTCCTATCACAGTTGGCGGGTGGAGATGTCGTGGTTGATGTTTGGGTCGATTGGGGCCGACGTATCGTGTACGGGAAAGGACCTACCTGTTTGCCATCTAGCGTCGTTTGGCGAACTACTCATCACCGGTACAGAACCAATCGGCCAACGTCATAAACTCATTATAAACCAACTCGATGCCTGACAAAAATACTCCACAATGATATCCCTCATCCATTCTGAAACGCTAGCACTTAGAATCTCATATATTTTTCAAAACAACAGCTAAGATTGTCGTAATAAATGATTAAGTTCTAGGGTCGAGATTCAAGTCCCGAATTCTTGTACAACGAAAAAAACTATCAAATAAATGTTTAGTAATTACGGTTAAATGGGCAGAGAATATTACGAATACGTGGCTGCAAGTTGAACATCAAAAACTCTTTACATATTGAATATCGAGGTCCATAAGATCGTATATATTGAGTAAAGGGCTTATGTAAAGTGCGAATCCGAATCTCCCCAGAGTCCATTGATCCGCCCCGTCTATTCGGAGCCAATGCGATTTTATATTCGATGCATCGGTGACGACACAACAGATCCAACGAAGCACAAGCGAGTTAGAGCGATCGTGCTACCAGAGAGACCAACATCAACCGCGCACACTTGTCAAGAAAGGAGATGCGCGCACTCCAGAGTAATGAACTTGGAAAACCGGTTGCATCTCTACCTATACACACACCATTGTACGCACACATCAAACTGCGTGCGGTCCATGAATATAGATATCAGTTTCACGTATGCGGTCCGGTCGAGTATACGATCGAAGCTTTCCCGCAACTGTACAAGCGTATGTTAATAGTGTTTTTGCCGAGATTCTCAAGAAAGCTTTGAAGAGTGTTCGTGCGAGGGAGAGAGAGAGAAAGAGGAATCAGAGAAAAACGAAACTTTGGTCAGGACCGAGAGGCAGGTGTGCTGAGAGCTGTTACGAAGATTATACTTTCCATCATCCCCTTCGGTCCACATAACTCGGAAGCCTCTTAGCCTCGCGCCAACCCAGTTCTTCGCCCTTCCCGCCGAGGCATACACGAGGCCCCTTAAGTCTCTCCGCGCTCTCGAGGGGTCGTGTGCGAGAAAGTGAGGGAGGATGCCTTGACACAGATCTTCGTCAACGTTTTCGTCTCCTTCGTCTTCATTGTTCCGGTTTTGTTGAACATTTCTCAAATCCTCGGTAAGAAAATTGGAGAATTTAATTACACGACGCGGGACAAGAGGAAAATCAGCAAACGTGTGGGTTACGAGGGCGGGATAGGAGCTCGTAGTGTGTAGCATGTGGAATATCGCGTGGAACTTCCGGTCGTACGGGGATGTTCCGGTTCTCGTCGTAAACCGTTCCGGAATTAGCGGAACGGGGGAGTGTGAGGGATGACGGCGTTAGTTCGAGGGAAGAGCAGCTATTCACCCTTGGGAACCAACCCCTGCATCCGGCGCCCGGAGGCTGCTGGCCACCTCCGCCGGCAAAGGAAGAAAACATAATAGGGTGGGGCGCTTTGCCGCCGCGTTTGAATCGATCCAACGCGAGCCCCTCATTCCAACCCTCCCCCAACGAACCATTCCCCACTCCGCCGCATCACCCCGTTGGTAATATAGTTGAGCTACAGCTGGAGACTCATCCCCCACGGTTTACGGTATGCTCGCCTATTTTCCTCACCCTGAAGCCTCTTACCCACCCGCATTGAGGAAGCAGAGGTTCTCATATCCATTTTTACGACGGTGTGTTTACGTTCCTCACACCCTTGTTATCCATTCTCGTCTCATTGAGCCTTTTGTGAGAATGACGGGAAAAAAAGGGGCAAAGTGAATAACAAGCTCAAAAGACTTTTGCACTTTTGAAACGAATACCGAGTCACGTTGTACGGCTTCCGCATGAGCTTCTTATCGCATTGAATTTTCGATGAATGTTCGCACGGCAATTTACCGCGATTTCACGGAATTATCAAATTTGTACGTGTGGCAATTTAGTTCAAGACCAAGTCGTTGGGATGGCGCGTGGTTCCTCGACCGTTGAACGAATAGCTATTTCATTTTAATTAAAGGTTCATAAAAGAATCACCCATCTCCGTTGAAAGTCTGTATTATACATCAAACGGAAATGTAAGACGATTTTTCGAAACATTATCTTACAATTTAACGAAGCGATAATGATGATAAAATAATGACTAGGAAGTTTCGCCAATATTCGTAAGCGAACGCTGGTAATAAACCGAATAGGGGCATCCCTTGCCTCTCGTTATGTATTCACTTTCGTACGCGCGTGATATTACAATGTAGCCGTGAAACAGATATATAATAAGAACTCACCGTTGTTGCGTAGGATGGAACCGGGACTGTTGGCCTCGAGAGGGCTGTTCGGTTCTTCCGAGCTCGGTTCCCGCTTCACGCTGAAACGGACACATTCATTATGAATATTTCGTCGTCTTTGTCAACGTAGTTTGGTTGCAAGGGAGAAGACGGGTTACGATTGAGGAAGGCTTCTCGCCATTCTTCCGTCGTTCGGGGAAAAGCTTATCGAGTTCGAATGGCTCGCGTATCGGAGAATCTTTCGAAAATTCTAGGAGATCGGGTGTGATGCTTTCACTTTAGGGGCTCATTTTATATGCTGTTAGTGCTGGAACGTCTGCTGTTGCGGAATAAAAATCTATGCAGCATCTCAGCTATTGCCGGGACGCGCAATGTCAATACTTTTTTTCAGCATAGTTTCTTTCAAAATATAGGGAGGGACGTCCTTAATCACTGAATTGGAACCCTCTAATCTGTCAATGTGGTCGATCATTTTCGTTTATTATCTTTTCGATCCAACGACCTCACTAATTTTTTTTTTCAGATTTTTTACACCCCCGTCTTCTTATATCACGCGCTTTTTTTATCGAGAGGTAACTGCTATTTCCACCACTGTAAATTGGATGACATTCCGAAAAATCTCGCATTTGTTCAGAATTAAAAGAAAAACAAATATTAGGATGCCCACTCCAATTTGATAAAAAAATTTTCTTTACTTCCGCCTCTATAAAGGTCCAAATATCAGTAACCTTTCCCTCCCCTCTTATTGCAGGGTTTGGGATAAGAAGAACGGGGTCTAAAAAATCTAAAAAAAAAAATTAGCGAGTTCATAGGATCCAAAAGGTGCTAAAGGAAAATCATCGACCGTAGCAGGGGATAGAAGGATTTCAATCCGGTGATTTGGGACGTCCCTTCCCATATATTTCAATCATACAATGGACCTATTATTTTTTAGGTGCGTTTTTTCCGAATCACCGGAGGAGAGCACACCAAAAAGTTATAGAAAATTTCCATTGGTGATATTCCCATGATGGTCGATACTGCATCGGCTGAAAGTGTCCCTTCCACCGTTTATAGTTTCGACCCATCTCCCTCCCCGCCGGAGATTTTCACGGGCTCGAACATACTCTCGAAATCGCGAGCTCGTCGAGCGCCGGCGTCAAAACGATTTCCCCAACCTCCTCCCCGACAAATTGGCCATGGGGACGAAACTGCCAACCCCCTCGATCCCAACCCACGCCCCCTCGCTGCATAGCAAGGTCCTTCGGCTTCCCGTTCACGGTCCTCTCCGCCGTTGTACGGTACGGAACGGTAATAAAGAGTGCTACCAGCAGCTCTACCACTAACTCGTTCACTCTGACCCAGTTTTCGGCTCGCTGTTTGCCACCCGGCAGAAGCTCCCCACGCACGGTGAAGGTTAACGCGGCGACGTGATAATGCAGCTACGGGATATCTGAATACCGGGACAAAATAAACGTAGGACTCGGGAAATTAGAGGGTTCAGGCGATTATGACGAGACGAAAAAATTGAAAATTGAAAAAAAAAACCAACGTTTCCGTAATATTTTCGTAAACCTGACGCACCGATTTGCTTTGGCTTTTCATGCTGCGTTAGGCTAAACTCACTGCGGTGACTAAGAGGTCAGCGTTTGGCGGATTTTTTTCCGTGGAACATTATTTTTTTTTTGCCATCAACGCAGGTAAATTGGTTAATCTTCGCGGAAAACACGATTTAGCTCCCACTTTCCACCAATCAATGCTGATCAAAACAAGCACAGCAGTCTACAAATATTTGAATTTACGCGCGAATGGTACACACATGGACAATGCGTATGCGGAGATAGATTGGGCACGTGTGTCAACGTTTTGTTATTTTCACGTTTGGGCATTACTTGATTTAATCGGTACACCAGAATGAGCGTATTTGTAATCTCTCATGAGAGATTGCAGTTGCCGGAAGGTGCTACAATATCACCAATTTGACAAGAAATGCGACGAACAATATTCCGACAAATGAATGATAAATAAACGAGAAGCCTAATTTTTGGATTCTTTTGAAAATTAGAACAACGCAATGAAACGCTCCAGCCGGATCGCATGGCGTGGTCTGAGACTCCGAAAATATGGAATTTAAAAGAAAAATAATAATAATAATAAAGAAAAAAATAAAGGACAGATAATTTAATATCCTTCGAAACTTCTTTACTTCATTATTTCAAATTGAATTAATCGTCCCCGATACTCTCGAAAACCGTAGTTAAATTCGAAACTAGGTCAACATTGACGAACAGAAATGGATGATGAACATTTCGTATCATAATTACAATGTAAGTCTCGTTGGGATAATTTAATGATCGAAATTTACGATTCGGTTCATCGTATTTTCCAATTGAACGGTAATTATTCACGAGCCACTCGTGCGGATGAAATAGCGAGCGTTGACGGTGCGAATCAGCGTCGAGGGTGAGACATAAATTCGAGAAAAAAATGTGTGTATTAATTACGAATCCAGCGTGGAACGTGGGTAATTGGAATATTTGTTAATTGGCGAGTTCGCCTCTTTGTAACCCACACTTCGCTTTTGTGATATCGTTGCCAATATATTTATAACCATCCATCCATAATCCATTTTCCGGGTAACGACATTGCGCGGCTGAGCATTGCCGGAAACACGTGTGGGTTAATTTTAATTCGCTATCCAATTACTCTATCAACTTCACAATTATTTATCGTCCACGGTGCGATACGCGATTTTTTTCCACTTTTCAATATTTCCTATTACCCGATGGGACTCCAAGAACTGTTCGGATTTCGCGAGATTTTGATTATTTAAAAAATTTTTTACTCACATCGACCAAAGTAAAAAAAATTTGATAGAACGTTACTTAAAATTTAAATCTTTCTATTGACAAGTGTAATTTCGTTGCAAAACTTTCACATCACTACACCCTAAAGTAAAACGAGTGCTATTTTGTATGAACGTGTCTCGGTGCTCAATTCTGTTAACTACCGAAAAATGAAAAAAACCTGTCTGGAAGCAGCTTTATCTTAATCCTCAACTAATAATGATTATCATTAAAAAATGGTAATTGAATGGAACACTTTAACTCTGAATTTAACAAGACTGCACATCGAATAGGTAATAGGTCCACTAATCAATAATAAGAACGACGAATAATACACGAATCACCATTGCATAATTATTCGAATCCAAACGATGTTCATCTCTTTTATTTCTTGTCTGCCAATCGAATTGGGTTTCTTATTGAAATCCATTTGAGAACATTGGTACGTATTGTTGGTAGAAATGTTTTCAGAAGCTCGAGTTGAAATGAGTGCCATGAAAGATAGAGAAGGCATTTGCTATTCGAGAACACTTAATATCACATATCGAATAAGGTCCTGATGCCTCAACGTGTTTATACATCTTCCTCCTCCTTTCTTTCTCTCTCTCTCTCTTTCTCCTTCGCTCTCTCCTGATGTCCATTGCGAGGCTTTTATCGAAGATACGTGCTATCGATCTTCGTCCTCGTCGAGGTTACGAGTTTACTGCTCGTCATTCGCTCTCTCTCTCTCTCTCTCTCTCTCTTTTTCTCTCTCTCCCTCGCTCACTGTTTCTCTCTCTCTCTCTCTGTCTCCCCCACATCTCCGCTGCATATCTGTCCTATAGACGTTGCAGCCACCGTCGCGGTCCGTATCGAGTACCGGATTCGTGTCGTCTATGAATAGATATCCTATTTCGGATCCTCCGTAACACACCGAGAGATCGAGCAAGAGATGAATATACCGAGAAGACCGGTGATCTTTCTACCCCTCTATCTCCCTCCTCGTTGCTCCAGCAACCCCTAACGAAAGTTGAGAAATTGATAAAGCCAAGAGTACTCGGATATTCGTACACTATTTCGAGTTTTACCGATAATTATCGTTTCTCGGATGAACTTACGTTAGTAAGAATCGATGGTTGATTCAGGTCGCTCTTTGGGGGAGGCCGGTGAGGGTGGCGAGTTGTACCGTGGGTCAAATTCCGGTTTGGTGGGTGGATTTTTAATCGCCGAGTACGAGGCAATAGGTCGCGTACGAAAATATCTCACTACGTTGATATTTATCGTGAAAAATCGTTACGGATTATGTCAATCTCAATTCAAACGATCATTGACTAATGGGATCACATGGATATCCGTACAATAGTTCACGCAACTCTGTGTATTCTCGGATGATTTGATAATTTTTCTGAATTGAGCAGCTGAAATTTTTAAAACATGATGGAGATCGGGGAAAGAGGATTTTTTTGAAGACTGAAAATGATTTTATTTGTTTCGACGATTATTTGGCCAGTCGATGACAATGTCGTCATCTTAATTGTATGAATACATACATTTTAGACAATATGTTGAATGGACTCTAAATTGTGTTCTCACGATAATAATTTAGACAATTAACAAATATATTTTAGTGAACTCGATGATATTCTTGTTGGATTTATTGGAATTTTCTTTTGCGTTTGGTGGGGATATTAAGGTCACCCGACTAACGCGAGATTATAAGAATATTTGGAAAACGAATGGTCGATGAGGCATAACGCGACGGAAGAGTGGATAGAAATAGTCAAGGGTGGAAAACAATTAGAAAATAAGAGACAAGGAAAATGAGGCATTCCAAAATCCTTGGGGAAATCGAATAGCGGGTATGAGGAGGGAAGGTGGGGTTAGGTTTGTGCGGGGAGGATTCGCGAGGCGTTGTCTGAGCACTTAAATTTTTAATCGTCCAGATGGAAAAAGAAGCTGGACGCTCGGGGAAGACGAGGTGCACTTAAGACGTGAATTATTGAACGAGAGGCTCGTCGAGCCACTGAAATTACGTATTTATACAGCTTCGCATAAAAATATTCTCAGAAAAAAATATCTCACAACAGGAATATTACGTTGATATGATATACCATGAAAAATATATATTTTTTTAAATCCCCGTGGATAATCTAAAAATCAGCCGAGTTTTTTTTCTCAGGAATTAGTTTTTTAATTTCGGAAATTCGACGTATTAGTCTTTTGGTTCCTTTGCTCCCAGGTTTTACACAAAACAGGTATTAAAATCCATTCTAAACGTCAGATCGTATTGTAAACAAAGGAATTAATATTTCTTTGTTTCACTCCGGTGATTAATATCACCATTGAGGTAGGCAATACATATTTTGCTGGACCGGCGGAAGATTCTGCAATCCTTCGTACGGAATCATTTAATCAACATTTTTTCCTCGTTTTCTCACGTTTACATTTTCGTCGTTGCGGATATTATTTATCATGATATTCTGGTCGCAACTTGAGAGCCGTCGTGGCATAGAAACAATTTATCAACGCGTTTATGAATTTTCCTAACAACGTCACAACCAAATGACGATTAATTCCTCGTGAAAAAGGATTTCCGTTGTATTAATCAAATTCGAATCTTCCCCAAAAGTACCGGAAATGCGAATCCTAGTACCGAGACCCGCCCAACAGCTGATACGTACAGAAACAAAATTGCATTTCGACATATCGAAGCTGTCGAAAAAATTTCATCTCAACAGATCGCACTAAAATAAAAAAAAAAAGAAATCTAACGCCATAATTTTATGACGAATAGTCAGTTGTAATAATTTCGAATTTTCCGTTAATCTCGACGAAGTTGAGAGAGCAATCGACGAGGATCTGAAAATTACCTGATAAATGTCGAGTCCGCTGCGGGACTGGACGGTCTCGGGGAGGAGCTCGCGGTTGAGGCCGTATTCGTCTCCTCCACGTCCATCATCGTTCATGCCGACGGATGTATTTGGAATTGTATTCCGACGGTGGTCGGTCCCTCGATCAACAATCGTCGAACGCGCCAAACGTTTCCGTTTTCGTCAGGAATTGATTTTTCGCACGCTTTATCGTCACACGACGCGAATACGTGATGGACAAGACCGAAACTCGGTAAAAGCGAACTCGAAGCTGACGAATACACAGGGGGATGTAAGAAAAAAAAACGTCGTCGTTACCGATTTTTCATACGAGTGCTACGGAAAATAAAAAACAATAAAAATTTATTTGTTTTTTTGTAAAAATTATTTTTGAATATTTTCTATATTTTTTTTTTTTTTTTTTTAATTTCTCGAAGAATAATTTTGTGGTAAAATAATTTTGGTTATCACGACGACGGGGTTGGCGCGGGTGGGAGGGTTTATCTCACGCCCGTCCGCGTGCGCGGGCTTACGGGAAACAACTGACAAACGACGTTTCCCCCCACTGCAAACCCCGCTATCACTCTCTTTTCATGTATCTCCACCGGGAACAACCCCCTGCGATGCCCGCGCTGCTACACCTGTTCAACACGCACGCGCGAAAAATACCGTTGATACGAGTTACGGAGGGAGAAAACCACCCCCAACGCCGCCCGAGCATATGGGCCGAATACGAGCGGTCAAAGAGATTTTTTATGTAAAAATGCGTAATTTCTGCGTTGGTCGAGCGATTCTAGGGTAAAAATTTTCTATGTTTTTACCGAAAAATAGGATCCACGAAATTCTCTTTCGGCGCTGTTCGGAAACATCAATTTATGGGAGAAATAAAATAATTAGTCTCATGGGTGTTTAAACGTACCGAAGGGAAATTATCGGTTGATTAATAATTTAGGGATCAATTGTTTGTACCAATTTTGCGATAAAGAGGGTAAATAATATATTCTGAAAATAAATGATTACCTATTGCCTAGGTTCGAAAAATGGCCGTGGAGCTCAGAGGAAAGTCGTCGAACTTGGGTGAATCTTTTTCCATTTTGTCTGACTCAAAACCGACTGTATGTAATCTTGGAGACCGCAGATCGTGCGAGCGAGGGACATTTTTTACGCCGGCCATCACAGCATCGATCTACGTCGAAATATATTTATAAAGAAATTCGTCAGCATAGCTAAACATGTATACTTTCGTATAAAACAAACCTCGATAAAATCGTACAAATAGTTTTGAAGATAATAATTCCGAAAATTCACCTATTTTCTCCGCTGTTCACGCGCATGTTCCCCCTTAACCGCTTTTCGACACGACGTACGTCGCGTCATTATCGTCGTTTATCCCCCGCGAACTGGAAACGCACTCGCGAGTCGATTGACAATTTTATCGAAAGATCATTGAAGAAAAAAATCATTAGATTAAAATTTATTTATTTTCTTGTCCTAAACATCCGATACAGTTCGTTCTCGAGAGGAATGATACTCGCGGGCGAAAGTTTCACCCACGAGAAGTGGAAATACGAGAGACGCTTCTGCGTAAATCTGTGAAAAGAAAAAAGAAAATCATTCAAGTTTCGCGGTGGCGAAGTATTGTTAAAAAAAAAAAAAACCAAGGAATTTACTTTGACCGGCTCGGCATCCTTTCGAATTTTGCCCCACGAGATCGCCTCGTCCGGACGAGCGCCGCTGTCACTTCCGTCAAATTCCGAAGCGGTATTCAGAAATACCGCGAAATCTGCGCCATTTCTCTGTAAATTTGAAAGAGAAAGAGAAACATTTTTTTTTCGCTCGAGTCATTTGAAAACATGTGAAGATTCGATTCGATTTTTGATATCCCACCATTAAATTTGCATTACAAATGTGATGCTTGACGAGGCCACCACCGATGATTATCATCCCAGATGTCACGGCTTTCATTACCATCGTGTTCAATCGTCTCAGATCTGAAACGAACGATCTTGACAATCAAAATTATCAATCGTCCACGCATGGACCATTTTTAATGGAAGACGAAAAGCGGGACGTGATTTTCGCGGAAACAAAAAATGTGGATACGTGAAATAAATTTGATTCGATCTGATGCAACAAATTATCGGAGAATTGTTGGAACATCTTTTTTTTTCCCCCAATCTTTTTGCTCCGGGCAAAGTATATACGAGGACACTCGCCTGAAAAACGATGATGAGGAATATAATGAAGGGGTTATAGTTGTTTTCGGGGAAATTAAGGGACTGTCGTGATTTTTTTGAGCCATGTTAATTATAGTACACTATACAGTATCAATGGCAAAATATATTGAGGTCCTTGTATGAATTTAATATTCAATACGAACAGAGAAAAATGAGGTTTTTAACTCAAAAATTATTTAAAAAACCAAACTTTCACTAAACCCTTTCTTCATGAACCGCGTTTAATATTATACCAACGAAATCTTTTTCATATATTTATTTCAGATGAGCCTTTCTAGAGATATCGTACTTACCGCAAGTGATCTTAAAAAAAAAAAAGGTGTTTTAGGACAACGGCAATAGTTTTCCCAAAATTGATAATTTTTTCATGAAACAATGAGTAACTCAATATATGTTACAGTTGTTTTTGTATAGTATATTCCAATAAAATTATGTCAACATGGCTAAAAAAAATCATAAACATTCCTTAAATTTTCAACAAACTACTAGGTTGACCCCTCAAGTGCTCTGATATAAATGTTAAAGAAAAACAATGAAGACAAATTTCTTTTTGCTTAATCGAAAAATAGTGACTTCACCTGAGAGAATATCGATAACCAAGCCTGGGTTGCTGTAAGAGTGAAAAAACATCATATCTCCGAGACTGCCGTCGGTCAATGCTGGACTGAATACCGGAATATTATTTTTTGCTGCCCAATAGTATATCGATTCGGGATTGTCAATTTCCTGGCCAAGCCTCGCGATGACCTTCGAAGGAGTCCATAAGGTGCCCTGAAGAAAAATTTACAAGTTATCAGAAGTTTTTACAAGGTTATCCATCGACATTAGGATTCGACGGACCTTTTCTTTTTGTTCCTTCATCATTGCATCCAATCTTGGCATTATCCAATCTTCGAACAGGCAATAGTTATCGTTAGGGACTAGAAGATTTCCAATTCTGTTGATTCCTCGCTCCCTCAGACGTCTGCCCGGCATGTCGAATTCGCCTATGTACGTGGGAGCGAGACACTTGATCAAATCTTCCTCTACGCCACCTGCCGAAGCGACTATACCATCGATCTACAAAAACAAATCATTTTTTATTGAATGGGGGAAAAACTGTGGATCTGTGCTGGATCTTACGCCACGTTGCGTGGTTATTTTTCTTCATTATCTAGGTAATATTACGTATCACAAGAAAAACTAATTGATTTTATTCAATTCACTTAGTATGTTTTTATGTTTAAAAATTACAATGAAAATGATTGGCACGTTTCTTCTTTTCTCTTCTTATGCAATTAAATTCATTAAAAGAATTCTATTGTATAGAATCAATCAACAAAACAATGTTTGAATCAATAGATAAATGTATTTTATCCCCACAAAGCTAGACATTTTTATTAGCAGTACCGAACCCAGTTTGTCAAATTCATCACCATTTTGTGCTGGACCAAGAATCTTATGGTATCTCTGACGCCGCAAGAAGCCATGTTCGAGGTATAACCGAGAAGTATCGTGCATGAGTTTTTTCTCTTTATAAATTCATCGTGCTCCGACCAATCTATCTGTTCTTCGGTCAGCGGCAATTTGCGAGCAGCCAGCATTTTTTGTATTTCAGTGACGGCCAAGCCAAAATTTGTGGCTTGAAAGCCCGAAGTTTTGTAGCTCTCGAACAGCGCGTGATAATCTATGCCTTTGTTCCAATCGTATCCTGTGAAGAACCATAAACAAAGGAATTAAAAAAAAAAAAAGAATTTTTTAATTTCTAAAACTCTCACACGTTTTTATTTAGGAGTTTTGTCCATAGTTGTAAATACAGAACCAACCTTGTACGGTGGGTGTTTCATTCGGGAGCGGCACACTGTGAACCAGCACCGCAGCTTTTGGCAATTCCGGTAATTTGTCATCGGCTTCGTCCTGCTCGTTATTCATCGTTCGTTCTTATTGATTTATAACTTTATCTTCGATATGTCAAAGTTCAAATTCCGAGGACTTCTTTTCACGATGCAAGATAAATTTGTTTCACGTAAGAAACTTTGATGAATCGATTGATCGCTGCGACGAAAATTATCAACAACGAACGAAAATCCGTAGATTTAATGTTGACAATGTTTATTTACTGTCATTTGAAATCGGTAGTTTGAACAATCTTGTATTGCCTTGTGACAGACAACAACAATGAGATGCACCGCCTGTTGACGGTTAAATGCATTCGTGTCGTTGGAAAACATGGAAACTTGGTAGTCGCACTTACCGCCCCGACTACCGTCGGCGCTAGCTTCGTTTCGTCCGTCCTTGTCGACCAAGCTGGTCCTTATATCGACTTCGGATGAATTACGACGATTCACCCCCCAGATTGGCTCCAAGTAGGTAAAAAAAAATAAGTTTTGTAAATTGACGGCTTCCAATCTTCAAAATTAGCCAACTCCCGGGAGGGCAGGGTTGTTTTTTAGATTTCGTCAGTTTTATTTTTATTTTTTGTAGATATGCTTATTTGGGGTCTTGAAATCTTTCTAAAAATACTTCTTATAACGATGAGAAAAAACTTCAGGTTTTACTCTGAAATTCATATGGATCGCTGGATTTCCTAGATCTTTTATGTTGAATTTTTGTTCTCTAATTAATTGTAAGAAAACTTAAGGAGAGCCCAACTTGAAAGATTCAAAAGTACGGTGAAATTTTCGACAAAAGTATGGAAAAAATTCCCAAAGCTTGGGCACCGGCCGATAAACAGCTTTTTAAGTTTGAAATTCGATTTTGATGCATTTTCGAGGATCAAAATGGAAAACTGATATTTTTTTCGAAAAGCTAAGACAATTTTGCGTCCAAAACCGATTTTTCATATATTTTTTCAACAACGAGAGCATGTGAAAAAAATGCTTGAATAAAAAGGAAACGAAAACATGGAAAAATAGCTTAATTAACAGCTGCCAAAGTAATAAAAAAAATCTGAAAAAGTTTGGGCACTCGTTTTGGAGCATGCACTCCAAGCTGTATTACTGTCATAAGACTCTACATGGTGAAGCCGAAAGTTGTCCATTATTTGGTCGAATGGCTCATATATATTTATATCAGGTAAGTTCCATTGATATAAGTACCACAGACTCATCTCGAAGTAGTCTGTATTTTTAGAAAGATTTCAAGACGGTGAATAAGCATGTCTTCAAAAAATATTTAAATCCGAAAAAGGGAAAAACCAACCCCCCCTGGAGTTGGCCAGTTTTGAAAATTGAAGGCTGCCAATTGAGCAAACCTTTTTTTCACCTATTTCGAGCCAATCTGAGGAGCGGACTCGTCAAAATCCGTCCGAAGCCTATATAAGGACTGATAAGGACTACCTTAAACTGTACGCATACTCATATACGTGTTCGTTGCTCCGATTAGAGAACTCTTATGTGTTCGTTGCACCGACAAAATGGCGCATGAATCACAGGATGAAATCGGAACTACCTTTCTTGTGCCAAATCTTAGCACGGCATCCGAGCTTTTGCAGACTTTTTTCTTCTTCCTTCCTACCCTTCCCACTCGTCCATGTTCACCGGTTCACCCTCATGATACCAGTGGATACTGGATACCAGAGCCGCAACCAGAGATACCACTGATAACATCACCAAGCGCGCACTACTCTCATGTACCAAAAAGTCGGTACTGCATGTAAACACCAGTAACAGGCTTGGGACGTGAAATCTTCCGGTACTCGCCGATCAAAACAAACAATGCCCAATCGTTTGCCACACATAATACATAAAACAAATTTCCGACAATGCTAAATTTAACACTCTTTAAGTCACCGTTCTATCGATGAATCGTCATAATCAAAGTGTCAAACAATTTCGATGACAACTTTGTGTTTGATATTGAGATTCTTGACCAATCGTTGGCTGAGTTTTGATTGGTGTTTCCCCACCATCGTCAACGAAAATTATGCATCAGCGGTGTCTTCAATTTCCATCGTACGTGTTTGAATCTTCGAAGTACGATAAAACGTAAATTGTTTCCCCGAGGATTCGTCCGACGATGAGAACGTATCGTGGATTTGCGTCTGTGTCGTACGCTACGAAGATTTTAGCGTTTTTTTGAGCACGCGACTGATCAACGAGTTTAATGAACTGCGCGTACGGGTACGTAACCTCAAAATTCGAATGCCAGGACCGTTATAAGACTCAGTTTTGTTAGAAATTTTATTGGGGCTATTGTCATTGTGCAAAGGCTTTTTTTTTGCGGTATCGCCAAGCGTATGGGTGTATATGGTGGTAGGTAACTCTTTTGGAATGTGTTTTTCGTCGTGAAGGAATATTTTTATGATACGTATAACCTCGAGGCAAAACAATGATTACTCTGAGAGGGAAGTTAAAAAAGGACGGCGAATTGTCAAACTCGAAGCCCAAGGATTTCAACAAACGTGCTTCCGTCAGGGACAAGCTTCTCGTCAAAGAGGTAATCGAATTTAACTCGTTCCCAATTTTTAGCGAATCCGACGAAAGACGCTTCGGCTCGTCGTCGAAACAATTTTTTTGAGCACGATCCATGATATTCAGGTTCAAGAGATGGAACAAACCCTTCCTGCGACGTGTCAAATAACTTTTGACGATCCGCATCGATTGCACGATTTCAATCTCATCATCGTTCCCGAGGAGGGCTATTGGGCCAACGGACGTTTCTACTTCCACATATATATAACCGAGGAATACAATATGACGGTATTCAAAGATTAATCAATGTAGCTTGGACGCGGAACATTTTTTTTTTTTTTAATAGTTTGTTATTGAAGAATTATGGAAGATTGTGTAAGACGTTATAGCGTTAAGATCGATTGTCTTTGGCCAGGAACAGAGATTTTATTCATTGCCGAAGTTTGCGGGAATGTGGTGAAATGTTCGGAACTTGACTGTTTACAGCCGCCGAATGTCAAATGTATGACGAAATTGTGGCATCCTAATATCAACGAGGACGGCGATGTGTGTCTGTCGATACTCAGACAAAATAGCATAGACGGAATGGGTTGGGCTCCGACCCGTAAGCTCAAAGATGTAGTATGGGGATTGAATTCCTTATTCACGGTACGTCTTTATAAATTATATCGCGATAACCTTTTTTTTCAGCTTCGTTGACTTACCATCAGCTTTAATAATAATTTTTCCATTGAAACAGGACCTCCTGAATTTCGATGATCCTCTGAACAGAGACGCGGCGGACTTATTTATAAACGACAAAGAATCCTTCAGAAACAAGGTCCAGGAGTACGTCACCCAGTACGCCAAGAGATGATCGCCATATCGGACAGGGAAAATCTCGAAAAAAATTCAATTGTACAATTGCCCATTAATTTTTGTGGTTTTTGTAAAAAACTTTGATCCGACAACGATGCAATCTTGTCATTCGTGACGATCATTCACGTGGATTTCATTAATTTGTAACTAGTCCGGTTGCGATTGGAAAAATCTGGGGGGGGGGGTTTTATTTTTTTTTTGGTCTATCACGCCACCTTCATCGTACGGTCATTGCTCCGCATCGTGCCAGATTTCGGATGATTGAGAAAAAAAAAAGAGAAAAAATAATAATCAACTGTTACAAGAGGAATGTTCAAAATATGAAACATGTACAATAAGTTTATTCTTGTCATAGAAGAGTGCTGCAATGCCGGGAGTTCAAAGCATTTGTAAATAAAAAAAATATTTAATAATGGATTACACGTCGATGTTTGTCGATTCGATTTTTTTTTTGTTGCTTTTTCGCTGCCCATCGTAACAAAACCCTCGGACTGTATATTGGCTTTGCCGAAAAAAAAGTTAGATCGCTGTAGCTCGTGTAATTATTTTTATTCGTTGATGTAATTAATCTATAAATCGTTTCATGACCATTCATTCACTTTTGTACAATTTCAACATAATTTTGCTAATTTTTCGCGAATCCTAGACGTACAAACTTTCGCCGTTGTTTTTTTTTCTTCTTTCATCATTTTTCTCGATAATCCACGCTACGGCGTGAGTTTCGGAAGGGCCAATGTAATAGTCTACGACTAATCCCAATATCCTTTGTCCTGCGATAATCCACGGACAAAAATTGTCGCAGCAATGTTCATAAAAATAATTACGAGTTATAACAAATAAATATTAACAAAAAAAAAAGAAAATATTGAACAAGAAAAGAAAAATCACAAATTCTTCTCGTATCGTAATGTTGTTTTATCTTGTTTTTTCGGGTTTTTTTTCTTTGCACAGGCCTCGTCGTACGTTCTTGGGACTCATTTTCGACGCTTTTTGATTAAAAATGAGTTGTTCAATCTTCAAATAAAATATATACGTATTGGAAAGTCGCGGCTTATTCTACGACGTCGTAAGATGTCAGGAGCTCGTCCTGTATGCTATTCGATCTGTTGAGTTGACGAAACGTGCCGAATGCCTCGGCCAAGCTGTCGTTAGTTGCTGCCAAATTGGCTTTTTCCTGATGATACTCATCGTTGTAGTTCTTCAATCTGCATCCGGGAAAAATGGCTCTTTCTCGTTTTCTGATCATGAATTCCGTCGGCAATAGCCATCTGTGCTCGTGGCATTCCTCCGCCGTGGGTCGTTTGCTGCACACGAAAAAAATAAATGAATAATAAAACATGGATAAAATTGATTGACAAGATTTTAAGATATTACTGGATGGATATTAGAAAATCGCCAAAATTCTTGAAAATTTGAGGAATGATAGTTCTTCATGGAATAATAATACATGAATTATTTCAAAATGTTCCACTACATAATTTAGTAGTTATAAATTTATGAATTTAACACGTTTGCTTATGAGAAAACAGCTGCTTCAAAAAGATATTTCAAAAGAATCGACTGAGTAGTAGTCGAAAAATTAATCAAAGTAATGAGAAGTATCGCCTGAAATATTTGAAACACACTGTTGTACAGTCACTGACGAAACGTCAGACAACCACACGTTAATATCGACGAATTTGTCTCCAATTATTCCTAAAAGTGGTAAATTAACATTTCCAAGTGTTAATTTATCATTACTTCACCTATTTGTAACCCTAAACATGTAGGACACGATCCAGACTCGTAAATCCACGATTCACTAATTTTCAACTAACTTCTAGCCCAACGATCAATCCAATAAAACCTCAAACGTTCTTCGAAAATATCAACCAAAAAAAAAAAATAAAAAATAAACGTACCTTGGAGTGCGTTTGAACAGAAGCATGATAAACCTCGTGGCTTCCTGACTGATCTCCTTGTACAAATATTCGAATCTGTATCTGACGAAAGAAATATTTTGTCTCGTCTCACTCGCGTCGTTACCACGGAAAGGCGATGCACCGGACAACAAAACATAAGCCAAAACGGCAACGCTCCAAATATCCGTTTGAGGATAACAAAGTTCCTCGTTCTCGACTTCGGGCGAACGATATTCCGGATGTCCGACTTTCGGTATTTCCGTTCCCAATTTCGAAACTTTACGAGCCGTTCCCATGTCCACGAGTTTAACGTGAGCCGATCTCAACGAAGCCATGACAACGTTATCGGGTTGAATGTCGAGATGGCAATAACCCCGCCAATGAAGATACTGAAGACCGTCGAGAATTTGCGTTACTATCGTTGCAACGCAATTTTCCGAATATTCGTGACGGCTCGACAGATAAGTCAGAACATCGGCGCCCTGAAGTTTTTCGAGAATCAAAACGGCCACCGGAGAATCAGCGGCCCAATAAGCAGCCTCGAGAATCGCTATTCTCTCGTGTCTCAATGATTTTAATGCTTGAAATTCACGACCGACTTGTTCCTGAAGATCTTGCCGAACGTCGAGAAGCTTCGCAACGACCATTTTGTCCGTTAATTTTTCCGAACCTTTGACGATTCTTGAGAATTGTCCTTTGCAAACTTCGGAAATGAAGCTGTAACGTTCGGTGAAGTGAGTGTCTATGGTCCAATCCAAAGGTTGATCCTCGACCGAATAATCTATGTGAGGTTTGTCCTCGTCGAGAACGATCTCTTGACCGGATTCCGTCAACGCTTGAAGGTGTCTCATCGCTCGGGTAATTTGCAATTTTGCCGAACCCTCGGGTTTTGTTTGCACGAGATTCGTCAATAATCCTTTTTCGCTCCAACCGATGCGGTTACGCACGGCTAAACGGAAATTGTAACTCGTCACCGGTGTAAGATCTTTTACGACGTAAAATTCGTGATCTATGTTGCTCGCGACGTTTATCCAATCGGTCGCGTCACCGACTTTGTACTGCAAGTTGTAACAAAGAACCTCGGAATTTCCGTCGTCCTTCGGAGGCTTCCAGCGCAACAGTACTTCGGTGTCCGAAACACCGGCGACCTGAAACGCACGGAAATTTCATTGGCGAATTTTGTTTTTGTCGGAAATCGAGATAAGACGATTGTGTATCAACGTATGTGTTATTAAGCGGCAAATCGCGGAGTTTAAATGCTGATGTTTGTCGATTCGGTTCGTCATTTGGTTTGGCTTTCATTCGATCCTGAAAACACCCTTGATTTTTTGCAGGATTTCCGTATCGCCCTGGAGGTTGCAAAAAATTAAAAAGTACTCCCAATTGAGGGTAAAAACGTACTTCGACATTTTTGTAAATTTTGATTTTTTTTTGTGTTTTTAGTAGTTACAAAAAAAAACGTTTGCCAATGTTTCAGAGTGGGATGTTTATTGCAACTTCTTTTATTAACATAAAAAATATGGATTTTTGAAATTTTCTAATTGAACGTAAAATTGGTTGCATTAAAGATCCCGCTCTGAATTTTGCGCAAACTACGTTGTTTTACCTACTGGAATTATTGACAATAAAATCAAATTTTATAATTACGTCGAAGTACGATTTCACTCTTAGTTAGGTTCGTTTTTAATTTTTTACGAACTCCAGGGTGATTCAAAATTTCTGCGAAAAATCGAGGATGTTTTGAGGGTTGAATATAATCCAAAACAAAATCATGCACTAAACCAGCCTCATATATTATTCTATATGTTGTATTAAATTATAAAAATAACTATTAAATTAATCCAAAATATAAAAAGATAATAAATCAATTATATCAATAATAAATCTTATCGATAATATATAGTCATATTTAATAAACTAATACTCACCTACCAACACTTACGTAATCATGTTGTTATCAATAATATTATCATAAATTTAATAAATATTGATTTATCAACGTATCAACGGTCTATATCAAATAAATCGTTACAACAAAAATATCAAACCTCCGGTGCGTTCGGAAGACCCGGAACCGTTGCGAAAACGACTCTCGTTCGGGCGACCGTCTGTCCGATTCGGTTTCGCGCCACAACCTTGTATATTCCAACGTCGTGTTCCCTAGCCGGATTGAAGCTGAGCATCGATCTTCCCTCCGTGTCTTCGATTACTCGGATTCTGTTACCTTCTTGAATCACCAAATCGTTCTTGAACCACTGAATAGCCGGTTTGGGATTGCCAACCGCGAGACAACCGAGCTGGGCGCATTTTCCAGCCTCGATCGGCAATATCTGAGGCTTTTCACGGAAAAACGGCAAATGACCGCCCTTCTTCGTCTCCATCATCGCTTCGGCCTCGGCGTAACTGTCCAAACGCGTGCCCAATTCGTGACGCAAACGTCTTATCGTGTGACAATCGGCTGCACCGTAATTGTTTATTCTCGCCTTACGCTCGTCGTCGATCTCTTCGTCCATCACGTCCGTGAAACGTCGACGTTCCCGGATTATCGGAGTCTTTGCAAACGTTTACGATCGAATTAATTTACTTTTCAAGGCCTCACACATACGCGATTTCGCCGATTTTCGAAAGTACTTTTCTAGGGGCGGTTGAAAAAAAAATGACGCATATATTGACAACATTTTTTTTTACAGATCATTCATGCACACCGTTGAGTATATATTGAAAAAAATCAGAAATATTAACAAATGGCGGAGATGTTATAAAGCAATGTATTTTTTTAAACCTTGTGAAAGTTCGAACTTTTGAACGAAGGTTCAGATCGCTTTGAAATTTTTACAACATATTCTTAGTATCATCACCTATCGTGTGAACCACAGATACAAAAATTGTAGTGACACAAAAAAAATATAAAAAATAAAATACCGACAGAAAATTGAGTAAAAAAATTTTAAGTTTCGAATTTTTATTATAATAATTTTTTTTTATAACCTTGTTGGTTCACACTGAAGGCACATTTATTATGCAATTATAGATATGTTCATTTTTCTTTCGGACAACCACATGGTTGCCGAGAATCTTGCACCATCGACGCGCGCGTAAAAAAAATACATAGCTCTATTATGTAATATCTCCGTCATTTGATAATATTTCTAATTTTTTCTTACATATACTCAACCATGTGCATAAATGATCTGTAAAAAAAATGTTGTCAATATATGGGTCATTTTTTGTTTAACTGCGTCGAGAAAAGTACCTTTGAATTTCGGCGAAATCGCGTATACAAGGCCTTAAGTTGAATCGATGATCGAAGAAATTTTTTCGGGGATATTTAAAATGCTTACCCTCCAATCGAACGAGTTGTCATCGGTTATCGTTCTCGCGAAACCAGCTCCGCGATGATTCGCGACTTTCATGTATTCACGTAGTCGCACCGGGAAATCGGTGTCGCGCAGTTGAAGCAGATACGTGTCGGGTCCGTTCTGGTAACTGTTGTTGAAAAAAATGGAGAATTAAGATTCGTGAAATATTGTGAAAATTTTAGATTTTAGATGAATTTAATGTAAATTTGACGAATATTTCGTCGATTAACGTCGACGACTGGACTCACTGGCTCTCATTCGAAAACATGCCGATCTCCGTATCTATGGGTTCGCGCGATGGCACACGATTTTCCCAGCTTTTCGTTGTCAATTTTTTCGTCGGACTGAAGCTTCTTTCGGGACTCGGTTCCGGAGTGTATTTTTGTCCAGGCGGGTAAACCATCTTCGAGGGATGCTCGAATGCTCCGCTGAGCCTGCGTCGACGATACCACGTTCGGCAGGAAGCGTTGCTGTACCAGTCGCTTCAAGGGCAAATATAATAAATCAATGTCACTCGCTATTTGAAAATTTTTATTAATAAAAAAAGAAAAATTTAATTTTTTTGTATTAAAAAAAATGTAATTGTTGAAATTAAAAAAAATTTAATTATTTTGGTTAGAAAAATATATTTTTTTAATTAAGAAAATTTTAATTTTAACAGTTAGAAAAATATAATTTTTAAAGTTGGAAAAATATAATTTTTCTAATTAGAAAAATATAATTTTGAAAGTTGGAGAAATATAATTTTTCTAATTAGCAAAATATAATTTTTCAAGTTGGAAAAATATAATTTTTCTAATTAGAAAAATATAATTTTTAAAGTTGGAAAAATATAATTTTTCTAATTAGAAAAATATAATTCTTGAAGTTGGAAAAATTTAATTTTTCTAATTGGAAAGATTTAATTTTTTCGATTGAAAGAATTTGTTCAGCTTACCGATAAAGCTTGTAATAATTCTTCAAATTCTCCGACGGTATCTTGAACGGATCGACGGGTGGTTTGTCAGCTAAATTGAGCCAAGGATGACGAAGCGCTCGAACGGCATCCATTCGTCCTTCGGCGGTGTAACAGAGCAGACGACGAATGAAGTCTTTGCCGTCTTCGGATATGTTGCACCACCAATGTTCTTCGAATTCCCAACTGCCCTCCTTGATCCTCGTGAGAGTTTCGCGATCGTTTACGCCTCTGAACGGCGAGACTCCGGACAGAAGTATGTACGTGATAATACCGAGTGACCACATGTCCGCACCGTAACTCACTCCGTCGCCGTTGGCGACCTCCGGAGCAACGTATTCCGGCATTCCATAAGCCAATGTCATCAATCTGCCGTAAGCGATTCTTCGAGTTAAACCGAAATCGCCGATCTTCAGATCGTCGCCTCCGGGATGGGATATCAACAGATCGCCCAACTAAAACGACAGACAAACGGCCATTGATCAGAATATTTTATCATAAATTTATACTCATTTGTATATAAATAAATATTAAGTTGTGTAATAAATTTCCACGTTTTTTGTATTTTATTCTTATCCTGCAATTTATGATTTGTTAGGTAAAGTATGTATATGCATTCCCAAGTCCTTTTATTGCTCTACAAACCGAAATGGGGGGAAAAACGTGGAAGTTTTTGAAATGGACGTCCAGGAGGCAGAAAAAGTCATTTTCTCTGGCGAGTTCAAATTTGAAATGAATTTTTTTGTCTTCTGAAACATTCATTTGAAAAGCCTGTAAATTGACTAAAATAAATTAATTCGAAAAAATTGAAGCAAATAGATTTGCAGAGCAAGAAAAGTACTTGCGAATGCATACACAATATACTCACCTTAACAAATATAAAATTACAAAATTGCTGGAAAAAAATAAATGTAAAAAAACGCGGGGGAATTGTTTACACAACCTAATATACAACGATTGGTAAAAACTAATTCAAATACGAGCCAGAGACAAGATAGCTAAACGTTCGCTATTATTTCAAGACGAAATAATTATCATTATTTGAATTATTTAATTGTTATCGATAAATAATTCCACATAGATAAAATGAATAGGTCTAATCGGGTGAATATCACGTTTTTGTTTGTTATATCTTTGTACGATGGCGCCAGCATTACCGTAAGACCAAGATGAGCCCAATTGTTGTCATGAATGTACTCCAACCCTTGAAGAATTTGTCTGATGTATCCGGCAATCTCGTATTCCGTGTAATGCGGCAATTTTGTCAAATTATCCACAAGCTCGCCACCGCCGGCTCTGTATCACATCGAGTCAAGGAACACAATCGAATAATTCAACACGTTAAATTGAAAAAAAAATCAAGCCTCTTTCGAGGGTTGAATATAAGCCAAACCAAAATCATGCACTAAACCGGCCTCATATATTATTCTATATGTTATATTAAATTATAAAAATAACTATTGAATTAATTAAAAGTATAAAAAGATAATAAATCAATGATATTAATAATAAATCTTATCGATAATATATAGTCATATCAAATAAATTAATACTTACGTATTCATGTTGTTATTAATAATATTATCAAAAAAACACCCACACACACACACACACACAAACAAGCGATATACCAAAACTCGAATAATTTTCAAAAGGATACAATTCAGTGACGAGAGTCAACGATCGGTCAGCCTCGAAAGCATCGTGAAGACGCAAAAGTTTTCGATGATTCAAATGATTCATGGCGCTCATCTCGTTGTACATGAAAGGTCTGACCTCTCCACTGCCGCGCATTACTTTAGCCGCGTAAGTATTGCCGGTCGTTCTTTCAACGGCGTGATAAGTTATTCCCTGGGTTCCGCGTCCGAGCTCGTCACCGAGATCGTAAAAATCGTTCAAAGGTTTGGCACGCGTTCTCACGTCAACGACACGCGTGTAAGTTCTGTAACCGTAATCGTGCTCGTTGTCCTCTATGTGAATCATCGCCGAACTCGATACCGAACCCGCAACGTTTCTCGCGCTGATCGAGTACAAACCCGTGTCCTTTGCTATCGCGTCGTTTATTATCAGGATCGATATGTCGGGTTCCAAAGAAACGATCTGCAAGAAGGTAAAAAAATGAAAAAAAAAAAAAAAATTTTTTTTTTTAAGTTTCAAGTCTTCAATTACGTTTGTTAAGGGGGCACATCTGTGTAGATTGCCGGAAAAGTAGGTGAATTTTGGGAATTATTATCTCAAAAACTATTCGTCCCATTGAGTTCAAGTTGGTTTTGATTGAAAGTATATTCATTGAGGTATGTTGACGATTTTTTATATAAATATATAGGGAGTTCCCAAACTTCAAACGCGTTTATCTCGAAACACTCTTTTCAAATTCGGTTCCCACTTTTTTTTCGATAACGGATTGACCGATTCTTTTAAAATTTGGACACAATATGCACGGATAGGTAACGAAGTTCGACACGCAGGATTTTTGTTTTAAACTTATTTATTAATTTTTTTATCAACCAAAAAAGGTCGTAAATTGAGGTTAAAAAGTGAATTTCAATTTCAATCAAGCGCCATTTTGTGAAAAAAAAAATCCTACAGCTCGAGACCCTACACTTTAAGAATCTTCTTGAAATTTTTGTTTCAGACCAACCGACTGCGAGTAAAAGTGGGAACCGCAAACCGTGCCGACGACAAAGTTGTTTTACGCCGGCCAGAATAACAACGCTCCCATTCACTATATATTTATATAAAAAAATCGTCAACATACCTCAATGTATATCCTTTCAAACAAAACCAACTCGAATTCAATCGAACGAATAATTTTTGAGATAATAATTCCGAAAATTCACCTACTTTTCTTGCAATCTACACAGATGTACCCCCTTAAGTTATCGATTGGATCGATGGGAAAAAATAAAAATAAATTGAAAATACCTTTATCCGGGTGGTTTCCGTGATGGGTTTCCAATCCTTGTACCATTTGAGCTCGGGATAAGGAACTCCGATGACTCGTGCCTGAATCTGTCCGTTGCGTCTCATCATGATAACCGTTTCGTCGGGTCTTTGAATAAAAGTCGGATATTCGGCGATTTGCAAACGCACGCGTTGTCGTGATTCGCCGTGTTCGTTGCTCGCAACAGCCTCGTACATGCCAACGTCTCTCTCGAGCATTTTATTTATGAAAAGAGTGGCTTGACCGTTTCTCGTGTAACTCTGATCGTAACGTCCGCCGGATTCCACGAGCTCGTTGTTGAAGTAATACGACATTTTTGGTTTCGGATAACCGTAAACGAACCAAAATAAATTGCAATTGTGATTTTTAACGCCGTATTGGGTGTCGAATTCTTGTCTGAGAAAACGCGGAGCTTGGGCGTAACCGTCGTGGGGAGGTCTTTCGATATCGAAATCTTTGGGAAAATAAGGACTGGTTTCCGGTCGAAAATCAATTCCGGGTGGCAGATAAGGATGAAATTTCGGTGGATCGGGTTCTAATTTGGCTCTGAAAGTTTGAGCGAATGGCGAAGGATCGGATATACCGTATTTGTTTTCCACGCGAATGCGAAATTTGTAATCGCGGAAAGGTTCGAGATTGCGAATGTCGCAGACGCAACTGCGTATGCCCGAACGCGCGGTGAACCAGTCACCGTCCGGTAATTCGCACATTTCTACGAGATAGGTGACCGGTACGCGTGGTCCGATGGGAATCGAGGGTTTCCACGATAAGGTTAGATGGCGATCCATCATTCGACTGATTATAGGTCGATCGGCGAGTGGCAATGGAATTCCGGATTTTCGATACTTGTCGTAATCCTGATACTGATCCGCCAGTGGTTTTTTCGTACGCGGTTCAAGAGCTGAAATAATTGGATTTGATCGAATCAATTGATATTCGTTTAATCGATTAATTTTCTCTGAATGTGTTGATGTAATTGTTATTTAACGGGAATTTACGTACTTTCGTAACGAATCTCCGAGTGACAAATGTCTTCGCCGTGAGGATTGTAAATTCTCAGGCTGTATTTTCCAACGTCGTGTTCTTCGACGTTTTGAATGATCAACCGCAAAAGTCCACTGCCCTCTTCCTCCATGCGTATGCGATCGGTCGGCCAGACTCTTTCGTCGTTGCGGTACCACTCGAACGCCGGTTCCGGGTAACCGGTCACGCACGCCGTGAACTTGGCGGTCATGCCCTTGTAGACTTCGCAATCGCCGATTTTCTTCAGGAACGATGGCGGCTCGACCTTTTGCTTGCGATCGCTGATATAGAAAAAAAAAAGTTTATCAACAATGAATTATGTTACAAGTTCATCTGGCTTTCGAATACGTTATTGAAATGATTCCTTCCGCGAACAAATACTCACATCTCGTCAACGACGAGCAGTTTCGCTTCGCTTCAATTTTAACAGTTAGAAAAATATAATTTTTTGAGTTAGAAATTTTTAATTTTAACGGTTAAAAAAATATTATTTTTTAAAGTTGAAAATTTTTTATTTTTCTAATTAGAAAAATGTTATTTTTTAAAGTTGAAAATTTTTTATTTTTCTGATTAGAAAAATATTATTTTTTAAAGTTAAAAATTTTTTATTTTTCTAATTAGAAAAATATTATTTCTAAAGTTGAAAGAATTTAATTTTTCTAATTCGAAAAATATAATAATATAATAATATAATAATATAATAATATAATAATATAATAATATAATAATATAATAATATAATAATATAATAATATAATAATATAATAATATAATAATATAATAATATAATAATATAATAATATAATAAAATAACGATGTCATTGAAATGATTTCATTCACAAAAAACAAATACTCACATCTCGTCAACGACGAGCAATTTCGCTTCGCACTCGGCCGCGCCGTCTTTGTTAACGGCTTTGCACTTGTAACGTCCCGTATCCACGGAATTGCAATTTCTGACGTAAAGACAGCAAGCGTCACCGTCCCTCTTGATCTTGTACTTGTCCGTGTCACGGAGAATGGGTTTGTCGTTGAAGTACCACGCGATATCCGGTCGGGGAACCCCGCTCACGCGAGCCATGAATTTCGCATCGAAATCCGGCACTTGTTGAAGATCCGTGAATCTCTGAGTGAAATGAGGCTTTTGATAGACCTTTCGAACTATCGCGTGACAGCTCGTCTTGTCCTCGCCGAGAGGATTGATCAATTTGCAACCGTAAGTTCCGGCGTCGCTCGTGTCGCTCGGATTTATCTCGAGACCGAGTTTCTTGCCGTCGCACGTGAAAACCACGCGATCCGATGATTCCAGAGGCTCGCCGTCTTTCGTCCACGTGACATCGGGCAATGGATTTCCGGCGAAGGGCACCGTTAGTATCAACGGTTCGCCTTCTTCGACCGACGCGTCGCGCAACGGACTCAGGAACGATGGTTTTTGTTCCGGCGCATCGGATTTGCCCTTCCCAACAACGCTCAAGGTTCCTTTGCTCGCTATCGAACCTTGAGAATTTTCCGCAACGACCTCGTAATCTCCGGCGTCACCTGGCCGAACTTTGTCGATCAGCAAGCATTGCGTGCCGTCCGGTTGATCGACGATCTTGATGTGTTTACCGTCTGGTACAATCTACGACAAAAAAAAATTGGATTCTTCAATTTTTTCACGACCTTGACTCGTATTTCCGGTTAATATAGTGAAATATAGTTTTTTTTTCCGTTTGTTCGAAAATTAATTGACTAACCTCTTCGCCATTGTGAGTCCATTTGAGAGCCGGTTTTGGATTTCCAGCCGTCTTGATCTCCAATTTAGCCGGAAATCCTTCGACAACGGTTATCGGTTGCAATGACGCCACGAAATCCGGTTTTTTTTCTTTCTCTTCGACCTCGACCGTGGCAGTGCCGGTTATTTCTCCGAGTTTGTTGGTCGCGACTAGGGAATACGTGCCAGCGTCTTGAGGTCGGGCTTCGTCGATCGACAAACCCATGAGACCGTTCGGTTCGTTGATAAATTCCACTTCTTTCGACGCTCGAAGCGGCAAACCGTCTTTGAACCATTGCAATTCGGGACTCGGAAAAGCCACGACTCGGGCTTCGAGAACGAGAGGCTCGCCCACGACAACGCGAACGTCTTTGAGGGGCTGTTCGAACGATGGTTTTCGCGGTAATGCTGAAACGAGAAGAAAAAAAATAATATTCCGGTACGACGGAAGTCGAAACGTTTAGTTCAACCCAAGAATCAGCGAACAACGCGAACAACAAGCTTACGTTTGACAGCAACGGCGCAGAGAGCGACGTTCTCGCCGTTTGAATTTTTAGCAACGAGTTTATAAGCTCCGCAATCGGTTGGATCGACGCTGTCGATGCTGAGTTTCGTGAAACCATTTGGTAATTTCTCGATCTTCACGTGATCGTCCGGCACGATTTTTTCACCGTCCTTGTACCACGTGACCGTGGGATACGGGCTACCGTCGACTTGAGCCATTAGTTCGAGTGGTTGTCCCTCGTCGACTTGCGCCGATCTCGGCAAATGCGATTCGAACGTTGGTGACAAACGAATCATCGAAGCTTTGCAAGACGTTGTGATTTTTCCCGCGAGATTTTTGGCTACGCAACTCAACTCGCCCTCGTCCGAGGACGCGAAATTACTTATCTTGAGTTTACTGAACACGTGATCGTCAACCGTGGTCTCGATGGTGTGACGATTGTCGTTTTTGATCTCGTCACCGTTCAACAACCACGTGAGCTTCGGTCGGGCTATACCAGCAGCCTCGACTTTGAACTCTATTCCGAGATCGCAACGCACCGCGCCGTCGATCAGGCCTTGGACGAAAGTCGGTGGCTCGGCTGAACGGGAATTATTGATTGATTTATATATGAAAATAGTTATTCGAAATATATATGGAAATAGGTGTTATCTTAAAAAATCTGAAAAAAAATTAGTGAGGCCGTCGGATCGAAAAGTTTATTGATTAATAATAATATCGAATATAATAATAATAATGATATAATAACCGAACGCCGAACCGAATAACCGAATATATATTATATTATTATATAATAATATAATAATTATTATATAATGGTATAATCATTATAATATAATAATTATTATATAATGGTATAATCATTATTATATCATATTATTATATAATAATATAATAATTATTATATAATATTATTATATAATGGTATAATCATTATTATATCATATTATTATGTAATAATATAATAATTATTATATACTATTAATAATATAATATTGATGACGATTATTATTGTTTATTGTTAACATGCAATAATAGGCTATTCAATATATATATATATATACGTACATGATGCGAAACTTAATAATATATAATATAATAATTATTGGTAATATACAATAATGTACTATTGAAAATATATATACGTATATATTGCGAAACTTACTGTATGGTATCAATTCAGCCTCGGCACTGTCCTCGCCCAAGTAATTCGTAGCGGTGACCTTGTACGTTCCAGCGTCTTCGTACTCGACTCTTTTCATCACGAGATGGTACTTCATGTTCTTGTAGTCTTCCTCGAGTTCGAATCTCTCCTCGTCGTCGAGAATCACGCCGTCTCTTTCCCAAACTAACGTCGGTTTGGGATTCGATTTTACAATCACTTCCCATTTAGCCGGTTCCTCGACCGCCGCGTTAATGTCTTTGAACTCAAGTATCTGAGGTTGTATCAGAAGGTCCAAGCCCGCCTGTATCCATTCGTAAACGATTGGAAAACGATTTTTATCATCGGAACGAACGATTAATCGGAAGAAAAAAAATATTCGCCGGTCACTCACGCTGCTGCTGTCATCGCCCCATTCATTGGTCGCAACGATGCTGTATTTTCCGATATCATCGACTCCGCAGTTTGGAACGGTCAACGAAACGGTACACTCCTCCAAACGATCGGAGACAGTCTTGCTCTTTAGGTCCATGGTCATTCTCTCGTCCTCCGGTGAAATTGGTTCACCATTTTTTGACCTGGAACATGGGGAAATTTCAAAATATAAACGTTATAATATGTATGTATCTTGTTACACCGGCTCTCATTAACTTCGCCATTTTGTGATATTTCGAATTAAAATTAATATAAAAGCGTTTTCAATTTTTTTTTCCCAAATGCACTGAATACTTAAAAGAAAAAGAAATCGTCAATATCGTTCTTTATCTGGTCAGAAAAAATGGTCGAATTTTAAGGCCGTCACGCTCGATATTATACCGCCTTAATGTTAAATACGACATTCGAAACATAGACATTTAAAAATGAAAATCCAGGAAGGCAGGAAGGCTTACCAAACGACTTCCGGTATGGGATCGGCAGTGAAAATTCCGGTAAACACACCGGTGCCATCTTTCTCAACGTTGATGTTGGAAAGTTCCTCGGAAAATCTTGGTTTTCGAAGATCGCTCACGGGGCCAACTTCGAGATAAGCATCTATGCTCTTCTCGCCGAGTTTGTTGGTCAGCGTCAGTTGATAAAGAGCGGTGTCGGCTTCGGTGGCCTTGTTGAGGACGAGCGTGTGAGTGTCACCGGTGACACTGGCCTTCGCTTTATCAGCGGCCCTCAACGGTTTTCCATCTTTGAACCATTTGGCATCCGGTCGCGGAAGTCCAGAAACTTTTATCGTGAAAGCCGTGCTTTGCGTCTCGTAGATCGTGCGATCTTCGAAGTCCGAGCTTACGATCGCCGGTGCGGCTATTTATAGTTTTAAGAAAGAGATAATGAAAAGTGTGAATTTTTTTATGTCAATACACGAATAGATAAATATCGGAATGGTAAATTTCCAGTGGCTCACCGACACCTCAATTATTTTTTACGCGAGATGCGAATCGCTTTTTTGAAGAAAAAGATTTAGCTCTATGCGTAACGCGCTAATAAACACTGTCGGCTTGAAAAATTAATATCGCAATGATTCGCTTTGCTTCACTTACCTCGTATCAGTGGATCACTAAGTGAAAGATCACTCGGAGCGCCGGACCAACTTTGTGTCCCATGCAAGCAATAATTTCGTAATGTTAAGTTGCTGTTAGAAGGAAAACTGCAACGGAGAGCGATTTGGATTGGAAAAAAGGAGGATGTTTCCAGCAACGTTGACCGGTACAGTGTCGTATAGAAGTGCAACGATTTCTCGCCAAGCAAATTGCGCAGAATGATAAAGTTGAAAAATTTAGTTTTTTTTGTTTAGTGGCTTATTTGTCTGATCATGATCGGATTTACCCTTTTTAAAAATCAAAGAACGAATTTCGAATTTAGAGATAAGAAAATTATATAAAAAGGACAGATTCTGTATAGCAAACATTGCGTTTTATCATTGCTGGAAAACTCCTCTCAACATTTAACGATCAATGGATAACGACGCAAACACGATGAACTCGACAGAAAGCACATTGATATTCGGGAGCTTTTTGCTTCGAGGAGAGTTGCAATACAGAAAAGGACTGAAGCGATCGAGCGCTGGACAGACATTTTTTTTATCATAAAAATTACGATTTTTAATGTATTGCATTGAGATAAAATTAAATTATAAGCGCAACCTAGAAATAAAATAAATTTTTTTCTTCGATGAAAACATATATCGAGATTACCTGAATGCTCGCCCTCACCCTCTTTATCGAGGATTTCGTTGAGCACACTGCGCTGTCGTTTAATGCGTTTCAGCAGATCTTCCATCTCCTCGTCGACTTCTTCATCATCGTTCTTCACGGCTTGCTGCGAATTTTGCCGTGAAACTCGACCAACGCTCGCTCTCGACGATTCCACGGAATCCGATCTGCCGATTTTCGAGGTCTGACGCGAGAGCTTGCCCTTCTCGACGACCGGAGTCTCCGGTTCCGCCAAATCCACCTTCTTCGCAAACTTTTCTTCAACCGAATCCAGTCTCGAAACTTTCGAAGATCGACGAGATTGATTTTCCCCGCTGACGATTCCGTTCTGAGGTTCTTCGAGATCGAATTTTTTCGAAACTTTCTCCTCGATCGAATTCAATCTGGACACCCTCGAAGATTGTCTCGACAGTTTGGAATCTTCGATTTCCGCATTTTGTGGAATCGAAGGTTCTCGAATTTCAGCTTGCTTCGACGATTCATCGACGATCGAAGATTGACGCGAAAATCTGCCTTCCACGATCGAAGCTCGTTTGGTTTTCGAAGTCTCGATTAATTCGGTTTTCACGGGAAATTTGCCGGACAACGATTCCTCGATCGATTGTTCTTCGACGATGGTTTCCGTGTATCTCATCGCCCCGTTAGGCCCCGCATTCTCGATAATTTTTTCTTCGATCGTGCGACCGTTTCGATTCAATGCATCTTCGTGAATTCCGTTCATCGTTGAAACATCGATGTTTTGCATATCGTCGCAACTTACGTCGCGAGAAATACCTTTCAACGTCGATTCGTCGTCGGAAACGGAAACGATCGAAATACCACGATTGACTTGCAATTTTCCTTTTAAATTGTCATCGCTCTCGGAAAATTCCTCGATCAACATACCGTTTTGTGGTTTTTCGCCGTTTTTATCGTGAATCGTGTAACTGTAGGAAGCTATTTCCTCGACCTTGGGTCCCTCGGAACTCATTTCCTGGCACTCGACTTTCGTCGTTGTCATTTTGCTGATCGTGTGCCTCTCGTCGGGACCTGCGAAGTGACTTTCTCGTCACCGTGTCATAAAAAAAACGAACTTGGTTCTCGGCTCTTCGAGCTCACGAGATTACTTACTAACAGGCGCATTTCCAGATTGTATCTTTATTTTTATTCTTAAGTTTTTTTCTCGAACGTGCGGACGCGGCAGCGTTGTCGTAACTTTGAAGCTGATAAGGGTGGGTAATAAGCGACTAATCACGCGAAAGACCGATCCGGATACATTTAATCAATTTGCCATTTCTTTTTTATTGATTTTTTATTTCTTATAGAAAAATTTCATACGAGATGCATTAAATGAGTTTATCGAATTCCGAGCTTATTGAAAAATTGATTCGGATCGATTTTTTCGTTAACGTTTTTTTTTCTCCATAAGTATAGACTTTAAAGCACGAAAGCATTTGATGAAAGAGCGGAAAATAGATTAGTTATTTATCGACGAGCGTCTGTTGTAAATGTTTAATCTGCTTTGGAGTAGGTGAGTGCGTTTGATTCGTATAATCGCGAGTGTTTTGTGAGATCGAAATACTCAAGAATATGAATGAATAAATAAAGAAAAATAGACGTGGTAGTGTGTTAGTAGTTTACGCAGTGTTGTCATTGTTTCGTCTGATAATTTTTATTATTTTCTTGTTCCTTATTAATTGTGTGATGGGTTATTTTACCTGTGAGCACGGCTTCGTGGGTCGTCGTCGATGCAACCGAGATCGTAATCGTATCGGCATCTCCCTTAATTACTTGAACGCTCTGTTTCTCCATCGTCTTGCGACCTGAATTTTCGTATTAGATTTACACTAAAAGCTAACTTCAAGCGAAGCTACGTGGGTTATACAACCACATCACGTTATTTCACGTGAATTTATTTTATCGTTTGATAAGTAATTTTTGTGATTGAAGGCACTTTTTCTGTCGGTGTGTGACTTGTACTTTTGATTTTGGGGATGGTAAAGAAGCTGTTCGCTCGATGATTCGGAGATTTGCGAAGAAAAAAACGAGAAAACAATTTAGCGGAGAATGAACAGCGTCGCTGTAACGAAATTCTTCGAAAAGATACAAACTGATATCCGTTTTGTAGTAAAAGGTTTGCAACTTTCGTCTACGCTATTGCAAATAGGTGCACTTTCCTATCGAATTGCACCAACCGACTGTTTCTACCGTTTCTACTCGAGAGACGATCTAACATCAACCACACAATTGCATTTTTCTGAGTGATCTCCAAGAAATTCACCGAATGTGATTTTTCGTTGTTCTTGTATTACCTTCCGGTCCACTTTCCTCGGCTTGTTGCTTTTG
>OZ020169.1:12206526-12349009 GCA_963971145.1 Sussaba pulchella | reverse complement strand
CCCTCGTGATCTTTATCCTAGCGTCGGCCGAGACTTCGAGAACCTCGCCGTCCTTGAACCACTTGATATCCGGATCGGGCGTACCCGAAATCTCCACCTTCAGCTTCAGCGTTTCGCCCTCTTTGCACTTTTGATCGACGAGCTTCTTCACGATCTTCGGTCTGCAATTTACCGTCAACCTCGAACTGCTCGAATTCGCGCCATATTCGTTTTTCAATTTGCACGTGTAAGTTCCCGACAACTCGGTCTTAACTTCCTTGATCATCAATTTGTAATTGTCACCCTCCTCGACCCGCGTAAATTCTTTTCGCGTTTCCGTTATCTCGACCTCGCCTATGAACCACTGAACGTTTGGTCTCGGAAACCCGCCGACTTCGACTTCTAGAGCTACGTCGGTTTGTCCCTCCTTAGCCGTCAAGTCCGTCAGTTTGGTTTTGAAACGTGGAGCGCTGCGTACCTGAATAAAAATAATAAATTCGTTCGTTCAACATCGAACAACTCGATTCCGATGGAAAAATAACGAATCAAATAATTTTCGAGCGTGACGAATTACCTCGATACCGGTCTCGTCCACGGTTTTTCCGTCCTTGTTCGTGACCTCGGCCTTGTAGGTCGCCGCGTCGGTACTGACGGCACCGGTGATCCTAAGACCGTGTTTTCCACCACTGCTCATTATCCTGATGCGTTCATCCTCAACGACAACTTGATCGTCCTTGAACCAGACGACCGTGGGTTGCGGCACGGTTTCCACTTCGATCTGCAGATCAAGAGTATCGCTTTCATTTATAACCCTGGATTCACCGAGTTTCTTCGTTATCTTCGGCGGACACTTGACGTCAAACTTCCAAAACTCGGAAGTCTGACTGATTTCGTTCTTCGCAACCACGGAATAAGAACCGGTATCTTCCAATTTAGCTTCGTCAATAACGAGAGTATACGTGTCGTTTCCTTCCTTTTTCATGCTCACGCGACTGGATTCTTCGATAATATGTCCGTCCTTGTACCATTTGACGTCCGGTGCTGGTGATGCTTGTATCTGAACGGTCATCGCCACCGTGTGTTCGATGTAAGCCGAAAAATCAGTTATTTTCTTCGTAAACTTCGGCGCTGATTTAACGATCAATTCGATCTGCGTCGTGTCTTCGCCAAGATCGTTTTTAGCCCGAATCGTATAAGTTCCGGCATCCTGAGCCGTAACATTTTTGATCACCAATGAAACCGATTCCTCGTCTTCCCAAAGATATTTTATTCGACCTCCGGCAATGATTTCCTGTCCGTCCTTCGTCCATTTTATATCAGGTTTTGGATAACCTTTTACCTGAAGATCCAACATCGCCGAACCACCGGCATTGACTTCGGACTGCTTCGATTCCGATCCCAAACACGGTTTTGCCGGATCTTTGAGCAATTGATTGACCGATCCTTGAACCGTCAATTCCGCGCTGCAACTTATATTACCCGCGTTAGTTTGGGCAACGCAAGTGTACAATCCGGCGTCTTCCGGTTTTACGTGCTGAAACACGAGAGCCAGAGTGTCCTCGTTGTCCTGAAACAGGACTTTGAAACGTTCCTCGGGATCGAAGGGTTGACCGTCGCGCAACCATGTGAAATGTGGTTCCGTTCCGGGTTCCAAAAATCCTTCGGGAAGACCGGCGAAAATGGTTTTTTCGTCGGTTACCGTGACCGTAGACTCGCACGACACTTCGCCGTAACGATTCTTCGCTGTGCAGGAATATTTGCCAGCGTCCTGTCGTTGCACGTCGTCTATCACGAGCTCGTAGAATCCACCGTCCGATTTTTCCGTCACGATCTTCACTCGTTCGTTCTTCGAATCGATCTGTACACCGTCCTTGAAGCTGCGGCAAACAAATTAATTTGATCGAATCGTGGGAATCGATGGGTCTGATAAACGCTGAAATAAAAAATTTGGGTCGATGGTATTTTTTTTTTCATTTTTTCAAACTCACAATTTTAGTTCGGGATTCGGATCTCCCTTGACCTTGATCATAAATCGCAGATACGTGTTCTCCAGGAGCTCGGTGTCTTTGAGACTGACCAGAAAGATCGGCGCGTTCGCCTCGGCTCTCGCTTTTTTCTCTTCGCTAGTAACTGTACGAAGAATCAACGACAAAAGTCATTTCGATTATTCGTTTGAAAAAATATTCGACGATGAGTTGAGAAGAAATGAACTTACGATTTTGTACGACAAGTTGGGCCGTGCAAGTGGCTTTTCCATCGCCGTTCGCTGCTCTAGCGGTGTAAATACCGGTATCACTCTCCATCACATTTTTAATTACGAGCTTGTAGCTATTCTCCGTGGAACTGATGATCACTCTGTCAGCCAATTTGTCCGACAGAGGCTTGTTGTCTTTGAACCACTGGAGTTTGGTTCTCTCCGCGCTCGACGACAATGTGCACTCGAACGTTGCGCTCTCACCAGCTGTACGAGCAAATCAAATACTTCGTGTCGATTTATCTGTACTTTTTTTGTGCGTATATTCGATTCAAGCCTCGCGAGAAGAATAAAAAATATGTTGTATGTTAAAATTATGAATAACGTCGATATGATGACGGTGGCGGCAAAGCTGCGGTCGATGTTATTAGGCATCTTCGGCCGGCTGCGTGAAAAAAAATATGAAAATGTTCAGTACGTGCGAACAGCGGAACATCGGTGAACGATGAATTTAATTAAAAATTCTTGATCCTCGGCCATTTTTTCGATGAAATCATGTCGAAGGTCCGAAAATTTCTTGGCCGTCATTACGGCGGGGAGATTGGTTTAATATTAATGAGTTTGATATTAATCAATGGTGTGTCCGTTTTGTGTCGTTGGTGAGATTGATAACGATATCACGAAAAATTGTAATTGACGCGAGAATGGAAGAAAAAAATGATGAGCCAATGATTGATGTGGTGCAATATCTGAAAATACAATCGTTGGGTTTGTGAATTTTTTTGAATGTATTTATGACTTGCGGTAGAAGACTCGTTTCCCTAAATTAGACAATTGTCCAATGTAGAAATCCGACTTTTTCTTTAAATAATTACACTAAATCGCCCATGGCTGAAATTGGTAAAAGAATATGGCGCGGTTTGAAAAGAATCCTGAGCTCGAGTGTGAAACTAAAAGGCAGGAAAGATTTAAGAATTTAAAGAGCTTTTCCATCGTCGTCGTTTTGCTGCGTGATAAACAATAAGGAATCGGGTACAAATATGGATTTAAAAAAATATATCGTTTACGAAAATTGCCAAACATAATTTTCTCGGTATTTCGGGGGAAACGAGGCGAACAACTCGAGTGTTAAACATATGAAATCGTCCGAGTGTAGATATAAGTTTATATAAGATTGCGTGTAAGTTCGAAAAAAAATCCCGTGGCCCAATAGCTGACGCGTGTTCGTAATATCGATTGATAAGCGCACAAAGCAATGCCGAATTCAGCTGCACCACATGTAATACGACAGCCAAAGCGCTTTCCACTTATGCGGTACAACTGTGGAATCCATTAGAAATAATAATCAAAAAAATTCATATATTCGAAGCTGCGGGTAAAATAAAAGATGAATACAACGGTAAAAATAACAGAGCGCAGATGATATTCAGAAGAAAAACAACCAGTTAGGCATCGATGACTTTACCTATAACGTGTATCATTGCCTGTTTTGCTCGGATTGCTAGAACAGGAAAAATCCTTATTTTTATAACGTCATTCCAACGACCATTATCGTACGTTTTTCGTTTTCTCGCTCGATTCGCAACATCGATTAAAGTTTGCAGAATCCGTGACGACGTGAATTCACATTTCGATATGCACCATCGGTTTGTACGAAAAATAAAGATTACTTAACGCGAGAAAAAAAAAAAAAAGAAAAAGGAAACAGCAACTTACGTTCAGCCGTGCTACCCTCGATAGTCTTGACGAAAGCTGGCCTTCCGGTTTCCGTTGCGGTTAGGGCCAACTTCTCGACTCTCGTGTCAGCGCTCGAGACCGAACCGCCAACGGCGGTTTGGTACGAGCTCGCGGTTTCGGACGTTCTTCCGTCGCTTCCGTAAGTCGATGAGGAGGTTCTCTCGGCGGCAGTCGATACTGATGATTCCACGTACGAGGAAACGCCATTACGACTACTCGACACTGACGAGTACTCTACATCAAGTTAGCGGAAATAACAAGCGTTAAGCCAATTACGAAGCCTCGTACGTTGGTGAATTTTTATATTAAACGATAAACCGAAGCGATTTTCTACGACGACACAAAATACAACATCAATGAAAATATTGAGAGCAATAGCATTTCGAGCCGCTGTTTTCAGAGCCCGTAGAATAAAGATGAATCTAACTCTAGGATCGATTGGGAATCCAGTAGAAAGAATTAAATATTCCATTCGATTCATCGTCGTTATTAAAATTTGTCAGTTTTTATCAAACCTGCAAATTTTATTTGTATCGACGCGAATTATATTGTTATTTTATTCTTCACTGGAAATTAGCTCGATCTCGATTTTTTTTTGATTGAATAAAAATACTCACCCTCAACGACTCGCGAAGAGGCGCTGAATTGACTGGCCGAATATTTCCCCGACATTTCGATATCTTCTTCGGTGGTTTTGATTTTTTTCACACCCGAATCTTCGACCCTCGTAACACTCTCGCGTCTCTTCTCGACGTTTTTCGTTGCTTCGGTTTTGGCCGGTGTTGCGGTGGGTTTCGCGACGTCCGTTGGTTTTGCCGCTTCCGGTTTGGTCGCTGTCGGTTTTGCCGGTTCTTGCTTGACGGATGACGATTTAGCGGGCTCCGCTTTCGGCTTTTCAGAGGATTGAGCCGATTTCGGAGGTTCCACGCGAGTTCCTTCCGGTTTCGATCGGCCCTTCACTTCCTCACCGATTTCCGGGACCTCGGACAATTGCAGATCGTCGGCCGCGTGCTCCGCCAATGCCACGAGATCGCTCGCGTATTCGCGAATCTCTTTGAGCCAATATTTTTTAACCGGATCCTTGTGAGCCACCAGAGTTATCGGGTAGCTCGTTGATCCGGCTGGATGATGAAGTTCGAACGTGCAAAGATCTTCCGGATGATCTTTGACTTCTACTTCCGGCAACTTAAAACCACGGAAATACGATAAATTGATTGAATCATCGACGAGAATTCGTTTATAAATATTATTGGATTAATCATCATTCGGGTGATGAAGAAGAAAAAGAAGAAGAAGAAGAATCAGAAGGTCTTTAGGTGAAGATTTTAGAGTTTCCTATTTGTTTTTTATACGATAGAGAATTGAAGATATTTCCAAGAGGATGTTCACTCGTGTAATCTGGTGGACACTATTTTTTTCGAGCGAATACCTCCTCGGATGTTTCATTGTTAACAACTTACTTTGATGATATCTTTTAGGACGAAAACCGATCTGTCGTCCGAAATTCGTCTTACTTTGCAAACGAGAATTCGTGCTTTGAAAAGAAACAAGTATCGCTCTTTATTCTTGCCGTCTTTCTCGATGAAAGTGAACCATTCCTGAAAAGAACAAGACGGTTTCAATTGTTAATCGCTGCACGATGTTTTGGGCAATTTGTTCGCGAAGCGATGGAGAGTCGCGGTTTGGTAGACATTTCACATGGACGAGACGCGACTACTTTGCTAGTCGCGTCGTGTCGCGAGACAAATTAAACCGTGTCTGACAATGACTGAGCGTAACTACTGTCTCGTCTCGCTTCGGAGGACTGTGGCTGATCACTTAACGCCGTTACCACTCCGCATCGGCTCGAAACTTTCTGCATCATTACATTTTCAAAGCGCCGAGGATCTTCAATTGTTCCACGGTTATTTTTACTTGCTCGTTTAGATTAGAGAAATAACAAACTTTTATTCAAGAAATAAATGTCATCTTCCATTTGTTATAGACATATGATCAATGTTTTATTATTATTATTATTATTATTATTATTATTATTATTATTATTATTATTATTATTATTATTATTATTATTATTATTATTATTATTATTATTATTATTATTATTATTATTATTATTATTATTATTATTATTATTATTATTATTATTATTATTATTATTATTATTATTATTATTATTATTATTATTATTATTATTATTATTTATTTATTTATTTGTTTATTATCATGTCGATTCTGATCTGAAAAAACTTACGTGAGTCAACAGTCGACCGAGTTTGTGGATGTTTCCCTTGTAACCTTCGATATTACTTATAAATTTGTTGTCGGTTGCTCTGTGGGGAATTCCCAGCATCAACTCCAGAGCCTTCTGGAGGTCGTCGCAGTTTTCGCCTAGCCGGGTCGAATACTTAACCAGCTCCTGCCCAAAAACAAACGTACATTGAACAATCGCGTAACGCCGCACTTCGTCTTCGAATTCACTGGGAAATATGGTAACTTTATAATATTTTTGCTCGTTGAATCAAGGTATAGCGGGTTACGGGGAGAGGGATAACTTGCCATGAAGATGACCTGTTTTTAGCACGCTAAATCCGTACCCTCGTCACCCACGCGCTCTCTCATAAACCAGAAACGCGAATCGTGAAGTTCTTTCGAACGTTCCGTTGATTAGCAAACACGTAGAATTTTATTTTGACGGTTCATCGATGTTTCATATTATTTTCTATTCCTACAGATTTCCTCATTCACAAATTCTCATTGATTTGAAATGAATAGCCACGAATAGAGAAGTGGGAGAAGAAATTAAATTATTCAGTCGATTTCATGGAAATATTGTTCTCGCATTTTCTACCTTGTACAATTTCCATCTACAAGAAAAATAGAAGTTCGGCATTGTCTATATCTGGTCCCTCGAGTCATCCGTTTTTTGTCTCCGCTCGAAGATTCGAGAGGAGAAGTAATCTTTTTCCGTCACAACAACTCGCCCACGTTCGAACGCTCGCACGCAACGGTGGTGTTTCAAATTTTTTACTTCTACTTACCAATAAGCCTTACATTCAATGCCTTCGTCTTGTAATTTTGTATCTAATTAATATCGCCCGGGCATTGAAGCCATTAGTTTCACCATTGCAGAACTTTTGAATGGTCAAAAAGTCTAACGCCGAGACTCTTCCCATCCCTGTGTATCTCTGAAACTACGCGTCTGAGTCGAAAATTCCGTTGGGCCCACTCGGTATCCGTTTCGCCACCTTGCCTCTGGCACTTATCCGTAAAAAGTATCTCTGGAAACAGCTGGCGTCGTGTTTCAATAATTTTCCCACCCAGCTTCGTGTTTTCTTCGCGTGTATGACACGAATGTTTGGCAAAACTTCGTGAAAAAGTACGAAAATTTGGAAGCCACGAATTTTGTCCGCGACACGAAGACGTCTTTTTCATCGCTCGACGACGGATTACGCGAGTCGACGATAAAAATCATGGGAACGCGGTCCGATCGTTCGTTATTTATTCGTTAACGAACGAACACGAAAATTTTCGAGACGCGACATAGAAACACCAAACGTTTGGACGCGACTACGAAATGCGTTATTCTCGTCTTTCGGGCTCACCAGTCGAATTCAAATATAAAATATAGGTCAGAGACTGTTTAAACGCCGAGAAATCGCACCTTGTTGCGTACAACTTTTGCCATTCCGACGAAAAAAAAAAGAAAAAACAATTTAATGCATTATTTAAATTTACAATTTTACAATTTTTCGTATAAATATGAATTCATAATAATTAATATAATAATTCAGTTACACGAATACGGTAATTGTTGGCAAAATTAATTTATTAGAGATATTATTTTTCCATTTTCATTTAATTACGTTTTGTCTTCGTAAATTTTGTTGTTACTGGAATGTTTCACAGTTGAATCAGCGATCTTACGTTGCAAAGCAAATTATCGTTGATCATAATTATCATCGATAACACAGAGACATTCAGATGGCCGGCAACCGTGTAACGGGTGACTGTACCGCTCAAAATTACAAACCGGCATCGCTGGAATGTTGTCAAAAAACGAAAATTGCTGGTAATAATTCTGTCAGAGATTCGCCATTTTTCGATTCAGATTTAGAACGATGACGTAGCTATCACGATTTCTTCGGTATTTAAAAAAATAAAATTCACAACCAGAATGATCTCTCGAGTTTTCTCCAATCGGTCAGACAATGAGTCAGATCTATCCTCGCGGATGAAACAATTCCAGCCCTTGGTTTTATTCACACTCTAAGAATCCACCTGAGTGAAATTAATATCAAGACTGTGACCCCGGAATATCTGACCCGACTGTTGCTGCGCTATGATATATAGGAAATACAATCGAGTGTTTTGAGTAACAGGTGAGATTAAATCGGATGGTCGTGGATCACTTGAACTCGTTTGACAGGGCGAAATGCCAAACTCTCGTTCGCCGGAAGCGCGGCCCAGTAAATTCCACAACGAAGAATTAAAAAAAAATATCATCGGAGCATATCGTTGAAATTTTCCGAGCTTGCTGATGGTAAATATTTTTCTCGCGATAAGCTACATATTGTATCATGTTGTGAAGAAACGATATTCAAATATAGCCGGCGTGTTTTGGGTTGGGTAAAGGGGGGAGGGATCACCATGCTCGAGCTTTCGCGATGGGACGCGTGTGGTAAGAAAGATCGGTGACAGACATTTCACGGTTTTGTGTGGAGCACCGTGACCGTGGCCTGAATTCCAGTGGAAGACAAGATCTACGGCTACGCACCGGAAATACGAACATGAATATTGAATTTTTAGTCTCAAAGTTTTGTTTATTAAATAATAAATCCAAAAACTCGAACGAAAAACTGTTAGGGGCGACGTTAGAGAAGAAAAGGGCTTCGTAGACGAGATCGTATGATCGTACGATAAAACGGTTGACTTACCTTCAGTAGGAGCTGGTAGTCGTTGATGCGTTGTATCGGAAGCTTAAGGTGCTCCGATACGCTCTTATCGTCTCCGAGAGTCTGGCTCAGCTCCTGAACAAACACAAACGTTCGCGTGAATATTTTACAATTGAAGAACTATGAATCTTTATGGAACAGAAAGGCGAGAAGTATTATGGAATTTTCAAAATTAAATTAAATTAAATTAAATTAAACAAAGTAAAATAAAAAGAGAAGGAGCTCAGAACTCAAAGCCCGATGGTTACAGCCGAATAGCCCCGGTTCCGGAATTTCGCCCCGAATAACATTTTATCGCACCAAACCCATCGTTATAAACCAACGACGGCAAATTCAACACCCAATATCGCATCGCCCGTGTGACGTTTCGTTGCAACCATCCAGAACCCAATTCCGTCATTCGCATTCGTAACATTCCTGCGATGCCACACGTCCCACACTCGCGCCAACCATCGACATATACGCGGACGGGTGCAAAAATAAAGGAAAAAAAAAGAATCGCCGAGCGGCCGAAAGAAAAAAACAACCAACTATACATCGAAAAATACGTTGTTCCGCGTGGAACAACGTTCATTCGAGGCAGCTCGATAGATCGCAGATCCTTTTTGCGGTAATACGACACCAACGGCGCCCGAGACAAGGATGGAAAACGCTCACCGCGAAACGCACCTCATGCACACACATGCACTGGGATTGTATTTTTGGCGCGTGTAGAAGCGCGGATTGACACACAAGAAAGTAGACTCGTGACGATACACAACGACGTGGAATAGAACGAAGAACGTCGAAACAATGATGAGAACGAGATTCCGCGAGAACAATTATTATGACGTCGAACGACGCGTTGGTCGCGACGACGTTGGCGCGTCATCGACGGCTGTTTTCGATGAACCGACAGCGTTCCAACTCACATTGCGATCGTGACGACGATCGCGTTAATTACAAACGTAATATTCGCAGAAACATATCGAAAACCGCACGTAAACACACCTTTCACGGGGCGAATTCGGAAGGGGGGAGGCCGCAATGGCTCCTAAATTAACGATATTCAATCTGCCAGTCGCGTCGATGCGTTCGTGTAGTTAATGCCGTCGTGTTGCTGATCGTAGACTGGATCCTTCGACGGTCTCGGGGGGATTCGCTGAGACGATCGACGACGAAGCCGACACAGTGGATGGTTCGTCGTCGGTGGATTCGCCGAGTCGGTGGTTCGTCCCAAAAGCTCCCCGCGCTCGAGCTTACGACGAGACCGCTCAGGCCAATACGGTTACCGTCTATACTTAGACAAAAACGAAGACGCGGAGACAGTCGTCACTGACCACGCACAGACACGAATCGTGGGTTCAATACAATTGCGGGGAATCGTGGCTGTGTGCACATCCAAAACGCTTCGCGTCGTCTTGCACGATGATTTAGATGTGATAAGTAGCGCGACTGATGGTCCAGTGATCCAGTTTTCGAAGAGAAACGAATCGAATGTTTGCAATGGATTATCCATGACTGACTATTCTCCGCGGGATTCATTATCGGTGGTGGTTGTTGATTCGTCCGGATTCAAAAAAAAATTATGATCATACGTTCAGCGATTGAACGTTGATTTACGAGAATTATTTGTTATGTATTTATTTTTTTTTATTTTTTGCGTAGTTTATATTTTTTGAGAATATTTCTCGGTTCGTTCAGAAATGTTGGCTTTCGACGAATTTTTATGGAAACGTAAATAATCAGGAGGAAGATGACGGTTCAATGGTTGAGTATTTAATCGACTGTTTTATCGATTATTCAATTATTACCTTCGGTTTCAGATGATCCGATTTAGAACCATTGGGGAATTTTTCAGAAGAGCAAAAGTTTGCGTTGATGTATGGTTAATCGTGACAAGGCCGAAGTGCGATCTTCATCTTCGACGTCGAGTCTGACAATCGAACGACGAGTTGACAGGTTACCAATTCGACCGCGGGCGTGTTACCGTCCCCCGGAAGTGGCCCCAACGACGCATTGACGCGGTAATACAGCTCTGGGGGCTCTCTATTCGGAGCGGTCGTGGCCACCCGACCACAACAGCGGTAAGCAAAGCTCGCGAGCGGCTCGAAGCTTCTGACCGAGAGCCACGCGCCATCATTGACATCGTCGACCGGATAAAAATACATCGATCCTCAAATGAAAATATCTTTTTCGCATTACTTCAACCGGAACGCTGACACAGTCTACCGGCTTCGACATTCCATTTAAAATTCAATGCTAAAAATTTCTAAAAACTTCGTCTTTTTCCCGCCGAATTTCAGTCGAATGCATGAATCAACATTTACGATCGTCGATGGTTGCTTCAAAAATATGTTTCTCGATAAATCATGCGAATACCGATCTTCCATTCTATATTTCTGGACAAAAGATTTCGAGACTTTTTTTGGTTCTATTTTTTTTTCTTTTTGGCTTCTTCATTCCCATCGATCTTGACCCACCAGAAGACATTCTTTCACGGAACGACTCGTTAAATCGGTACAACCGACGATTGATGAAGCGTTCGTGAATTTTTGTTTTTATTTTCTTCGAGGTTAATACCGCGAATCGCCGAGGCGGAGGTACATCGCGCGCGGGTCCAAAAGCGATAGAAGATGTCGAAGCGTTAAAAATAACTCGGTCTATTTTTGATGCTCGATGGACGCCCGCCCATTCGCCTCCGCCGTTATGTAATTGTCAGTATTTCACGGCTTATATCTGTCTATTATACGCATACCAAATGTGCATGCACGACGGGCTTCGATGGGAAATCCGCTTCGCGGGAGAGTTCGTATCATGAATTATCGTAAATATTAATCTCATCGATCGTCCCTCCAGTTTTTATGACAAACTCCATCGCGTCTGCGATCTTGCAGGATAATTTTTTTTCTTTATTTCTTCTTACTCGCGAGAAAACAAAATTGATATAATTGTGTCAAATTGCTTCATCGTATCGCTCCGAAATTCATTATTATTATTTTCTTTTCATCGTAATTTATTCTCAATGGTCCAAATGTACTTTTGACTTTTCATGACTATTTCTTCGATAATGTTTGATGGAAAAAAAAATTGATTGCTGTCAATTTTCTTCGAATCAAAGCAGCGACCTTCCTTTTACATTCTGTTTTCTTATCCTCATTCTGCGTAGCTGTTGCCCTAAGTCGCAGTCGATCATTGCGGTCGAGCAAACAGAACAGCCGGCTGCTCTGCCAGCTGCCAAGTATCGTTTACCGATGTCAAGACATCTACCGCACCGACAGCGATTAATTCTATTTTCCTAACGAAAAATGAAAAAAAATTGAGAAAAAAAAGCAGGTGCCCGGTGAAGCAGATTTTATTTGCCGTTTTTATGACCGCAAGATAAATGGACCATTTTGAGACCTTGAAAAAAATAGGAGCGATAGATTCCGCGTAAGAAACGAATGGTTTATCGGCGACTGTCAATCGGAAACGAGGCGATCGACGGTCAAAACCGCGGAATGTGACGGACTTTGATAAATGACTCTTCTCACGCGAAGGCAACAATTCCTTCGAGCGATAATCTATAAATACGAGTGCAAGCTGCAATCGCTCCGCACGTCAGTATTATGTTTCGTCGCAGTCGTTGGACCAATTTTTTTTTCATCTACATTCTCTTCTCGGTAAGTCACGACGAAATGTCTTCGCGAATTTTAACTTCGACGTTCATCGATTGTTTCATTTTCTCTCAATGTGACTGCATTTTTTTTTCTCGTATTGTTTTAAGTATTTCGATGGAGGAGTGCGAACCGAAGTACATCAGGAACCTCAAAATCACAACGAACTTGAGAAAGCAAACGGAGCTCACGATGAAAATATAAAAAAATTCGGTCCGACACGAAAGATCGACAATGAAATCGAAAAATTGATCGAAGGAAGCACGAAATTAATTCGTCCGTCGTTTCCGAGCGATTCGGGTTCATCGTTGCCGAAACAAAATGATTTCAAAATCGAATCGAACGATCGTTCAGTTTTATCGGCCAATAGTACTGCTGTCGAGAACGATCCTGGAAACGCGTCTGATTCGAAAAATCCGAGAATTGGAATTGAATCGAAAAATCTAATTGCATCATCGTATCTGCGTAAGATCTTGTCACGGACTCTGATTACGCCTGAGATTAAACCTCTCACGAACGGTGACTGTTCGACGGGTGGAAAAAATGCCGGAGAACTAAAGAATTATGACAAAGCTGGGCGTACGAAGCGCCAAAGTTGTATGGAATTACTATCGAAGCTGAAGAATGAAACATGGCCTATTTTCCAGATGCTGGGGGCGATGTGGCCAGCGAATTTATGGTTTTGGGGTTAAAAACCCGTTGAAAGAAAATTAAAAGATTTTCGTTGTTCAAACGTTTCTTACCTCGAAATATTCTCGAACTTCGTCATTCGTTTGAAGAAATTCCTGAGCTGCCGGTTCGTCCCGACAGTAAGCCACGTGTTTGTCGAAATCCCGTTCCTGAAATAATTGATAACGTTATCGAACATCGATCATCGACGCTCCGAACCACGAGACGCAGATGCCGGAAAATCAATTGTGTTAAAAAAAAAAGTCAACAGAGGGAGAAAAATACGATGTTACTCACCAATCGTAAAAACGTTTTCCCCAGCATCCGTGGTTGGTCCGCGTAGTATTTGACACCCTCGATGAGTACCCTGCCGAACGATCTAAGTAAGGCGGGAATTAATTTCACGCCCAAGACACTCTTACGTGCTAAAAAATGCTCTCATTGAATTCTCGTCCAAGTGGGTATTCGTTACGTCGCGAGTCGTAATCCAGTTGTTATATCGTCACATGGTTGTTTTTAAACAGAAATTTTGGCACTCAAGTTAAGGGGTTGTATCTGGTTGCTTGTGGGGAATTTAAGGGATTATTATGATTTTTTTAGTTATGGTGCCATAATTTTATTAGAGTACACTATATAGGATGAATTACAACGTATAATGATGTACTTATATACATTTTTCCATGAATAAATATTATAATTATGGGGGAACTGTTCACGTTGTCCCTTAAAAAAGGTTTTAGGGACAACGTCAATAGTTCCCCGAAAATTAAAAATTTTTTCATATCGAAATTCATGTAAGTAACTCAACATATGTTGCAATTGATACCGTATAGAATATTCTCATAAAAATATGTTAGGATGGCTAAAAAAAATTATAAAAATCCCTTCATTTTCCAGCAAACAACTAGGTACAACCCCTCAAAAGATTGCTCGGTTAGGATTTTGGTTTTCATCTTGCGTTATTCATCCATCACGGGCTTATTTTGGAACAAAAATATGTAGACATAAAATAAAAAAATGTCAAAACTGCAAGCAAAAAGTAGTTTGGTTTTTTAAAAAACATTTATGAGGAAATGCATTCTTCGCGCGTCTCTCTTTTCGGTCTGAGGGTGTCATACAACCGACGTTGCACATTGATTAACAAAACGACGACACGTGTTTAATGTCACATTGGGGGCCACATGAAAAAAGGGCCAATAATCAATAAAACTCTTAAACTCTGAACTTACGCAACTTCGATTCCGAACGCTAGGAGACAAAAGTTTCAATATCGAATGGACGATCGGTGTGTAATGCAAACGTGATAATGTAAGTGAAGTTTGAAAATTTAACGAATCGTTGATAAGAATTATGTATGATTGAATTTGTCTCGTGTCGATTGTGATGAAAAAACAAATAAATAAAATATATTCGAAGCAATGGGAGTGCTAAAAGTTCGTGTCTGATGTGTCTGTCTGTTGTTGTTCGAGTAATGAAAAAAAAAAAAAAAATGTTGTAGGCGAGTGACGAATAATACCTACGTGTTATGAAAATCGGCTATTTGTTTGAGATTAGTGAAGATTATTTCTTTATTGTCGCGAACGACCCTCGGCACTCCGGACGTGTCCAATGGTTTGAGGTAACGTTCGACCACCTGCTGAATATCTCTACCGAACTCCTCCTCGGTTTCAACCAATTCCTTCACCACGGCTCTGTAAAACAACGATACAAATGTTAATTTAAAAAAACATTGACGATTATAAATTTGTTCGTTTAATATTTTTTTTCATAAATTTTCGTTTAATAATGGTTCAGTCGCGTACTCCCTGCGATACTGCGAGTCTTCCGGTCGATGCTGACTCGTGAGGGTCGAACTGTCCTCGCTGAGGGCTGTTTGCATGAGTATGGATACGGGTAGCCATCCTTCACGTCCATCGATCTTGCGAACAAGCGCTCTACCAAAAAAAATCACTGATAATTAATCAAAGATCGATTGAGAATAAACGATTATATATTGTTTTCGTTGCCATATCACGGCACGGTTATTTGTAGCTCGTGAAAAACGTATTGCACGTTTGTCGAATCGAGAATGAGTCAAGCGTGGGAACATTGCAGTGCAAACTGTAGCTACTCGTCCAGATATAAACGGACACTGCTACCCACTCATTCGTCTATCTATATCTGCGATATATATGTCTGTCGCCGGAGATGAGGAAATATAAGAGAAAAGCTTGTTTTCATCGAGATACAAAATAATCCCAGCGTCGTCGCTTGACCAACGCAAATTTTTATCCTGAATCAAAGAAGCCTCTTCGATAATTCGAATAAATCGGTATGAATCAGTTGAATCCGTATTTTTCAAGCTTAATCATCGTCTCGAATAACTGGCAATGGTAATAACATTTTCATCTCGATTGTGAATGAATTTCGTAATTATTATTCCTGTTTCATTGCCTTTATTTAATTGAATAATTGACGTTTACGGGGGAAGAAGGACTTTATTTCTTGAGTCGTAAGCACAGTTTAATTCTACAATATAACGAAATTTTATGGAGCGAAACGTAATGGACACCATCCAACCGACACTTCGTTGTCTCGTTCGAATGATTTGCGATCCGTTCGCTGAATATCCCCCAGGGGACATTGCCAGAATCGTGAACGCGCACGTCCCGATCTGCTCGCACCGGTCGATCCAATCTTGAACCTCACCTTCGCTCGAGCGTCCACATTATATCCACACGACAATTCTATTTCGAGAAACTCTTCAATATTCGAATGCGACAGAAGGAATTCTCATTTGTTCGTCGTTGTTTTTGCTTCGAGCACATATCGCTCCAATTGTTTCGGACATTTCGTCTGTCTCAAGGCTGTAAATCAATCTTTCCCTCGTCCGTCGATAATGCTCGGGAAAAATTAAAAACTACAAATACAACATTTTGCCCTATGTTTTTTACGGAATTCCGTTCTCAATTTGGTCAATTTTCCTTCGTGGCATAGATCGGAATGATTTCTTTGCTCTTATTCTTGCCAAACCCATAATCTACTTTTATTTGTTTTTTCAGTCTGACGTTCGGACGTATTTAAGATGGAAAATTTGCCCCATTATGTACGAGATATGCGCCGAGTATGACTGCACCACGTGGCAGTAGTTACGATTGCTTTTACTAACTGTGCGATAAATCAAGAACGTTTGTAGTACTCGCACAAGACGCGAACGCTCGGGGCTCCGATATTTCCGTTGTTCCGCCGCGGATTTGCCTTTCTGCAGTGATTTTAGTCTCGCTCGTACACCGAGAATTCGCTTCAAAGCGCGGTTTATATGAAATGGTGTCTCGATAATCGCATACAACTTTTTTTTTGTCCGATATGTTTTTCAATTCCCCCGTAATAATTCGATTTCGATCAGGGTTCGCCAATTTTACGGCGGAATTAAAGGTGAAATACCTTGATTTTTAATTCAAAACAAATTTCAATATTATCCGTTACGTCTCCGATTTTAGATCTCAGTGTAAACTTCGCAACCGCCTGATGTGCATCTGGGTGCATCGGAATCCAGAGTTTTCCGAGGGTCTCCAGCTGACGGAGAGGCGCAAGTGCATCTGCAGAAATAGCACGAGACACTGGTCCCCCTCGGGCTCGGTTTCACGCCGAAATGAGAAAGCAACGTTGGGAGAATTGAGTGCGCGAGGCTCAAAAGCACGAGTTGTGGACGTGTCTCGGGGCTTGCACGGAATTGCAATTAGGGAAACGTTTGATTTTAAATCCGACTCGAGTGGCGGAAACAAAGATTGCATTGGGAGAGGTTGGAGGTAACCCGCTGGACGGGCTTGAATTTATTCTCGCGAGAGCGTCAGAGAAAAAGGGACGAGAGAGAGAGAAAGTGCGAAGGATCTATAGGGCTTTTATTGTCACGGTTAACGGGGTGGATGAACTTTCCGGTCCGTCATCGGCGCAGCTCGAAAACTGAGCTCACGCAGCCGTCATACGTATAAATATCTTTGATGCACCTGTCGTGCACTATTTTTTTCTTTTTTTCTTTTTAACGCGACCCTCGATTTTTCCGTGGTATCGCGCCAAAGCTCGACCTTGGGCGCAAGATCAGCTGCGCGGCTAAGCGCTGACTAGACGCAATCTTTAACCCTTCTATCGTTTTCGCTTACGTACCTATGAAGGTCAGAGTCTGAGTTTGACCTTGCAAGTCGGGCTCGAGGATCCATGTGGTTTCGTCGCGGTCGAATCGACAGCTTGTGCCTCGCTGCCGAATTGTCCAAACGTTCGCCGATCCCACCGATCTCTAATTCCGGATCCATCCTCGGTTTCCTACAAATTTTTCATCGAAGACTTTGTTCATGGCGAGGAATTGTTTTTTTTTTTTTTGCAAATCGAAAACGTGCGATTGACGATTCTTCATTCTTGTATTTGACGAGTTCGCGGCCATTTGCGTGTAAGTTAGTCCCATGCAGATGCACTACTCGTTGGGTTATTATCGTTGAGCTACGGATGATGACTCGCTGATGATCCTCCGTTTTATCGGAATTCTTTGCAAGCTCCAAAGTCGCTTATCGTTTATTCGTGACTACTCTATACATTTTTGTTATTCCAGTTCTTGCGGAAACCCCGATCAGCGTTTTAGTAGTTGCGATGCATTTCCGTCGAATATTGTCTTCATTAGACAACACAAACTTCCGTCGACTCCGATATGAGACTCAATTGAAGCATTAGCCAGACATGCGTGCGAGGAATTGTCTTCATATGCATTTCGAGCGAACTAAATATTAATTTTTCTTTTCGTGGGTCACATAATTCACACCGGCAGTGAATCAGCTGTATGCACACTGAATTTTTCCGGGAATAATCATTTTCAGTTGAATCGTTTGAATTTATAAAGATAAATTAATAATTATTTGGTCGAATACTCGATATAATCGTCGCTGTGAGACTCCGGACCATGATGATTTCAGCATGACCGAGACACACAACGACGTCTACGAGTCGTCCGAATTGACGTACCGTCCGGCCAAACGACTCCAAAGGCGCGTAAAAATATAACAGAGAAAATAAGCAAGCGGTTGGATAGAAGGCGAGCGAATGGACGGATGGGCGAGTCAATGATCCTCCTGGATTCGTCATAGGCTGATTGACTCGCCAGACTATTTATCTTTTCTCACTATTTTTCTCTCTTCTCAAACTTCCCGAATGTCACGTTCGTCGGTGTGTATTTTTTTACAACGAGAAAACTGAATTTTTTATAAACGTTGTCCCATTAGCTCCTGATCATCTATCAAAGCGGTGCAGCCGCTTTGTTTCTCAAATTTTTTGCAGCCTCACTTTTTGACTTGATCAAAATGTTTTTTGAAAAAAAAAAATAATTAATACTACTTGAATGAGTAAAATGGCTGTGTCCGCTTGTCAGGGTTGAAGCATCCTCAAAATAATTGTGCAGGAATGTCAACTTTTGAGGGAATCGTCGCGTCGTTAAATTTATTTTCTTGCATGTACGTCGGTAAGTAAATGCAAAGCGATTATTACTTTATTGCAGACGTTTCTCGGGGTTTTACGACGTTCTTGTCCGTGACGTCAAGAATTTACAGTGGGCCGGGTTATGTAGTGTCAAATATATATCTATGCGTTATGCTTCAGTACGTTATATATTTTTAGAAAGCTCGGAGAACAGCTCGTACGGAAAAAGCGCTGGTTCACCCACACACAAAGAACGCACGTGTCAGAAAAAAAAATCTACTGAAAGTTATTAATGAGAATTTTTGTTTTCCACGTTAGCACCTCATATTTCTTCGCTTCCCGCGACTCAATAAAATTGCACTATAGTGCATTTGACGATTAGCTACGGGCAGGCTTACTCACTTGGTAGAGTCGTGCAGATAGTCGATAGCCTCGACGATGTCACCGACGTTCACTGAAAACCCATCGTCGTCCTCGGCAACGTAGTCCTTGACCACAATAAAGTTTTCCACGGATTTCTGAAACACGTCGAAGTTCGTTGAGATGAAAAGATAAAAATATGACGATAAAAAAATCTGACAATCGGAAAATGAGTTCTAATTGGATTTCTCGGACTCGAATCTATTTCACGCGGAAAATACTCATTTATCACTTATAATTGGAAATCTTGGCGAAGCCATCCACGCGCTTCCACGGTACGCATTTGCGGACGCGACTGACGCGACGGAATGACGCAAACCATTGAAAGGCCTAAATTGGATATCTCAAGAGGCAATTTGATTCCCCTTTGATCTGTACTGTCATCTTCGCCGTTGAATCTCATCAAAATCTTCGAAATTCAGACGCTCGGTTTCTAGCTGGAGGTCTGGTAAAATCTGAGATACCGAAAAGCTCGTCAAGCTCGATGGAAATTAATCGATACACGAAAATGCTCAAGACCGTTACCGTGATTACGAAAAATCAACTACGCGCTAATGGCCGAGTCATGTTGGCTCGCGAGTGACTTATCGCGCACGAGACTTCACCGAAATCCCATAATTGTCGCAATGACGTATGTACACACGGAACATCCAGACAAAAACAGAGCCGAGTGCGCGTACTTTGCGGTCGGTAAAACTCTCGTGCATGGCATGACATTTCCAATTCCGGCGTGCGCGTCGTTCTATTTCGGTCGTTACTATATTTACGTCGGGTCCCGCGAATTAACAAGTGGTTCGAACGTTATATCAAATGACAAGAGCTTTTACGCAGCAGGAAACGCGGAGATTATTTTCAAATTCTCAAAATCGCAACGTCGAAATGAAAATAAAACATCTCCGGAGAACTATCTTCAACCCAGAACATGATTTTGCATTTTTCGTAACAATGAAAGCTTCGCGAATTTTTCAACACCCGAGATAAATTTGCATTAGAGCCAGATGGGAAAAGACAAGGCTCGTTTTTCAACGATGACGAAGTACATGCGTTTCGGCTCGGGAGAATCATCGTTTTATCATTGTAAATGATTACCCTCTCGCAACAGCTGTCCAGGTAGAGACTGCTGAGCTTGCGAAAGCTCGGGGTGTTTTCTGGACTCGTCGAGATTTCGTGCGTCCGATCGAATCTCGTCAGTGCAACGCCATTTGTCTGTTCCGAATATTGATGATTCGGTTGCTGCAATGAGTGTCCGTTGCACGAGCCGTCGAGACTGGCGGTCGACGTGACGGAAACCGTGCAGCCTGTGGTTATGGTCGACATGATATCACCGTCGAAATAATCTTCGTCACCTGCGACCGGACAGGCGTACATGGAGAAACGATGGGCCGTTGGTTTGTTCAGACGAAGAGCCGAGAATACGTGAAGAGGCTCAAAATGCGTTATACCATCTTCGTCGAGAACGGTATAAGCCACTTGACCGGTCAGCACCGCTCTGGATGCTTCGCGGGGCACCACAGCTTGCATCCCTTGTTTGAGAATCATGAATATCGTTGACGGTTTATGATTTCGTCTTATCAAAAACTCTTCGATGGCCAAACTGTTTTCCGCGTGTAGCAGAGAACTCGGCACGTCGACGGATGACTCGAGTGGAGCTTCTTCCGGGACTATCATCAGGGCCGCGCTTTCCCTGACGAGAGTTCTCAAACGTGGATCCGTTCTGGCCAATTCGGGATCGCTGCAAAGATCTCGCAATGCACTGACGAATTGCGGCCTTTCCTCGGCCAATTTTCTCATAATCGTGAGCCTCTTGAGAATGTCAAGGGACAGTTTGTCTCCCGCAAGTACCTGAGTCGACTCGTCGTCGCTTATTACCGCAAGGAGGCTGCTCGCCGTTGAGGACATTCCCAGAGCTCTGGCCAATCCTACTGCTTGAAGAAGCAACTCGCGCACGTGCGATCCTTCGTCGTTCAAAAGTTCTTTAACTCGTAACTCACTGGATTCTCGAACAGCTTGGACGATTGCCTTGTGAAGAGTCTCCGCGGCCTCCTTCTCCGTAGCCACACCCGCGACCTCCTGCGAGACCTTCGTCAGGACTCGAGATAACAATTCGGGGTCACCCCTCGAAACGTTTCTGAATGCTGAGCCGACGAGGTCACTTCCAACTTCTTCTTCCAATACAGCTGACAGCCTGTCCAAAACAACGTCGTTCTTCAAACATTGTCCAACCACCGTTGACCTGAGTATGTCGATTTTGTTGTTACTCGATTCCAAAAGATCCAACATCGCATCCTGGCATAGAGCCGTACGATTTTGAGGCACCAAAAGAATCTTCAATACCTCACTGACCGACCGATCGATCGATGTGGAACCTCGATGTAATACGACGTTGAAAGCTTCACTGATGGACGACAAGACATAACTGTGATTATTGGTTTCGCCATTTTTCGACGACTCCTCGTCGTCACCGTCGGTTATAGCCAAAACCGCTGCAGCTATGGCAGCTTTGACGGCCTCCTTGAGCCAATCGACTTCAGTCTCGCCATTTCCGTTCTCCGAATTTCCATTGGTCACGACGGAGGACGACGATTGTTTACCGTTTGTCGCAATTACGGTGGATTTTCCGTGCTGTTGTTGTTTCACAATATTGTTGGCTAATTTAGAAATGGTCGATGCAACTTGTGCCATTTGTATCGCGGAATTCCCGCGCAATCCTAATTGTTCGGCGATAACGAGAGCGTGTTCGAGAGCCACCGCAGTTGGATCTACGTCGACATCAACGTTCGGAAAATCAGTGGGAACTTTACGACCGATTGACATTCCGGCTTCGGACAATTGTCGAAGCATCCGAGCGTCTATACTCGTTTCACCGTGATGCTGGTTGAATCGAGCATTGTACTGCAAATGCTGGGGTCTAAGGAGTCCCAGTTCTTCCGGTGTCACCTCGAAGCCCTGAACCGAAAATTCCATTTCACCCTCGGGTGTGTCCGTGAGATCTGGAGCTACGAAACGCGGTCCCTCCTCCGTCTGAACAATTTGCCCGGGGACAAAAGTCACACCGTGTTCGCCGGACTCTACCACTCGCCCGGGAACGAATCTCGGACCATCCGGAGTGTCCACTACCTGACCAGGTACGAATCGTGATCCTTCGTCCTCCGTTGATATCACTTGACCGGGAATAAAGGTGGGGCCAACTTTCGTTTGGACTATCTGTCCCGGAACGAAGCGTGGACCGTCACCTGTTTCCACTGTTTGTCCCGGAACGAATTTTGGACCGGTTCGAGTCTCAACCATTCGACCTGGTACGAATTTTGGTCCGGTACTCGTGTCGACCACTTGTCCGGGCACGAATTGCTCACCTTTTTCGGTCATAACTATCTGACCCGGCAGGAAACCATCCTCCGTCATCAGGCCAGGAACAAACCGTGGGTTGTCCGATCCGCCTCGTACCAATTGTCCCGGAACTATTCTCTTCCCTTCCGGGAATTTCTTCGTCCACTCGGGAACGAATTCCACTCCCTTTTCCGTCTGCACCATATGGCCATATATCTCTTGATGCTGCAAGAGTGGAATGGCGCTTGCGGTTTTCGGATCAACCGGGATTCCAATCGGATTGGCATCCATGAAGACCACCTCGCTGATATCGCTAGCTGCGGCAAATTCGAAGTTTCCCGTACCTTCTCCGATCGTCGTTGTGCCAGCCACGAACTTCTCACCTTCCGCGGTCTTGATTATCTGACCGGGTACGAATTTTGGACCTTCATGAGTTTCCAGTGTGGTGCCAGGCACGAACTTTGGTCCTTTGTCGGTGTCAACCGTCACGCCGGGAACAAAATGGGCCTCGCCGGACTTCGCCGTTACATCTTGACCTGCGACAAACCGTGGACCTTCCGGTGTGAGCAACGTTCTACCGGGAACGAAAGTAGATTCGCCGGTTGTCGATGTCAGACACTGCCCTGGGACGAAGGTCCAAGTATCACCAACTTCAACACTTTGACCAGGCACGAAAACGTGTTCACCCTGCTGATCGGTCACGGTCTGTCCGGGCATGAATCTGGCGCCGGACTGTGTGAGCACCGTTTGGCCTGGAATGAAATTATTTTCCGTAACGGTTTGTCCAGCTACGAATTTCGGACCTTCGTCGGTCAATACCGTTTGACCGGTAATAAATCTTGCTCCTTCGCTAGTGTGAATCGTCTGGCCTTGAACGAAACGTCGACCGCTCTTCGTTTCTAGAGTTTGTCCTGCAATGAAGACAGGAGTTTTTTCTCCATTCTTTTCCGGTATCATCACTATCTGACCGGGAATTAGCAACGGTCCGTCAGGTGTGTGAACCGTGAAACCAGGAACAAAGGTGTTCCCCTTCGGGGTGCTCAGGGTTTGGCCAGGAACGAATACAGATCCTGCGGGTGTTTCCACCGTTTGTCCACTCACGAATCTCTGTGCAGTCTCTATATCGATTTTCAAACCTTCGACCTTGTGCGATTTGTGCTTCGTTCCAGTTCCCACGTTTTTCACCAATTCCGAGATTTCCTCGATTCTCGGAAGGGTTTCCATTGCTTGTTTGCCAGCGGCCAAAAATTTCGACGCAACCTCCGCGGTTTCTTCCAGCTGTTTAGACGATATGATTTCCAAAGCACGTTGAAGTCCCGTTTCGGGTACGACGTTCAGCGGCGCGAATGGCTTGATAACCGAGATGACTTCGAGGCCACCCGTTTCTTGAGAAATCGGCGATGTCACCGGACCTACGGCACTCGCCTCAAGGTCGATCGTCTCCGGCTCGGCTTGCACTGGAATTGGCATCTTGTCAACGATTGGAAATCCAGATAATTTTCCCGATTCTTTCCCATATTCCGTCCAATCGCATTTCGTCGTCAGATGTTTCGCAAGCGTTTCACGATTTTCCGAAGACGTTGTGAATTGCGAAGCTCGAGAACGCGCGTTCTCCAGATCAACGTGCTTCCAGCCCAAACTTTTTTCTTCCTCCTTCAATCTCGTTTCCTCCCTTATGCTTCGCAGTTTCAACTGCTTGGTTTTTTGCAGTTCCTCCTCTTCGTCGACTTTTTCTTTATCTTCGAAAATTTTCTTCGCGTAATTGAGACCCGCCGTTCGTTTGCGCTTTTTGCGTCGCGCGTCGGCTTCGAGTTTCTCGCGTTCCTTGAGAACGTCTTCGCGGGGTCCGAGTCCGTCGAAGAGATTCTCGTATTCATCGAAATCTCGAAAATCGACGGAAACATTTTTTCCCTGTTTGAGCCTGAGAAGTACGGTGTCGCAATTGCGCGACAGCATGACGTCCTTGACGTCACCATCGCGGACCGCTGCTTCGAGTCTAGCTGGGAACACCAGACTGCATCTCCGTTCCTTTACCGTGTAAACGAATTTCAACGATTCTTCGTCCGGTGCGGGTTCTTTCGATTCCAACAGATCTCGCAGTGCTTTGTGTTGCTCGCCCTCGCCTTTTAGGACCGGAAACACGTAACGATAATCTTTGAGCACAACGTGCTTTTTTCTCTCGCCGAAAACTATACCCGCGGTGTAGTGATGCGGCCCGAGTGCACCCGACGAGTTGGTTATCCGGCATTTTTTTTGGTCATTACTGTGCACACCGAGAAGCACAGGAATGTAGTGATGGGTCGGCAAGCCGTAGGATTTTCCGGTGATGCGACAGAACCTTTTGGCGTCCGCTGGGCTTATCGGTGGCAATAGAGGAAAATAATTTGGTTTGGGGAGGCCCCTGCTCCTCCCCGTTATCCTGCAATACGACATCGTGCAATCCCGAGCTACGTGACCTAAGCTCCGAGTCACTTCATGGCCGAATTCAGTGGGAAATAGTATTTCAATCCTCCGTCATCTCTCCGAAACTATCGTCTCGATGATAATCTACCTTTCTCATTCACGGATTATTTCGATCGCCGACTCATTAACGATTTCTTTTTATCACCCTCGACTCCAAAACGTAAACTTGTGCGCTCGTTTATTTAGGTTATTTTTATTTTTTCATTTGTTTAGCGCGCATTTAAGAGAGTCGTTTGGAATTCTCGAAGATGCTCGCTTCAGCCTCCTGGCTCTCGCGGTTAACTCGTGGCTTCTTGTCACTCGTCGCCGACAGCCGAGCTCGTCGAGGCATTGTGCGAAGCGAACGAGAGAAGCTTCGCGTACTTGACGAGTTTTTTTTTGTATTATTTATTTTTTTTTGCCGTGGTTTTATAAATTTTATTTCATTCGCACTAGAAGCTCGCCCGATCTCAGCGAATTTCCGTCTCGCGTGACGATACTCGAAATTCTCAGCCCGTGACACCAGCCACGGATCAGCACTTTCGGCCCTCTCGACGACTCCGCATGACTCTCTTCGTCGTTTTTTTTCTCGCTATGTCGTGAGAAGGAAATACCGTAAAAAAAAAAATTCAAACCAATCGTCACTGGGTGTCAAGACGGTTTGGGTTATTTTTGCGTTCGCGACCAGTCATTGGGTTCTTTTACTCCCACTCAGCTTTTTTTTCGTTGTCGTTTCGTTATTTCTTTTTATTTCTCGTCGGTAGCCGCTCCGGCTTTTCCACCAATCGTCAAGACTCTCCCGGCAAAAAAAAGTTGAAAACAACGGTATTGGAAACGCGAGAAGAAGGAGATTGTAAAAATTAAAATAAAAATAAAACAACGGAACAGTGATTTCCCGTTGACAAGACGTTAGAGCCGCACGTGCCTACACAAGTGGCTCGTCTATCGTCATCCAATAAATTTCAACAATGAGAATTTTCTCGCTCGTTTCTGTCGTTTTTCGTTCTTCACTCGTTCGATTCATTCATTATTTCTTGGAACACGGCCCATTTCTGGGTTCAATTGTGCAATAAACATTCTCGAATGCGATATATATTTCACTAAACCTCGGCACCAATTTCGCACTCTCAGACGTCGAAAGCGAAATAAAGGGAATTTTGTTCTTCTCCGCTAGAAAATTTAATATACAAACAAAAATCACGCAAACGTTTCCAACTCGTCGTGAAATCCATCACTCGTTGGTTGGCTCGTTATTGGTTTTCCAAAGTTTCTGGAGATACTCGAGAGATGTCAATCGTTGATTTTACGATGCGAAACGCGGAAACTTTCGAGGAATCCGGTTGGAATTTTCGATCGGTTGCAGCTGAAGCAAAAAATCTTTGGATTCCGTGTAGATCGCCAGCAGCTCACCAAAATATATCACGATTTATCCTGGCGTACAGTTCACTCAACTTCACGCATTACCTCCCGCAGGAAACCCCCGATCTATTTTCGTGAATTCGTCGCATCTTTCGCGCTTTCCCCTACTTTCTCGATCGTTCCGTCCCTCTTTATCGCTATTCCTCTTTGCCTCCTTCGAAACTGGGTACCGCGACGCGCGAACGCACGGGACGACAGTCTCGTCGATTTGCGTTAACCGAGCCGAAGCACGTTGACGACCCTTTTAGCGAATCTCTTAAAGCCTCGATGCACCGAAACTTCTATTATGATTCTCAAACACGTTGATACGGATGAGCAATTTGAATTAATCAAACGTGAACGTCAGTCTTCGATTCTCATGGAATTTTCCATTTATTCTATACGACGTTGTAATAATAATTTGCGTCGTTTAATAAAAAATTCTTCGTTTCCATGGTAATTTGGTTTTCTCTATTTTCACGATGATTTTCACACTATTATTTATTCCGTATTAATATCCATTCCTATTATATTTTAATTTTCAATTAAATTCACAGCCACCAGATTCCAGTTATTTGCAAGGAGATTTCAGTCTTAGCTCCAGTTTTACATTTTCTGACGTTTTTCGTTAGGTTTTTTCTTTATTTTTCGTCGAAAACACAATTCTGACGCGTGACGTGGATTAAAAACAACGAATCTTCGACATCGTCGGTGTCTTGGAGTTTTTCAGAAAACTCTAAAGCTGCTTCGAAAATGTTATTACACAGATACGTGAGCGGCTAACGCCAGACTACCAGTACGCGAAGTGCGGCTAAGAGTTAGACCGTTTGCGCGCCTTCGCCGAGTGTCTGACTGCTCTCTCTCTCTCTCTCTATCTCTCGCTCTTTCTCTCTCTCTCTCTGCCTCTTCATCTCTTTCCGTCTCTCCCCACGAACAGAAATAGCTACCCTTCTTACTTCCCCAATACATCTCTAGAAGCTCGAGTACAAACTCTCCGGCGTATGCGGTGTACGCCATTTCTGCAAAATCGAACAGCCGCCACGAAAACTTATGTTTTGGCCCGGATGCAGTACAGATCGTTTTTTTCACAGTCCCGCAATTCATCGGATGCCAAAGGAAATTTTATCGTTGGCATTTTCGCCAAATATTCTATGTAATGATTTTGATTCGTTATTTCACGAGTTGTACATAATTCCACAATTCCGTTTAAAAGCCATAATATTAGGGTGTACGTTATTTCCCGAAGTTGAAATTTTTTTGGGTAGTCCCCTAGAAATCGACTTGAGGAAAAAAAATTGTTAAGTCTAACTAGACCACTTGAAAATTATATTAACACCTGTCCGTGTTAATATAACTTGTACGATTTGAAGAACTTAAGAACGAATCTGGGTTGAATTGGAGACCCGTACGACACAGTTTAGGGATATCTATAAGCCATCGAATAACATTACACGTCTCGATTATTTTGATTCAATTTTGTTGGGAAAGTTTTCTATTTGGTCTTAAATTTCTACACCTTACTGACCGAACATGTGGTTATCGCAAGTGGAAGAGTAATATGATGATAATGTAAAGTAACGTTATCGAAATGGGAAATTTCGGGCGCTTAGAGGCACGCCTTAACGGTGTCGTACAGGCCTCCAATTTTACCCAGATTTGTTTTTATATACCTTGAGTCGTGCTAAAGGTGGGAATTTTGAAATTCCAGAATGACCATATTAAGGAACACCCCAATATATATACGTATATAAATCAACGTCCGAATTTTCCATGCAGGGAAGTTTCTCGATGGTAGTTATTATCGCGACTCTCATAAATGGTTACGAAGCTGTCGAAAAATTTAATCAGAGTTTTCCTCAGTATCAAAATCTGCCAGAAAATTCGCAAGAACTTTATCACGTGTTTCCCCGATCATTTCGCGATTTCGCGCGTAATTTGACCAAAATAAATTCCAAATTAAGGATGTTTCCCAGACGCTGAATAAGCTAACGCGATGGAACTTCTGCTCCGAAAATAAAACAAGTTTCACCTGTGATTGCGCAGACGTGGCAAGCCTGTGAAAACTAAGTTTGTGATGCGTTCGTAAGCGCGGACCGAATTCTTTATGACGCTTGTGATCGGCCAAGTTACCAACACCTGATAAATTGAGTCAGCAAAATCGGACGGGGAATAAATTTTTTCCGAGACGTTTCATTGAAATACGTTTGTCACGAATATTATCGCGACAAAGAAGTTGCTCGTTCAGCCGCGCGAATTACGAAATAAATGGCCGTGTCGAGCTCACAAACGTGCACGCGTTGACCAATGCCAGTCAAGCCAAATGACAAACCGCCAAGAATGGATCGTCTTCTTTACGATCATCCACTATTTTATCTCATCTCAGCTCCGTAGCTCCGCCAGCGTGGCACAAGATTTGATCCATCGAATCAAAATATTAGCACGTTTCGTCGTATCATGCCCCCAATTAATAACAAAATTTTTATCGTTGCTCAATCAACCATAAAATAAACAAAAATGAAATTTCACGAATAAAATTGAGATGCAAATATTCGGGAAATGTTACAATACGATTGAGATGAATAATTTCGGATTCGCGACGGTTGTTGAGCACGAAATTGTCGAATCGTTGGCAGAGCCGGGACCGGTAAACGATAAAACCGACGTCGAAGCACCAGTGGGTGGCTGTGAGAGTGGATGAGGGAAGGCAAAACAAATAACCATTTACGCGGTCATTCGCGCCTGTCAGCGATGCCGGTACGTGAGTAACGATACGCGCGAAACTTTGTTCACCGACAACCGATTTTTGAGGGGCTTTTACTCTGCAAGCTGAAGTCGAAATTGTTTACGACATTGTAGTTCGATGCTTTCGTACGGCTGATTAATGGTATGCTGACATCTCGAATTGTTATTGCTTTGCGCTGATTCGATGTGGTTCGTGAGACCGGAAAATGTCAAAATTTATATCGACATCGTGCGTTCACGAACCGACGATAACGAGTGAAACGTGAATAAAATCCATTTACGCGTTATTCGGCGTGTATTGAAATAAAAATAAAATATTTGATACTTCGATCGATATTTCGTTAAAGCTGCTGTTGGCAAATGTAAAAATTATCATTTGAACGAAATAGGAAACGAAACTGATTGAGTTTTAACGATAGAAAATTGCGAGAGTTTGAGCCATTTGTTCCTCGATTTTCAATCGGTTTTCCGTCTCCAATCGAGCGGCCCACGCCGAAGACGGACGAACGAACGAAATCCGCGAGGTGATTTTATATCTTCGGAATTATCTCGCCAAAAGCTATTATAACGGCATAGCCTCGTGGCGCTTCGCGTGTCATGCTTCGATTCTGATAAATTGCCAAAGTCTGCCAAAGTCTACGTTTGTTTAAACGCTAAGAGCGGATCTTCGAACAGTTTGGCACGACGTCTGACTCACGCTGACTGTATCTACTTGCCCGTGCGGGACATTCGTACCACACACATTATGAATATTTAGTTTCGATTACGGAAAAAAAAATCTATTCTCCACTAAATCTTACAGTGACGAATATTCAAGATCCCTCGTGATCAAAAATCGCTATCTGATAAATGAGATATACTCAAAACCTTCACAACAACTGTTTTAACAACTGTCTTTTGTTTTGTTTTTCGGGAAAAAAATGTAAATGTCATTCGAAGAAGCGGCTCGTTTGTTAGATGGCCATAAATATCTTCGTAAAATTGGACTTATTTGATCCATCCGATAAAAATTCGTTCAATTGAATTGAATTATTTTGGTTTGTGTCCGAGGTGTGTCTGATAAGTGCAGGAAGTGGGGAATGGAAACTGGGTCCAGCGAGAAAGAGAGAGAGAGAGAGAGAGAGAGAGAGAGAGAGAGAGAGAGAGAGAGAGAGAGAGAGAGAGAGAGAGAGAGAGAGAGAGAGAGAGAGAGAGAGAGAGAGAGAGAGAGAGAGAGAGAGAGAGAGAGAGAGAGAGAGAGAGAACGGGAGAAAGAAAGAGGAATGAATAGCTCACGACGACATTGCGGGAGTGTCGAACAACGTGGAGCTTCTTCTTCCTCCTCGTCGGACCGTTCTGGCATCGGACCAGATTCAAGCCTTGCCATCTCCCGCAAGCTCACGCAAGCTCACGCGCCCTCGCGTACTCGTGTGCGCGCTTTTGCTTTACAGTTTAATTTAGATGGTGGATTTTCATCGTGACGTAACAACGCAACGATGTATATGGCAGTGGTTTAATGGCGTTAGTACGCCGCGGCACGAGGGTGAGTACGCCCCTTTGCCGTTGGTCGTTATTCGTTTTATCGGCCGGACCGTTGGATGCGCGACGTTGCACCTGACACCCCACGTACCGGGCAATGATTAATTAATGAGTAATGAGCTTGGCCGAGCCAACGGCAAACATAATCAACTATAGAAACAGACGGAATACACGTGTCGACTCACATCACCGCAGGATTCGATGCTGACGGTACTGATGGTCTCCTGAATCGTCGTTGTACTTCCGGTTATCAAAACACGACTCAGTTCGGATGAAAATTCTGCAAAATAAACGAATCGACTAGTTTCATGGTTGGCGATTGTGTTTGTAGAATAATTATTGGCTTGATTGAATTTTGTTGTGCGATCGAATTATCAATCAGGCATTGATAATTATTATTTTATTATTATACATGCCTTTTTTCCTTTTATTGGTGGAAATGATTGATGAACTCTTGGATGCCATTATTGAGTCACTACGTCATCATTCTGCAACATGATTTATTATTGTTTAAAACAATGATAAGTCTTGTGAATTAATCGAACAATTTTTTGTTTCATTTGCCCAAGAATTTCTGTTATTTCTCTGTAGCATTTTTTTAGCGGGTTTCGGGACAGTAGGTAGTGTCGTGTCGCCACCTGTGAACGCTCGGAAGAACTACGGCTTTTATATTTAGTAACCGATGTTAAAATCGAAGGTGCCTAAACATTCTCGAATTATCATTAGCGCTCTTTTTAAGACTATTGGTAAGTTATCGACTGCATGTAGAAATGTATCAAATGACTTGAAATCCGATTTATTAATAGATCTATCGAATTAGTCAGCTTATCTACAGTAGCAATAACGAATTGACAGAAAAAAGAAAAGAATATAAGACTGCTTATAAAAAAAAACTCCTTGCCTAAAGTGAAGTATTTTATATTTTTCATTCAATAATTCACAACTTTTTTCTTTCGTAACATCTGCATGCTAAGAATGATTTCTCACTTGACGAAGCAAGAACAGTTACAACTAAATTTAACGGAAATTAGTAAATTAGAAATTCGTTAAACAAATAGTATCATTTTTTTTCGCGACGTTTATTGGAACTCAGATCGAACTAGTCTATGAATCGACTTGAAAGATCGGTGGTTCAACCTTTTCAAGTGGGTAAGCGATATCTATTTCCGGCTCGGTGAGAGAGCGAGAGACCGAAGCTGGCCAATGGCGTATTGGCTGGCCGATGTAGCGCCGCCAAGCTCGGCACCCAGGCTAACCGCATTTTTTTTTCTTCCTATGCAATTTCACCGTTAATTGGGTCACTTCCGTTGGTCAGTTTCGATTACCGCTAATTGACACGCGAACGAGGGAAAACGTGGCTTGCGAGTCATTGTCACCGAACGATTCTCGTAAATACCGTCGACCCTCATCGAGGCTGCGTTTCAAACTCTTTGACACTTGAAAACAAGGAAAGGAATTTTCAAATTCTATTTTCGTTCGAGAACCACGGACTCGCTTAGTTATTTACGTGTTTCCGATGTTTAACTCGTGGGAAAATGCCAGAAGCACGATAATTCGTTCGGTTGTATCGCCCACGATGACTCGGAGATTTTATTAACGGAACTAGCTTGCAACCATGCAGCGAAGGCTTCCAATTTTTTGACTCATCGTTCCTAGCCTTGAGCATTGGAATTCGTTCAACACTTCAACGTCACACTGGGTGGATTCCACCCAGTTAGTTTTCAAAAAACGATTGTGAGCAAACTATCCGTTCGATGGGGTTAAAAAAATTGCAGGAGATGCTTTGAACATTTTAGATGATGTACGAAAAGTTTATTTATAAGAAATAAAATGGTAACCTGTTGAAAAAAAATCGTGTATAGTTAATCTCATAGTTGCCACATTTTCTACTTTATTGCAAGCTCAATATCGTGCACTCATCGCGCAGTCTCGATTTTTTTCTAATTTGATTTTTCGTGCTCTTCGAATACTCATTAATAATAAAATTTAAGATGTTAATTAATTCGATTAGACAACTATGTTCCGGCAAAATTGTACGACGAAGGTTACGCGTATACCGAATTTACCCGATTATGTTGATCACGGTTCTTCCGACCGATTGCTTGAATCCTCGCCAATATATCTCGCGAAATTGCACGAAGATTAATTAAGAGATAAATCGTACTTCTTCGAAGTGTCCAACCTGAACTTGCCTCGATCAATCCTTCACCGATCCGGAAGCGACGTTTCCTCAAAAGCTCGATCGACCGTTGCAATTTGATTCAGTGCGACGAGACGTCGAGGAATTCTTGTTCGCGAATGACTTTAACGACCGGACTAGTGACATTCGTTCGCAGTTATCACATTGTACTTCGGGATACTGATTTATCGGAGTATCGTCGATCTTGTTAGTCAACAGGAGTTTCGTTATTCGCCTCATATACGGAGATAATTATACGATTTTTTTTTTCATTTTCGTACCCAGTATTCAGTACCAAACCAATGAAATTGTTCTTTTCATGAGAACGTGGAGTTACAATTTTGTTTCTATTTTTTAATGTTTGTTGATAAATGTTAATAAATTTTTAATTTTTAAATAAATTCTACTTTACTGTTTATAGCACTTTTATTTTTCACCGATCAATCACTTAAATTCTTCAAAATCAATTTCGCAATCATTGTGCAATATTTCATCGAACATTCTTTTTTTCTTCGAAGCTTAGCTAATCGCGGTCTGTTCGAGATAGCATTTACTGGACGCGCAGAACATATTGAAAATCTAAATAGGGCTGAAAAATAAATAGAAGACGAATAGCTTCGAAACGGGGTTGACGGAGCGAGGATATTGCGCGAGGCTTGAGATTATGTGCCGCGCGTTTTTCTTCGCTTCTCTTGCTCCACCGCAATCGCTAACGGCGCTATCTCACTCGCGCTCATGACGACTTCGCCGATATGTAGCGCATCGTCTCAAAACGACTCGGTCAAGTCTCAAGCTGTGCCACTGAGATTGGGGTCTCGCTCGTGGATATATACATCAAAACACCGATACGCCGACCATGTGCTTTTTCAGCCTTTCGACAAATGTCTCTTATTAAAAAATCTCCCCTATAAATACGCCATCGAATTTGCCAATTTATTCAGACACGAAACCACGTGTTCTCAGGTAAATGTACGAGTGGCGGGATACGATTAATCGCAAAAAAATATTGTTAATTTCCATTACATCCTCATAATATTATTTCCATAATAAAAAATATAGCATATTATTACTTCTTCAATTATAACATATTATTGTACGGTATGTGCATGTATTATAATATATCATTATTTATCATATTATGTCATCAAGTTATTATTATTATTATTATTATTATTATTATCATTATCATAATGATAATAATAATAATAATACATTATAATAGTAATAATAATAGTAATTATTATTATTATTATCAATTTGTCGACTTTTTATAAATGTCAACATTTTCATTTCAATTTTCCTCTTATAATCAGACGTTCTATGTATATAGATATCATTCATCGCAATCATCGTTGTTACAAGGAAGAAAAACAATTTTTCATCCCTCCAACCCTTCTGAACACCCGGTAGCACGATAATCCGATACCGCATAAAAATTTGAAGCTATTCAAAGTCCATACACGTGTAACACATCTTATTGATTCCTGTAAATCGCTACGCCCGCGCTCGGACATTCGAATAAATCCGATGCCCTCGAGAGTGCGGAAAACCGCGCAAGCTCGATGGCTACTCGTCTCAAATGCGCTTACGGCACGCGGAGGTGTGTGTCACGAACGCGCACGCTTTTCAAACGCCGTCCCTCAACCCGCGATTCGACACTTGCACAACACAGTCCTCCGCGCTTCCCCTCTACGGATAGATTCGAATAAAAATAGAACTTTTACGAGCTCCTATAGGATACCGTGCACCGCAATGATGAGGATGCAGAAGAACAACGTTTGGCAATGGAGATGACGATGATTAACACAACTTACCAATTTTAACGACTTGAGTCTCGTTAATTTTTGTTCTCCGTACGAAATTGGTCGTGGATATTGTGATTATCAAAAAATAAATAAATAAATAAAACGATAGACTCTGTCGGCTGCTGCGAGGGTGGTAATTCCAATCGTGGGCAATTCCGATAAACGCACCACACAAACGCACATGCACAGACACACGCGCGAGGCACTATTACTATATTCTATATGCTTCAAACCGGCTGAATTTGAATTTGAAAAATAATAATAATAATATCAATGATGGTAATGATAAAACCGCAAAGTTCCTCGAAGTGCAACGAAGATGCGTAAAAGCCGTGCGAATGATTAACCACGACGGTCTTCGTTATGTTCGATTGTTCGTTTAAACTTTGTGGCGGAATACCCGAATAAATCGAGGTGGTTAGAAGCCAGCCGACGGCTATCTCGAGACTGTTACCAATGCCAGCGGCAAACCGCGTCCCGAGGGCCTCCGTCTCGCTGCGACGGAAACGCGCTTAGCTCTTTCGGATTTCGATCTCGCTCGCACGTTCGCGAGTTCGCATCGTCGCATCGAACTCGAACTTCTTATAAAATTGGCCCGCGCGACCGACGAACGCGACGGCGGGCTTCTCGAGCTGCGAGCTCTCGGCGCATCCACCGAATTGCCGATTGATCGTTCGATCATGCTACCTCTCTTTTTCATCTCTTTCTTTTTTTTCTCCTAAAGTGCTCTCGAACGTAACTATTTCTTGACAACTTTTTCAGTTGGAAAATCGTCATTGCAATTGTTGATTGATCGGTGAATTTTTGTTATTTATATTCATTTCGGGAATAATAATTGTGAGATTTTCGACTGCTTTTAGCAACGAACGGTTTGTCTAATAATATGATAGATGACTATGAATATGTCCCGGATTCAAACGTCACCGGGGAAAGCAGCTTTTTTTATAAACGCCGCGCGAGACATGCATCAGCAGTGTCGCATGTATAGTCGAAACACCCACACGTTCTTCCCGGTGCAACATCTGCGTCGTTTGCTCACACGTGTCACCGCTTCCATAATATTGTTACATGTGTACCATCCCGCTTCCATGGGTCATTATTCAAGGCGCGTACTTGCCAGAGTTTCGCCACGTTCGAATTTTAAATATCCCAATTAACTGATGGAATTATTTTGACTACATTTTTATTGTTCCACGAATTATCCAGGCATTATTTTCATTCACTTTATTTTTTAATGCTTAGCTCCGGTACACGATTCAATTACGAATTATCCTTTCGATAGCCGAATTATCGACCGATTGAATTAAATATCGATGGTTGCACCAAAATAATTTGAAAAAAGCTCGTGAATACAATTTTTTCTTTTGCCATTCGTGTTTACTTTGGTGAGAAAAACGAGTGTTTTCAGTCATTTTTCTTTTCAAATCAGAGCCGCAACGGGCGCTCGAACGCGTTACGGGTGATTCCGAGCGCGATCACGGGACCACGTGTATCATTCTCACGCCCACGCGCGCCTTGACGACGCTATTTTCAAGTGAAATTTCATACACCTGTTGCACGTTTTGTATCATAGCGCCTCGAGAGGTTAACGAGCCTGTCAAGCGAAAGCGGTCGAGAAGCACTTGAAAGAATTACTATTCACACGCCTACATTTTACGTTCGATATATCCCGATTTATATATAGACACAATGGTCCTCGTTGGATGAACAGACGAAACACCGAGCTGGGAATTCTGGATTATTGTCTCGAATTGTCGCGGAATCCAATCTTTTGATTTAATCTTATTTGGTTCAATAATTTAATTCATCTATTTTTTTTTAATGGAATTTATTAATTAGTCAAGTTATATCATATTATAATTACCATATATATACAGGGAGAAACGGCCCAAATTGCCTGATTGAAACCATTGTATTATACAATGTGCCGGATGATTATTTTTAAGTATCTTGTGGATCCTACGATCTTGCATATTTGATTTCGAATTTTTTCGACGCGCCTACGCCATCCCTCACCCCATCCTGTTTTTTTTTAAGAACTGCTATTTTGGCCATTATTAATTGGATGACATTTTTAGTCCAGATACTTTATACCTACTTGAGGGGGTCGAACATTTCTTAAAAAAATCAGTGAGGTTGTAAAATCCAAAAGATACTAAAAAATTATCATCGACCACATCGCAGGATCTAAGGGTCTCCACCAGGCGATTTGGGACGTTCCTCTCCATACATAAACCTACAGGACGATGCGTTGCTCGAGCTGCTTCCAATCGGAAAGACAATTCACGCTTCTCGAGCTTACGATCAAACGCCCGCTTATCCGAGCTTACTCAGCCTTATCGTCTCATCGAATGTCGTCGATAAAATGTTAGTTTTTGGAAAATGCATTCATCGTCCTTCGCCCACATCTACGATCCATTTTTTATCCATTAAACAATCATCATACAGTCGAAAATTGATGGAAATTCGAACGAATCACGGTATATACTAAGTTTATCCAATGGACGGTGCAACAGCGACGAAGATTTTTTTTTGTTCAATTCACCCGATCCGAGGCCCAATAAAGCCGGTTCTTCGGTGGATTTTTCAGAGAACCGCTACCATCGGCGTTGACCGTGTATAGCTACAGTTACACGTGCGTTAGCAGTCACGGTGTCGCGAAAAGTTTTATTATTAGTGTGTGGCCACTGGTGCAACTCAACGCGAGAGTTTGCCAAGCCATCGACGACTGCGAAGACTTAAAACGACGACCACGACGTAGACTGTGGCACACGAACTCAACCTCTCTCACTTGTCGTTGTCTCGATCGTCTTATTCCGGACGCCATAGACGCGACTTCTGGCACCCTTGTTCCTTCTCCACCTCGGGGTTATATATTATCCGATGCTCCACAGACGAACGAGCTTTTTGCTCTTCGCATTTTTTTTTCTCGACTATATTTCTCCGTTTTTTTCATCCAAATTAATATTTTTTTTATTCCATTTTATTTATTCGCACCGTGTACAAATTTTCATTTTAACTATAATCGATCAATTTAATTTTCATATGAAAGAAATTATTTTCGATCTACGCAGTAGCTGCTATTTTCTTTGGATTGTCGGTTCCACTGCATTTGGAATGCAGTTGCAAGACGGACGAGTCTCCATTTACTCGGAAATTTCATTTGTAGTTCTGCTGCGTCTCCGGACGTCGAAACAATGACCGTAATTAGGCTTGCTTACGATCATCGCCGTTATCAAATGGTCATTTTATACCGATACACCGTTCAAACGTAATATCTCGCGGGGATTGAGGCCGACGCCTGTAGTTGGCACGAGTCCAAGACGCTTTGATCGTCACGTTCGAGCGTTCGACTTTCCGCCCCATGCGCAGTCGAACGTCGAGCAAGTACTTCGGCGAATATTGGTTGTAACGTTTTTTCTTTCTTTTTTCGTTTTCTTTCGTTCTTTTTATTTCCAAACTCCCGGCAATATCTCGTCGAGTGCAGCAGCAGCTGCAGTCTTCGGTCAGACTGCAGCTGAAGAAACAGGAGCCATCGGATAAAAGCTCTAATTGTAAGACAAGTTTATTTTCAAAGCGCACGACTTGGGAACTCAAAATTCGCGTAGCATGCCATAATTCACGAAAATTGATTTGTTTGAAAAGCTCGATATTCCACGGCAACATTATTGGCATCCATAGCGAACGGCTCGATCCTGTATGGATCAAAATGATTTTTTCTTTAAATTTTCGATCGCAGCTACAAAGCTCACACTCGGCGATGTCTTGCGAAAGTCCATTTGGCAACCGGAAGTGACTTCTCAGTCTCATTAGGATTTTATATCGCAATAGCGAGAACACGTTCGTTCGACGCATAGGTCGCGTTCCTCGTTGCTCATTCCGTTGAGGTTCATTTACGGCAAACGAGAATATTCACGTACGTCAATGTCAAACGAATGTATAATGATACGAGCGATGGATTCTACTATTTTTGTTTGCTATCGCAAGATCGCGATCGAACGCGAAACTTCATTGAAGTTACATCAATCACAATCTAATTGCGATTACATTTCGCAATTTCATTCACGTGAGGTCTCATTGGATGGATATTGAACGATCGCGGAATTTCTTGAAAATCTGAGGGATCATAGTTCTTGATAGAATAATAATACATGGATTATTTCAGAATTTTGCAATGAATGATTCAGTAGCTGTAAATTTATGAATCTAACACGACCGCTTATGGCCGCCGTAAATTGTGAGAAAAATATAGCATTAAGATTTATGATCGATAGATCGATTATGCTTAGTTTCAAATAAATCGGCAGAGTAATTGTCGAGAAATTCATTAAGGTGATGAGGAGTATCGGCTGAAACACTTGAAACAGTTGTACAGTCATTGACAAAACGTCGGTCAATATCGTTGAATTTGAGTTCAATTATTGTTAAAAGTTGTAAACTAACATTTCTAAGTGTTAATTTATTATTAGTTTAGCTATTTGTAAGGCTTAACATGTACGACATGATCTGGGCTTTGAAATCCACGATTCGGCCATTTTGGACTAACTTTTTGCCCGACGATCCATATAATAACACCTTAAAATATAACACTAATAATTTGTTATACTAATTCTTCGTGTCCATACCTTAAGACAACTGCTAAACGTCGGTTGAAAAAATTAATTGAAAAAAGAAAAAAAAATGAGCTTTGACGTTTTGTCAAATTTGACGTTTGAACGATGACAGCATCGGTCAACGAGTGATGGACACTCGACTCACGGCGAGATGCTGCGAAAACGTGTCGACGTTTGAGAATAAGCGAGAAATAAACGGAGTGTGAGAATACTCCGAAAATAAATATTTCGACGCTGGCGAAAATTGTTGCAGTCCGTTCCTTCGAGGATCGACAAAGTTTGTCATAAATCGTTTATCTCAGCGATCGAGAACACTCATGGCCTCGCGACTGATCGACCGGTCATCCAACCTCTCGGAGGAATGCAGTTGACTGTCTTCGGGTGAGCCCTTCTCGAAGTAACTCAATCCGTATTTGCCACTCTCCGATCAATCGTTTTTTTCATCTTTCAACTCAATTTTATTATTATTATTATGATTATTATCATTATTATCAATATAATAATAATATATATAATTATTATTATTATTATTATTATTATCATTATTATTAAATTATTATTATTAATATTATAATAATAATAATAATTATTATTATTATTAATATAATAATAATAATAATAATAATAATAATAATAATAATAATAATAATAATAATAATAATAATTATATAATAATATATATAATATAAATAATAATATATAATAATAATAATAATAATTATTATTATTATTATTATTTAATTTTACAAAACATAGATTCCTCGTTACCATTTGGCTACTGGTCAACATCGTTAGTACGGGATACGGACAGGACAACACGAAGAGATCAATGGCAATGGACGATTCCACAGCGGATTTCAATGAACCAACGGAGTATAAATTAACTCGAAAAAAATTGTATTCGAGAACCAACGGAAATTGTGAAGATCGAAGAAGAAAACGCGATTCGACCCGACAACGAACCGGCCGAATGACTTACGTCAAGGCTATATTGTCGAATTCAAAATTATCGGCCGATCAACGATTGGCACAGAAGCTAGCTCGAGCTGAACTAAAATCGCCGAAAATGCAGGAAACGATGAAGAAGCTCACGATTGTTCATTCGCCCCGCGGGAATCCGCGTAGTTCGTACGTTCCGACTGGATTGTCTTCGGCGTCTTCGGTCGGATCACCGGAATTGTCATCGAGCTCGCGAAAATATCACACCGTCGAAGGACGCAGAAGGCGGAAAAAAAAGAGACACAAGATTAGAGAAAAATATCGCAGGGCGGCCGAAAACTCCGATGGTCGAAGAGCGATGAATTCTCGAGCGAGATTGATTCGACAAACGCCTGAGGTTCTACAAACAAACGATAGAAATCGTTATCGCGATTTAAACGGTCAAAACGTATATTCAGCTGATTTGGGAAAAGATAATTACGATGAAAATACTTTCGCGAATGAAAATACCGTAGACAATAATTTGGAAATAGGAAATTTCGATGTGAATTATCAGAATACCGGAAGCAAAGAAAATTCGTTGAATTACTTGCCTATTGGGGAACAGAGTGATCGTTCTGGGCATTCGTATTCGTCGAACGACGATCCGCAAGATTTCTCGATGACGAACGATCGATCGCCGATTAATTTACGTCCCTCTTTGATAGACGAATCTCCTTCTTCACAAAATGCTTTTTCAATGCCGAATCGACGAATGGATCCGAATCGAATTTACGTTCCACCCGGTGGTAACGGAGTGCGGAAAAACCTTCCGGTCGCCAGACATCAAAATAATCGTAACGAACGAATACTCGACGGATTCGACGCGGGAAACAATAATTTTCGCAACTACGGCAGCTCGAAACAAAATTTCGTGAACGCCGAAGCTCCATTTCATCCGAATTATGGATCGGGACGTTTGAATCCAATTCAATTTCAGAGACTCGTCGAAAGAAACGAAAATGCTGTAAATCCAATGAATATTTCGTCCTTCGATGCGATCACGAATGCATCTATCGGATCTACGACGACGAGAAACGTTGAATATTCGAAGCAGAAGGCAAAAAGAATATCCAGAATCGAGAAATCCGATCGATCGACGGGTAAATCGGTTTCCGGATCGAACGGATCGTGCACGACGACGGAAATGAATCCCAAATTGCGGGGAATCGGCGAAGCAACGGCAGTGTCGCCGGAAATGGTGGAAAAAACGGTACAAGAGAGCAAGAGCTTGAAGGGAATGGAATTTCATTTGTTGCCCATGAATGCGGACGATCAGCCTGAAGCTAAACTCGCACAATCCGTGCGGAATCCGGCGATCAACAACACGGCAATGGCGAATGAAACGAAAGAAGTTGCAGGACAGATACTGAACAAAATAATCGAAGAACTGGAAGATTTGAAGTTGGATCGGAGCAAGACCGATCCGAAGGAGGGTTCGCATGGATATTAATCGAATATTACCGATTGATGTAGCTTGATTCGTCAATTTTCGATAACGGAAACTATTTTGTCACAGGATTGCCCTGCAGACTTTCGGGTTCGTGGGTCACCACCCAGGCGGGCGTGCGTATAGATATGTTGGTGACGAATCGCAGCGTAAACGTTTCAATGGCGAAATTAAATTCACCCAGTGGTATCGCTCATCAGGGTCTTCTGAATTATACTTGGAACATAACTGGACATGCTCCGTTTCGTCGTGGCGGACCATTTTCTCTCATAGCTATCGATAATCATACCAAATCTTTGGCGGTTTTCGTGGGTGAGTCTTTACCGGAAGATGGGGTACATGTATTTTATCGTGACTTTTCGATTTCTCCACTTCTCTATTTCTCTTCTTCAGTGTTTCTCTATTTTCTTTGATTTTCTAGTTCTCTATTTGGCTTTTCCTCGATTTCTCTATGACTATTTCTCTGTTCCTACTATTTTTCTGTTCACTATATTTCTCTATTTCTCTATTCCCTCTATTTCTCTATTTCTTTATTCCCTCTATTTCTCTATTTCTCTATTTCTCTATTTCTCTATTTCTCTATTTCTCTATTTCTTTATTTCTTTATTTCTCTATTCCTCTATTTCTCTATTTCTCTATTTCTCTATTTCTCTATCTCTCTATTTTTCTTTTTCTCTATCTCTCTATTTTTCTATTTCTCTATCTCTCTACTTCTCTTCTTTCTATTATACATTTTCACTCGCTAAATCCCAACGATCATAAGCCGTATAGACGGAATACATCAAATAAGTGTGTAACGAAGTGATGGAAAATCGGTTTAATAACTTGGGAACTCGACAGGTGCTTGCCGAGTCTGTCAAGGCATCGACACGATCGAAGGAGTTTGGTCGATTGCCCGTGAACCCAGAGATTGTCGAGATTTTCAAGTGGCTACCAGCATATACAACGATATTTTTCGCAAAACAAAGTTGTTGTCCGCGATAAAAGAGAGACAAATGGGTTTCACGAGCACGACGTGTACGAGCACTTCTCTTGCTCCTGCGATCAAAGAAGATTATTCATCGACGACTTCCATCGACGCGAAGCTTGTCTGAAGCAATCGGTCGGCACTGCGGTGTCGAAAAGTTACAAAATTCGTCGCAGAATTTAGGGCCAATTGAAGGGCGAAGGTACCAGGCGGATTGCTGACCCGTATAACGCGGATTTCGATAGCCCGGATCGTCCTTATCTCGCTTGGATTCGAGTCTCTCACACAGACGGGCGGAGAATATAGTTGTATGCATAAAAATATATATATATATACATAATATATCGAAGATAGTGTTGCAGGCAGTGAGAGTATTGAATACTTGATATCTACAGATTTTCCCAAAGGATACTGAATATTGCACAATTTTATTGTAATACTTGTAATAAAAAATGTTACGAAAAAAAAAGAATTCGCAGTAGGTAAAGAAAGAAAAAAGATTGAATGATTCATACTAAGCCATACAGCGACGGATAGCTTCGGCGCCCAGCAATGTAATCTGCAAGCCAATACGATAGATCTGGTTTTTTTCACGGAGACAAATTTAATCGGTTCAAATCGTTGTTTTTGCTCACTTTGAGGGTTCCAATGGGTCTCGCTGATGTGACATTCATGATCGTCAGCGTGGCTTCGTTCGGGCCTCCGCTCAAAACGTGATCGCGAATGTTCAGAGAAGCATAACTGATGATCAAAATATAATATTGATTTTCCTTAGATTCCAGCGGTATCTCGTTAAATTTTTGGTAACCGAAGAAAAGAAATCAAGGAAATGAAGAAACAAAGGGTGTGGGTTGAAATTCTGCCTGATCAATGTATCGACAGTCCAAAATTCCGAAAATGCAATGCTTCTAATGTCACGGCTCCAATTTTCGACTGGCGATACATTTATCGGTCGGAATTTCGAGCTCCAGCCAAAAAAAAAAACAAAATTAAAATTCACTAGACCGACCCGACTTCCTCGCATTCCTCCGTTTCCGTATCGTTCGGAAGAGGTTCACTGACAATCGTAAATTTAACGGTAGGATTGTCGTCTTCGGTCATCATTGCGCGCATTATGCTTCGTTGCATCTGATGTTCCTTCTCGTCAATCTCAAATTCTGTAAATTATCGATCCTAATCACCTTCGTAATTGTATCGCGACCGAGCTCATAGAATCGTCGATCAAACTTACTTCTCATGTAATTGAAATATGCGTTGGTATTGGCGATTGGCTTTGGAACTGATTTTGTTTCCAAATTGGCTCCGTGATAACCCAAAAACGAAAATTCAACGTAGAGCTGATGAATTTCTTCATCTTCGAGCAAGGGACATCCGTGATCTAGCGACAGGCTTTCGATCCTTATAACCACAGCGTTGTTATTCATCGAGGACTGACGGAACAATGATTCAATCATTGTTTAATCGATAAACATTTGATAATAAAATGATCAACCGGTAAGATATATATTTCATACCGTGTCGGAATTTTTTTCGGAAGTTCGGCTTCTGTCGTCCGTTTTCGCGATTGAAGGTCTCGAAAATTCTGTCAATAAATAAATTATAGATGAGGAATTGTTAACGAACGTTGCATTGTCAATTTTTTGCTCACTCGCTTGACCGGCCATCGATTTTTTCTTGTATTCGCGCCAATTATCGTCCGAAAATACGGTACCTAGATCTTGAACCGAACTGCTAGATTCACGTGGACTCAATATTGTATTCTGTGTGCAATAAACATTTGATTAATTACGGGATCAATGATCAGGTTTTTTTTTTTTACGAAATCGCGATAGTCAAACCGCATTTTTCAGACGTTTCGTTATCACAAACTCACGTTTCGTATCAAACTATTGAATTCGTTGACGCTTTCGGAATCATTAGAAACTCTCGGAGTGTCGTCATTACTCGATTTTACTTCCGCTTCGTCGATCGCTTTTTCCGTAGAGCTACCGATGCGTCCCAAATAATATTAAAAATACAGATTCAAGCATTTATACGTTCAACAAAGACGAATTAATCATTTTACGCGATCCGACGTTTGTTCTCCGTATCACGAATGTCCCCGGAAGTCGCATCTTCGTCTTCCATCGCTCGTATCACGGACGAATCCGATTGATCCAGAGACGTCGACAGATAAGACTCGACCGCGGATTCTCGTTGACTCTCGTTATTCTTTTTCGGCTTATCATCGTTGATCGATCCTCGGGGCACTTAAGAACGAACTTACGTTTTATCAGAGGAAAAATAGGTGAATTTAGGAATTTCGATCTCCAAAACTATTTGTTTAATTTTATACAGGTTTATTTTATACGAGCGAGGGACGTTTTCTACGCCGGCCATGACAGCAGTAGATAAATATGTTACGGGAAAAGTCCGCAAACGGTCAAATCTAGGTTTACCCGAGTAAACTCCGTAATACCCAGGAAACACGGGTAAAGTCCGAAATATATTTGAAATTGTACACGTTTCGGACTTTACCCGGGTAGACCGCGTTCTATCCAACATACCTAAAACTGAGATAAAATCGAACAAATATTTCTTGAGACAATAATTCCTAAAATTCAGCCCTTTTTCCGCTATCTACATGAATTCCCCCTTAACGAATGCCCGAAGATAATCACCCTTCAGTCGAATATCCCACGAACGCTTTTAAACTGACCTTGCGACGATCGTAACACACCGGAAGTCTTCGAACGTTGAGAAACCACATTTTCATCGAAACCATTTTTGACACTCGTTTGCGACCCGGAAAATCCGGTTAGCAGCGCGGATTTTCCATTTTCCACGTTCTTCGAATCTCTCGTCGAACTCAATTGTCGTCTAGATCGTGTGTTCGACGAATCACGATGATATTCGACTCGCTGAAAAAATTCTCCGCCACGACAATCGTCGCGACAACCGAAACGGCACAAATTATTGACCAACGGTTTGAAATTCGAATTGTCGTCGACCTTTCCAATGGTTTCCTTCCATTTTGGAATCGTGGAATCGTTCGTTCGTTCGCTCAAAAAATTCCGTTGCTACAGAATTTTTCGATGAGATTTTCCAATTTGCGATGGAAGTCACATCACGTAACCGGGAAAAAAATGTTGATGTTTGTATTTTTTTTTTTGTTTTGAATTCTGATTACGTTTTTGGCAAACGTCAATGAAAAATCGTGACTCTTCGCTCAACGATAACGCATTTAACGTTCGCGTTTTGATCTTACGGACTTTCGGGAAATCAACGAATCCTTTTCGTTGGACGATCCGACCATCGAGCTTCTCATTGCGTTCGAAGTCCGCCATGATTTGTGACTCTCTCCGAGAATTCCATCGTCTCGCAGTATTCTAAAGAAAATTGTTCGGGAAAATGGAATGAAAAAATGTACATTCTCCGTTAAAAAAAAAAATAAAATAAAGAAAAAAAAATAATCGTGTTAACGCCATTCCCGAAAATATTTTCGTACCGTGACATGTGAATATTGTCAAAAGTTTTTTGTATACACGTGCTGATTTCACTGACGACGTTTCTAAAGGGATCGCGCATGAGATCGCGTTGATAACGTTTCGATCTCTCATCTAGCTCGGCGAGTTCGCGTTTCGAGATGGATCGAGTACACGGATAACCGCAGTCTTTATCGCCGTTGCACATTTCATCCTCGCGACATCGGCAACCATTCGTTTCCGCGATTTTGTTCAATCGGTGCCGCGTTCTCGTTACACAATTTTCCAAATCTTCGAATCTCGAGTACTCGACGCTGTGTTTTCTGGAATGTTTGGAATGGGGGGGTTTTTTTTTTTTTTTCGATGTGGCAAATATGGTAGTGAAGGAAAATGATTGGGAAAGGGCGAATGATCATTCAAAAAAATAACGCATTTTTTAAGCTCCTTGAACTTGTCATAATTATTATTATATCTAATCAAACAGCAATAGTCTTTTTTCTCTGGAACGATTGATTGACATTCATTGAACTTTACCAAAAATGATTTTTTTTTTTTTTTTTCAGACAAACCACGATTATGCAGTTTTAACAATTATGTCTCTTATTGAACTATAGATAACAGTTTACTTATTAATTCCTAGGTACACATTTATTGGCTCTTTGACTATCTGGAAGCGCTCAATGATGAACGGCGTGCTACAAATCAGCCTCAATCGTTTACGTTTTGTTTTTTGTTTTTAATTTTTTTCGTTATTCCTACGTGAACACATCGATGTTTCGTAACATAATAATCGTTGACGATGAATCATTGCGTGTATAAAAAAAATTTTACGGAATTTAATAGTCATAGAAAACCAGTTTCGCCGAAGAGCAACGTTTCGAGCGTTACCACTTGCCTCTGTCTCTGGCTGTGCTCCGTCGAATTTAAATAATCCGTCCCCAACGTCGAAGCGATTTGTCGGATTCTCGATGCATTTTGAACGTCCATCGGTGTATTTATTTGCGCCTGATCCAAAAGTTTCAGCATTTCTTCGGGCATGAGACTCGCGCTTCCGTTTTCCGGTTGAAACGATCGATCGCCACGCAACGGCGATTCCGTAACTAAGCGTTTCGACGATTTTTTTTCAATTTCTTCGGATCGCGGATCCTTTGAATTTTTCGAAAAATCATTTTCCGTTTGCGTCTCACGATTTAGCATATTTTTCGGTTCGAAATTTGACGCGGTTTCCGCCGATTCGCGGCAACAATCTTTGCAAATTTCAATTTCGCGATCGTATTGTTTATTCAACGAATCCGCCGAATTTAAACTCGTCATCGTTTCGCGATCGACTGTCCGGACTATTCGTAGCTCGGGTTCCGATCTTTCCCGTCTCTCGTTTTGAGACTGAAACGACTGAAATCATTCGCAACATTTTTTTCCATCATTTTCAAAATTTATATCATGAGGAAAAAAAAATAACGTTTCTACGTAATGCGAGATAAATCGTATGTGAAATAATGAAAAAAAAAAATTAATTTACCTTCAACTGAATCGTCAGACTGTCGATATTTCTTTGCAAATCGTGCAACTTTCCCATAAGCTGCCCGTTGGCCGCTTGCAGAGCCGTGATATTCGCTTGTTCGTTGCTGAAGGCACTTTTAAGACTCTGATTGTCGGAAATTTGTTCCGAAATTTTTTTTTTCAACTCCACGTTCTCGCGCTCCACTTGACTGTATTTTGATGTGAGAGCGATCAATTCTTCGTTGTGTTGATGCAAAATTCGCATTTCGTTGGTAAGATCCTTTATTTGTTCGTCCTTGTCGCGTAACGACAATTCCGAATTTTTTGCTTTTGCTAGTTCTCCGTCCATCTCCGCTAATTTTTTCTTTTCTGTCATCAGAGCACCGGTAATCTCCTTGTTACTCCTGAGAATAATAATACTAATAATAATAATAATAATAATAATAATAATAATAATAATAATAATAATAATAATAATAATAATAATAATAATAATAATAATAATAATAAAAATAAAAATAATAATAATAATAATAATAATAATAATAATAATAATAATAATAATAATAATAATAATAATAATAATAATAATAATAATAATAATAATAATAATAATAATAATAATAATAATAATAATGATAATAATAATAATAATAATAATAATAATAATAATAATAATAATAATAATAATAATAATAATAATAATAATAATAATAATAATAATAATAATAATAATAATAATAATAATAATAATAATAATAATAATAATCTTTTTTTTTTCGAAATGAATTAGAACAAAAAAATGAGAGGAATTTCTCGCGTCTCACCTTGTTTGTTCGTCAAGCAATTCTTTCAAATCCCGAACCTGTCCCGTTAAAGTGACATTAACCGCTTGCGCCGATACCAGTTGCTCATTCTGTTGCTTCATTTGTCGCCAAACGCGAATAAATTCGACATTTTCCGCAGCTTTTTCACGCTGCTTTCCAACTCGATGATCCTCAAGCTGACTCTCCAATTCCGCGATTCTCGCGGTCATCTCTTTTTTCTGTATTTCCAAATCCTGCCGAAATTTCTCTGTTTTATCGCGATTATCAACTTTTCACGTTCAACGAACAGTTCGTGGTTTTACGGCGCTTACCTCGATTCTCGCGTGATAATTCTGTCCGTCTTTATCATCCTCGAGCTCGTGAATCAGGTGCGACGACGAGCTTTTGACGCGTCCGATTTCGCTTCGGAACGTCCTACAATTTATCGACAGAAAAAAATGTTTACGAGTAATTAACAGTAGTTGATTGTGAAATTATTTTTGTAAACATTTTTTCTCTGTCAGCCATCGATGAAATATAAAATTATCGTCGGTTTTACGATTTGGCGATGTTTAAATTATTCACGTAATTATGTAAACTATATGGTACTAACGTGGGACCGGATGAGGGACAGATTTGAAGTCTTCGGCTTCGAGATCGCGAACGTCCAATCTTGTGATTCAGTATTTGATTTCTCAGCACTGTAATTTTATCTTTCAACTAAAATAAAAAATTAAAAAAACATAAAAATTAGAATCGAATCTTGAAATATTTCAGGAAAATCGATTTTTCGTTTAATTCTTCAATCTCGTGCCTTAACATTTTCGTATTCCAGGCACTCGAAACGGTTTCTATCTTTATTCAAATCCATCGGTGTAGCGAGGCATGATCTCGGAGTTGCAGCTACTCTCATCAGTTTCGTAGCCAATCGTTTGATTTTATCCTCCTGGGCGTTGGACAGTTTCTTCAAATCTTGAACCTCGTCGAGCAGTCGCAAATACCGATCTTCAAGCTGGTAACGGTCGAGCTTGCAGACTGCGTGCCGCTCTCGAGGATCTGCCGCATTTTTTTATGGCCGAGCAATAAAAAGGAAAAAAGGAGTGCATTCATTTCAGTTGTGAACTATTAAAGATGCGACGTCTCAAAATATTGTACTAAGAAATACGCATATAAAAACCCAAACCTATGACGCTGCCGCGACAGGTGTTTATGCAGGAACCTTCTTTTACCGGCAGCAGGTCGCGGTGGGGATCGTCAGCCATTTTTGATGAAAGAATATTTTCTGAACGAACAAAAAAAACCAATACGTTACAATAAAATGAACAGAATTTAACAAAAACCATCAACATAGTACCAAGTGCCATTGATAAGCTATGAATGGCTCAAGATGGCGGACTATAGAAATTAAGGTCGTTTCTCTATCCACGTCCAGGAATGACTTATCAATAAAATATTAAATAATCATAATAATAATAATAACAAATGCACAATAATTATTTGTATCATTTGAAACTGGGTAAATAATCATATGAGTATCGGTAGGTATGGCCCGTAAGCACGCCGCAGTGCGGAATCGTGCAGGTACCGAACGCATCGCCTTATAAGGCAAGTCCTCGTGCTCAACGCTCGTGAGCGCCTCGTAGGTATAGCGATATATATATATATATATACGCCTATACATACATATATATGGATACATCAATCACTCTGAAATGCCTGAAATATAAACGCAAATTGGCCATGAAATATATCTGGAATCCAAAATAACGAACACAGAGCCACGTGTGCATCCGCATAATCGTCCGCGCGATTAGCATTTATCGTTATCAACGTTCGTGCACGAACGATTGATAAGCGCGTGTACAGCCACAAGTCCCGTGGCCACGCCTGTGTTTATGTGGGAGAGCGCGCGTCCGGGGATCACCACAAGTTTCTTCGCGAGTCGCGAGGGGCGCCTCCTTCAGCGCCAAGGTCGATGAAACCAAACTTGTTGGATTTATCGAGATAAACGTCGATACCCCCATACCCACCGATTAATCTCGTTCTATCTTGATACGATGCAATCCCAAACAAGCTCATCTTCCAACAAAAATCCATTCAAACTTACGAAAACCCAAAAAGAAAATTTTCAACTAAATTTGTAATATTATTATTTTTATTGAAAAATACCAAATTAAACTTTATCGAGTCAAATATATTTGCTGACAGTGATTCGTCATTGATTCGATGAAAATCATCGTTTCGTCGAATTCGAAGGATTGCAATCGCAGGTTCGATGGATACCGAGTGCGACCATCCGGTTCGGCGATGTTTCGTTGTTTTTATTTTTTTTTGGTTTTTTCTTTAACGGACACCCGTTAGATTATAACAGTGTCGGCTAGTGCCCAGGGCAACCTGCGCGCTCCACGAACCGTGTTGGAACCGAATCGTGCGGCGGTGCTGCTGCTTTGACACATCGTCGCGAGTGTGCGTGCCAGTAGGAAGGTAAGATGGCGGCGGATGGGAATGACCTGATCCCCGATGCAGCAAAAGTACGAATAGTTTCCGATTTTATATTGCACTCGCCCCCGGGTGAGTTCAACGAGGTTTTCAACGATGTCAGAGTCCTTCTGAACAACGACGTCCTGTTGAAGGAAGGAGCGTGCGGGGCATTTGCTCAATACAATAAGGATCAGCTCACGCCTGTTAAGGTATTGTACCATCATCTATCACACATTTACACGACTATTCACAATTTTCTCTTCGGTCACTGTTTTTTTTTTTTTTTTATGTTCTGTTTTATTTTCTTCCCTCGTTTCGATGATTCGACGAGCGTCAAAATTTTTTTGGATCTCGAATTGAATTTTACCGATGCGATTTTTTTTTCATTGGTAATCATCGCGATGCAGTTTAACCGTTTGAGAACGTGGAGTTTTGTTTGCATCGTAATTGGAACATTGAAACACTTGTGCATTCGTCGTGACGATTCGCTTCGAGCTTCTTTGAAACGTTTTCTCAAATAATGGCTCTACGAATGGATGATTGTGTGCGATAACTTGGGGTTTCGCCAGCTCGGAGCATGTACAGCGGCAACTGTTGAAGCATGGTTTATTAAAAAATGGGGAACAGTCTTGATCATCGACTACTCCGCAGAGTTAATTTCAAACGCGTAGAATCGTATCGACGCTGCGTCGTTCGGACTGGAATTTATTTATTTTTGTGGGTTTTTTCGTTTTGGTTTTGCGAATGAAACAAGTGCGGTATTTGTGACTCATCAACATGAGTCAACGGTCAATGGCTGGAGTAACTTTTGATGGCACTCATTTGTGTTGGAACAGTACGTTGAAATGCTTTCCATTGAGATTTGTAGATTTTGAATCGAATTGTAGTAGTTCGTGGATTGACAATTTTAGATTGATTTGTGTCAACTTAGGCGCCTTATTTTCGAAAGGTTATGGTCGATTTTATAAAAAACTTTCACCTAAACATTTTCCAATGGATTCTATTTAGCTATCGTTGCCACGACAGGCGCGGTTTTTGTGACTAATATTTGAGACTCGAGCAAGTTTAACAGCAACGAACCAAAGTTATATTTAGATTTCTCGGCGGAGCTGAAAATCTAGTCGTCCAAAAGTCGACAATACAATCGCCTTGTTATAAAAGACATTATTTTGTGTTAAGGTCGACGGAAGCGAATATCCGGCGCTGATCACCGAGCACAATGATTTGGGAGGTCAAAGGTTTTACGACGCTCGTAGCAAGCAGAGCTTTAAATACGACCACCTCAGGAAGGAGGCCCAAGACTACGAGACGTACGAACCGGATCCAACGGGGGAACCGTGGAGGTCCGCCCTTCAGGACGAAATAACGAATTACACTCAAAGTCATTACAGACACGGTGCTTGTTCCGTCTTCGGAAAGAGTCAAGGAGGTCAGTTGTAATTTTACAATATTCGGTTGGCAACTGAGTCATTGCAGATTTTATGAATAAGTGATTTTAGCATATTATTTCATGTCAACGTGGTCAAAGCATCTAATCTATATCGTTCTCTCGCTTAGTTTCGTTTTTATCCCAATTTCAAAATGAAAGAACGAGACGTTCATTTTTCAGTGAAAAATCACCAGACCGAAATTTGGAAAACCAATTTTGACACTGCTTTTCTTTCAAGGCTTCATTCCCATATATATAAAAACAAAACTGAATAACTAATCGATACAATTTTCCTACTAAACTAAAGATGAAAGTCCGAACAACGAGAAAACAATATAGATCAGGTGCTCCGACCGCGTTGACAAAACGAAAGAATACTCCATCACCATTCCGATACATATCTCAAAGTTCATCGATAAATGAAATAAAAAACAAAACAATTATTATTATTTCAGGAAACATAACGCTAACGGCTTGCATAGAGGATCATCAGTTTCAACCAAAAAATTTTTGGAACGGACGTTGGCGCTCGGTTTGGAACGTTAACTTTAGCCCGTCTTCCGGTAACGCGGAATTGCGTGGAAGTCTAAAAGTTCAAGTTCATTATTACGAAGACGGTAATGTACAATTGGTGAGCAGCAAAGAGGTAAAGGAAAGCCTGCCGATAACCAACGAGAAACAAACGGCCAAGGAGCTCATACGTCTCGTCGAAGAATCTGAGAACGATTATCAAACAGCGATTTCGGAAAATTATCAGACAATGTCGGACACGACGTTCAAGGCTCTACGACGGCAATTGCCCGTAATGCGAACGAAAATCGATTGGAACAAAATTGTTTCGTACAGTATTGGCAAAGAGCTTAAGAGTCAATAGAAAATAGATTTTTTATATATTATTAAGAAAATTAAATATACATGAAGAAAAAAGCGCATTTTTTGCTGCATTGAGTGAAGTCTGGAGGTGTGATGTGCGTGGGGGGAAGGGGGGGAGGGGGGGGGGGGGTAAAGCAATTGTAACAATGCCGATAAATAAAAGCATTCGATCAAAGTTCATTCGTGCACCTTGGTCTTATGCGATTTACCTTGCAATTCGTTCGATAATTCGTCGTGGCCGCGTTTGTCACGACAAATGATAACGCGTTACCGTGCGTGCGACTAACAAAAAAACCAAACAATTAATTAAAAAGATTGAATAATCATGAAAATCACGAGAAAGTTTGAGGACGTTCGATAGTTCGATCATTCGAAGATCGTTACTCTTCGTAAACCTTTGAAACTGTATACTGGGAATTTTTTTCGTATCCGACCGTCGTAATCGCGTTGCATACTCGGAAGAATCGACAGTGGCTGAGGATCCACCGTCGGTTAATTGGGGAAAAAAAATCATCATTTTTTTTTTTACTCGTCAACAGACGAATTTTTTTTCAAGTACGATTTTTTTGGGTATCGAACATCCTCACGTCACCCGTTTAATGTTGGATAAACGCGTGTACATGGTAGCCATCTTTCAGAAAAAATCTCGAAATATCAAAAAATTTGAAACATCGTCACGTAAACCGAAGATAGGTCGAAGTTATTTTTTTTTTCGAGACGGTCAATGAGTAGCGCTTTAAAAAAAAAAAAAGAACCTCTCATCGCGATGTAAAATGGGGAGATTATTATATATTTACTTTCATAATCGGTCGAAGAAAAAATCTTATCGACTGAAAAAATAAAAATCGACTGAAGACCGAGAAATTTCCGAATTTTTTCACATCGGCCACCGTGTATGAGTAAATTGTGCGATAAAATCGAATCTTCGAACCACCCTCGTTATCTCGATCGATAGCACAACTAACCAAACACACAATTCTACTCGAATTACGTTGATCTCTGGCTCACAACTGCTGAGCGAATCTACGAGGGCTGCATTTGCATTTTTTTCGTTCTGTATGGGGAAGAAAAAAAAAAAAAACTCGGCACGCAGCGTCATTATTGGAATGTCTACAATACGCAGTTCACGAGTCAATATATGTTTTGTTAAACAGTATTGTTTTATGTTATCTATACTTATTATAGCTGATACGTTGGTAGATTCGACATTTGAAAAATATACATATATATATATCTATATATATATATATATATATATATATACATATGACAGACGAACATTGAAGGAATTTCATTTTGATGGTATGCACGAATTTCATTACGTTTTTTGATAATTTTTTATATTTGTCGTTGACGATAATAGTACTGATTGCCAAACGGACAGTCAAGAGAGATTTTTGGTGCTATATCGCTTACCACCCATTGCACAGCCAGACGAGAGTAATGCAGAAAACGAAAACTAAAAAGAAAGGTACATAATGCATTGTACATTGTAGAAGAATTAGCCTATAGCCTGCTGGAGCCTTAATCTGTTCACATTTTGTGTTGGGGAGGTAATTGTGTACATATGTTATTCGAAAGGATGAATGCAGATTGCAAAAAAAAAAAAAAAAAAAAAATAATTAAAAAGAAAAAGAAGAGAAAAATTAATTGAACAACGCACCGGTATCCGAAAATTTCACGTACGAACGGACGCGCTGGGATTCGAAACGCGTGTGCGATGCTAATTTGTGTTTTGGAAGTTACATCGTAATTCAAACGGTTCCTTATGATTGCGATATTCTAAAATCAAAAAGTAATGTAGAAACGAAGGAGGGGGGGGAGAGCATCGTTCGAATTATACGAGAAGCATCGTCGTTACAGCAGAGCCAGTTCAGTGTTTTAGATAATATAATGTTTAGCGTTACGATTAATGATTAATGAGACAACAAAATTACATCTACGACGTTACGATCGACATCCTTGTGATTCTTCAATTCACGAATATCGCAACTGTAAAGAGCTACATGTAAATAAAATCATGCATGTTTTTTTTTTTTTTTTTTTTTACTTGAAAGAAAAAAAAAATAATGACGGAGAAAAAAAAACGGTTGTGTTACGCGTGTAAGTTACAAACGCAGCGTTGAAGTTTCGAATCTTATCAAACTCTAAACAATGCGTATTCATAACAAAGGAAAAAGTTATTTAAAAAAAAACAAAAACAAACAAAAAATTAAACGAATAAACGAAGTAAAATGCGTACTAGAATTAGGTACTACCTACAATCAAGTGTATCTTAACATAAGTATCGCATGTCCTTATGTAAAAATTCGATTTAACGAAAGAAGAAACAAAACAAAAAATGCCACGAACGATTATTGGTTGAATTATGTAATATTGAATGTTACTATTGAGTTAATAAAGTGATATGCCACTTTACGTTTTGGCTTTGTACTTATGAACACGAATGGTTTTGTTCGAGGTATCTAAGATGTATTATCGGTCGATAACTATCGATGAGATAAGTTTTTAGCGACAAAAGCTGCTCTTAAACGTGATAAATATATAAATGTATATATATATTTATTACTTCCGCCGCGGTATCGAAACTAACATCGATGATTCGACCTTGACATCGATCGCATCGAATAAAGCTTTTTAAATGTAAACCTCGGCGGTCGGACGGAAATGCACGATACAAAATGATAAAATAAAAATATTTCGTTAATAGTTCGTCTTCAAACATTGTATACAGATTATTGTTCGAATCTTTTCGTCCAGTAATCGCAGGCACAAAGCTAGCTCGCATTTTTTTTTCTCATTCGTAAATTAAAAATCCGATATTCGTAACTCAATTTCATCGACGACTTTGACTCGGCGGTGGGTTACCTAACCCAAACGCGACAAGCAGACGAACAAGCGGCCGAGCGTTGTAATAATGAAACATCGGTAATTAGAATTAAATATACGAAGATAAGAACCGTTAAAAACGTCACGAAACGAATGGCTTACCTTTCCGGTCCGTTGAAACTTTAAGGCGTCATATTGGCACTCGAAATACTTGTGGCCGATCGTGAATGTACGGAGTTTTTTTTTTTTTTCGGAGCATGAATGTGGTGAAGAATTGGAACGTAATTTTGACGTTTGCGGAGAAATATTTGTTTATGATTTCGGGCCACCCCCCCGTTGCTACAGCCGCTTGCCAACCAATGCAGTCACGTGACCTGGTATAGAGCCCGGATCCGCCAATCAGCGAGTCCGACGTTCATTGGCGCTGCCGCAGATGTCGCTGCGATAGCATTGGATAGCATCATGTCTGCTATCGGCCACGATTGATACCGGCACTGTGCACATGGTCAGTGGTTTTTCGAATTAACGAAGTAACTGTCCATTGTTGACAGTCGTGTTGTTTGTTTATTGCAATAAGAATTATTGAAATGGTTCTAAAACCCCGCGAATCCGGCAAGATGATAGCCTCGCGGGCGAAAATGGTGTTTATCGAGGAAGAAGGCGTGAAAAATTTAGCCTCGGAAGTAAGTAGATATATTTTTAATTATATGTAATATATTGTTGTGTATAAAATATGTGTGCAACCTGAGTTTGCAAATCGTCGCAATGTTGTGATGTTTGTTTAAAAATAAAATTTGATTTGTCTTGCATTGCTTCCTAGTTTATTTCTATCAGTTTGATAGTTATTTTATTATTTATACAATCGATCTGAGTTTTTATGGATTTATAAAACTTGCATTCAGATAAGTACATTTTTTTTACTGAAGTAGTGAACAAAGTATACAGGCTAAAGTTCAATGTTTGAGCGTTACATATTCAAAGATTGTTGTATATCGTTATAGAGAGATTAGAATTCAAAAATTCTTTCAGATCTTGAGTCGATGGATAGAAAAAAGCATCAGCGAGAACTCTGGATTCGGATTGGATTCCGATTTTTCTCAGCACGAGCTGCATCCCAATCCGAGTCATCCGAAAGCAATCGACTGGATCTTCGTAATCGATACGCTGAACTTTTCGTTTTGGAGCTCGAAACCTTCTCGTAAGTGGCGAGTCAATGGAGAGAGCGGATACTTTGCGCTTTGTGCTGCAATAAAAAGAGCCGTCGATGTGAGTATCGTAGACAATCAAAAATATACTCCTTGTTCGTTTTAAAATTTCATTTTGCTTGGCACTCGAGTCGATACATTAGCTCTTGAGAAACAGATAGTGTGGTAGCTTTTTGTCAAAATATACATACATTATTGACTTTTTTTGGAAGGGTAGCATTGCATTTTGCTGCACTAGATATTGACTCTCTGTTTGCATCCTTCGTCTGAAAAGGAAATGATATTCAAATAATTAGTCGAATTATATATTTTGCATCTATCTATTATTTTTGTGTTTCACCTGTTTCTGCAATTTCCTACAACAGCAACGTCTTTTACCTCCCGCAGCCCCTCTGGCTATGTAGCATCTGACGGACTGTCGATATTTTCTTATGCGTTCTGTAAGCGACCAACAAACGTCAACGGACAAATACTTTGCTTCGATTATCCTACAAGCTTTGAGATGTGAATAAACTTACTCCGCATGCGAGCTCTGTCCCTTTCAATTTTTTTCGTATAATTTTCAATAAAACTCTCACGCTGCTGGTTCGCGTAATGCAACGCCGATTGTCGCAAAGCTATTTCCTGTCTCTCTTGCTCTTTCCTTCGTTCCCACCTGATGCCACAATTATTCATTTCAGTGAATAAATCAGATGCATCAATGAAAAAAATGTGCTCACGAGATTGATAAACTGTCGCATGATCAAATGTAAGAAGAAAATTGGATCTAACACCAAAATTGATCTGACGGTGTTTAAGTTAATTTGTACGACTACATAGTCGATAAAAATTGTATTCATGAGAAATTTCATACTTTTCTTCGATGATTCTACGTTTTTCCTCAGTTTCACGAGTCTCACGTTCTTTTATCGTTCTTTTACGGTTCGATTCTTTCCTCGCCCACTCGACGAATTTTTTAATTATTTCGCGCTGTCTATTTTCCAAAGCCGCAGCTATTTTTCGTCTAACGTACTCCGCTTGTGCTTTTGATTTTGATGTACGTTCTTGCATCGCTTCTTTGTCCGCAAGTTCCATCGATTCTTTGCGTCTTCTCAGCTCTTCTTCTTTCCTTTTTCGCTCTTGTTTTTTCTGCTTCTCTCGAAGGTCAAATTCTTGCCTCGCCTTATCCTTTGCAATTTTTTTAAGCTCCGCTATCTTCAATCTATATTTACACGAAATTATTTACATTACTCGATTAGGATATCAACCCTTGTGACACAAGTGCGACTTTTCTGAACAGCTGCGAACCTTCCGGTGTTTCAGACGTGTGCTCCCAATTTTGTAAAATTGCATGGGAAAAAAATTAATCGGGACTATAATTTTTGTTTCCTTATAAAGTAAGCTGTGTGACGGTCCGAATTCTTTTTTATCGTGATCTTGATGTCAATAGGTTAAAAATGTTCTAAAACATCCAGAAATTGCATTTGAAGGAAATGTCCGGATGTATGTATGTATGTGTGTGTGTGTATGGATCGACCACCCAAACTTCAAACGTCCATAACTCGAGAACAGTTCAAGCTACAGCGCTCAAATTTCGCACACATATGGTGCCTCATAATATCTATGTCATCTGTAATTTCGACGCATCCACTCGAATTTGACAGCGTTTTGAAATTCACAAAAAATGTCGTTGTTCACTCTAGCATCCACGAATTTTGAGATATTCGTCTGAATAGTTCTTTACATATTAAGTTATACCCAAAGATGTTTGGCATTGCATTTGGGCCGAATCCATCAATAAATTCACATTTTATGATACTTCGAATTTTTTTTAAAATCAATTTTGTCGCTCTATTTGCCGTTTATTTTAACCCATTGAACCCCAATTCTCTACAAGTATGAAATATCCTTGAACTGTGGAACATATCAAAATTTGACGGAGATCGGCCAAGCGGTTCGAATTTTAGAGCGATTCGAAACTTCTAAGTACCAACCTGTGCGGATTAAAAGAAGCTGTAAGTTAAAACTTGCAATTTGCTTCCTCCGAATCGTAGGTACTGAACGAAAATTCATTTATAAAGAAGCCAAAAGAAAAATGATCCATCATAGAGGAGTCTTCGTTAACTACCTACGATTCAATGGAAGAAAATCGCAAGCTCCAACTTGCAGTTTCTTCAATCTTTGTCTTCCTCATAGAGTAATCTTCCTTCGTTTAATACCTACGTTTCGGAGAAAGCAAATTGCAAGTTTCAACTTTTTTAACATCAACAAGATACCTCTCGATGTCCTTTTGGGCAGTCCAATCCGCAAACTCGAGGACCCTCCTCTCATCGGCCAAATTCGAACGACGTTTCAATTCCTGATTAATGCTGTCATTGTGCAATTTTTTCAAAAATTTTCTGTACATATTGTAATCCTTCAACGAACATTTGGCGTCCAAATTTTTCGTCACGAAACCGAGTTTAATCATGCGTTTGATGTTTGATTCACGTGAAAAATATCTCGTCAAATGTTCGTCGTGCAACGGATCGTAGACGAATTCCATTTCGTAATTGCACGGATCGTTCAGATTGAATTCAGCATTTTTCGTTTGCACCCAAAGTTTCTTTCCCAATTTTCGTCGAGTGAAATTGTAAGCTCCCTTCGGTCCCGGAATCATTGGAATCTTCGATTCCAAAGGCAGAAGTTTCCATTTTGGTAATCCAAAATTCGGTATCGCTCCTTTCGGCTTCGGAATTGTTTCGATAATTTTGTCGAGTGTCCTGACGATTATTTGACATTTAGAAAGCTCGAAAAATTTGTTTACACAGCCGTTTCACAGCACTTACGATGGTTTTTTGAGACTGACTACTTCCTTTTCCAGTGAATTCTCATGACGTTTCGTATTCTTCACTGTCATGCTTGACAAAAAATTTCTTAACAACTATTTTACCAATAACATCCAAAATTTCTCGTCACATTGCTTGTCGCAAATTTAACAACAACTGTTGACACGCGTTATCGTCTTGTTTCAAACAGCAACTTCGTGCCAATTATGAAAAAAAAAAAAAACAATGTCGAGCGTGAGAACGAGGAATATAATTTTTTTTTGCAGAATAACATTTCTATACTCGATCCGAATTATTACGCGACTATCACTAAAGAAGATCTGCAGAATATCTTGCGAGGGGACGAAGGTACCGACGTGATACCGCTGATCGATGAGAGAGTGAAAAATTTGCAACAAGTCGGACAGATACTCGTTCAAAAATACAACAGTGAGTTTAATAAAAATAAACGACGCGTGATCCCGATCAATTAATCGTCCCTCGCGTCGTTAAAAAAAAAAACCTGTCCTCGAAATAACGTCGACAATTGTACGTAAAAAATTGTTCAGGTACGTTCACGGATTGCGTGAGATCGTGCAACAAATCTGCGGAAGGTTTGTTGGATCTTGTCGTGAATGAGTTTGAATGTTTTCGCGACGAGGCTGATTTTTATGGCCAGCGAGGTAAATATCATCGTCGAAAATGATTCAAACACGATTCGGATCACGCTACGATTGTTATAATTATGATTTTTCTTGGCAGTATCTTTTCACAAACGTGCACAAATTTTGGTTGGAGACATATGGGCGTGTTACAGAGGCAAAGACCTCGGTGAATTTTTGGATATCGATAAAATAACGATGTTCGCTGACTACAGAGTGCCCCAAGTGCTTTTGCAATTTGGTGCGATGCGATACAGCAATCCATTGCTCAGTATTCTTCAGTCTGGTAAGAAATATTAGTCAAAAATTCAACGAATTCGATCGGGATGATTTTTCTATCCCTCGCCACTGTCTGACTCGGCACAATTTGACTCCGCGAGTTTAACAAATCAAAGTCACTCTCTCTCTCTCTTTGACATTTGACACTCTCTCTGAGTTTGAAACGATCGATGGATTTTCAGGTACAGAATTGTGCTCAGGCTCGTTGGAAGAAATTGAAATTCGCGGTTGTTCGATCGAAGTAGTCGAACGCGTGGTCGACGTTGTTCGTGCCGAAATTGAAAAATGTCCGAATATGAATCTCGACCCAACGAAATGCAACGCCATTCGTATAGATCATTTTTTGTGGGACTACAGGAGACAGCACGCCGATCAATTGGAGAATTTTCCTTTTCACAAAGTTCGCACGATCTATTATTGATTAAAAAAAATTAATTTAATTTTGTATTTTTATTTGTATTTTATGGATGAATAATCGAGCGAGATATTTTCGCTGTCATCGTCAACCTCGTTGACGTCGATCACTCATTTATCAACGAAATAACAACGAAAATTATTGAACAACGAAATTTTTATATATTTCTGTACAATCTCAATCCAAATAAATTGCCATTTTTGTTAAGTACAAGTTTGATAATTCGTTAGATTAATTCATTGCTGAATAATAAAGATGTTCAAAACGATTATAATTGAATGTTCTTCTTTGGATCGCGACACGATCGTGTCCTTTGGCACAAACACATACATTTCTCAATTAATCGGGATCTTCGGTATATATTAGATATTGCTCAGCTTCGTTATGGCGCGAATTCGACGGATCTCGTCCTGACGAATCGAGCTTGCTCTTTCTTGTTCGCAACAAGAAAGGAAACGTCGTCACTGCCGTTTGTGAACCCATTTTAAGTCAGTTACCGGATATCGAATTATTCCCCAAAAACGTACTATCGAATTTTTTATCACGAGTCAACGCATGAATCCACACCCGGTAACTGCTTCGAAATTCCACCGTGGTATCTTCAAGTGCGATGTGATTAAATATCGAACCGAAAATAATTTTATTTCGCCGCTAATCGCCGTTGAAATGAGACTCGACCGATCGACCTAAAAAAATCTAATCAATACGAAAATTTTTAACAGTACGAATAATCCATTATCGATTGACTCGCGATACAGTTGAGCATAAACGATTTTTTATATTTTTCGCTTTTAAACTTAAATGGCATAAATTAAATGACTTTATTTTACATAACTGTACAAAATTGATTATTTTTCGCATCGATATACGTAAAATTGAGCTGACGATTAAAAATGTCGTTTAGGATTTCATAGTCTTATAAATATTTATAACGTATCAAAGAAGTTTAACGACCCAGCGAGTTTAGCTCCTCGAAATCGTTCAGCTTTTTCTTTGCAGTTGTTCCCAAAATTGTATATCGTTTTTTAATTTTCCCGGTGCGATTACACTCGCGTCATCGCCGTTTACGATCGAACTCTCCGACGAGGGCGTTTCCGTCGATCGATTTTGTTCGTGAATGAAATTCGGCCTCGTCGGCGGTGCTTTTTGGTTCGCGATTTGACGCAATCCTTCGCGAAATTCTTTCGAAAGCGAACGCGCGGTCAGACTGTGCATCTGTCTTGGGCTGTCGACGATATGAATTTCCGGAGTCGTTGGTCTTCCCTTCGTTGTAACGTTGGAGCATTTCAAAGCCTGTAAAGCGGAGGCAATGTACACGTACATGTATATTATTACGTATAAAAATAAAATAATTCAGGGCTGTGTTATTGAAAAATTCATATGACGTTTTTTTTAATTTTTTATTAAACCAATCAATCGGCTTACCGTGCGAGCTGGTACGGAATTCGTCGGTTCCGTTTTGTCGAACGCTTGTGCCAATTTTCTAACCGATGGCATTGGCAATTTTTTTTCAAGGCCATTTCGATTTTGTTTCATTATTCGTCCAACAAAATTATTGACATTTTTTTCCAATTCCAACGTCTCGTGCGAACCGCTGCGTTCGTCGCTCTTCATCGTATTGCGAAAATCTTTGATGTCTTCCTCACGATCGTTTGCTTCACGATCGCCATCGCCGATCCCCGAATACAGATCACCGATGTTCGGAACCGATTTCGCAGCCGTTATTCCACCGAACTTTCGACGATTCAAACGCCGATCTTCGACGAAAGCCTCGACTCCGTTCGTCAAAATTCCATTCTCCGACCCTTCCTCACTCTCGAGACTCGTATCGGCGGAAAATCTTCCGGATTGCTGTACCAAGTTCGATTTTTCGACGCGATGTCTCACGTTGCGACGCAAATCGTTCGGCCTGTCGATGTTGTTGTTCGATTGAGTTCTTCGCAATCCGGAATCGTAACCGAAAGACGTCAAATCGAGTTTGTTGACGACGCGTTTCGATCGCACCGATTTTTCCCGATCGATCGCTCGAAATTCATTTTCGAATCCATAAGCCCGGAGATCTATTCGTTTTATCGGTTTTTCCATTTCCACGAAATTTCCACGATTGTTCAGCTTCGCGTTTATCTCGTTTTTGGTATTTTTCCGATCGTTCTCGAACATCTCGTCGATGGAATTTCGATTCGTCCACGTTCCGTCACCGGACGCGTTTTTCAACATCAACGTTTCGTCGTCTCGCGAATCTCGAATCTGCATTTCGCTCGTTGCGTTGCGATCTTTATCGATGATCAAAGATTCTCGAAGGTGCGGAGATTCCACGTTGTTTCGGTGCGAATCCGCGACGTGATTTGTTTTCGATTCGCTCGACGTGCTGCAATTCGAATCCGTCTCGACGCTTCGACAACGTTCCTGCAACACATCGAACAGCTCAATGAGTAAAAACGTGGTTTATCCGAGGTTTCACAATTATGTTTGTTCGGCGAGTCAACAATGATGACGAGAAAAAAGCTTCACCAATGTTTTCATGAATTATTTTGCACGACCGCATTATCATTATTCATTGTATCGTAATTTTTGATTACCCGGAAAGCAATTGAGCGAATATTGATTTTATCTGTTTTATCTTATCTATATGATAGATATTATTTTTCGGGTGGTTTTGCACAATTTTGGTTGTTATTCGGGATGTCGAGGATGTTATTGAGCGATTTGTCGAAAATTAGTAGAGATGAGGCAGAGTTTTATCGTTAGTCAAGATTCCCAAAGTTTAAAGCAAGTAATTCAATTGCATGCGGGCGTACTTACCGATCGTTTAATTTACGCATCTATTTACAAGTCTACGGAGAGCTCTCATGCATGTTTTCCAGTAATAATAGGATTTAAGGATAAATTGTTTGATCAAAACGTTTGAAATAATCTTTTTTTCAAATTTAAAACAGAGTTAAAACAGTTTATTGGGAAATTTTTGTACGACGGGATAAATCTTATTCTGTACACAACAGTTTGGTGAGGTATTGAGAAAATTTGAAATTTAACTAGTTGAGCATGATGCGAAGTATTTACATGGCGCACCGATCGAAGGACAACGATGCACATTGATTTAAATACGGAACTCTGGAATTCAAACTATTTACAATACAACTCGATATGCTTTTTCCGTTTTTTTTTCCATTTCTTTTATTTTCAACAAGTATTTATATTACTCCCATGTAAAAATAAAAGATCCGTTTGGAGTTAGAATAATATTGCACTCGTGATATCTGATAATTATCGAAGAAATCGCCCATCTACCAAATCTACATCCGTTTCACCCCATTTAGCGCCATAGGCTGACAATATTTTTTATTTTACGATTTCAGATCGGATATTTTTTGTTTTGTGATTTCACATCTGTTCGAATGGTCCATGTAGGAATATTGCCATAGATCAGACGTTTATTATTCTCATACTCTGACCGTAGTTTCCATTATTCCGTACGAATTCACAAAAATTCAGAAATTGACGAGCAAACAGCGAAGTCCAATAATTTTACTCCGCCAATTAAAAACAGCGTCTCATCGTCTTATCATCGTTTCGACAATCCAGATCTGATTTTTCGTCGGCTTTTCGAGACACTTTCTCGTTTGAGATCTTCCAAACTCGTGAAACTCCTGTGCACGATTTCCGGAACGTCCGGCGGTTTTAATTTCAAACTTTCCGCATCGTCCGACGACTCGACATTCGTCTCCATCGATTTTTCCGCCGCGACAACTGGCAACAACGTCGATGATCCTTTGTTCGTCCAACGAGTCTTCGAATTAACAAAAATTCCGCTCAATATTTTATTCCGAAACTCTTCGATATCTTCCACATTTCTCACCGACGGTCTCACTTTGTGTCTTCCCAATTTCGTTATTTCCTTCGTTCTTACATTTTTAATACCTCCGAAAGTTTGAAATTTCAAACCATCGAACAAATCATCCGTCGCGTTATTTCGAAAATCTTGACAATAATCGGAATTATCGGCTTCGGTAACATCGTCGGCGAAAAAATCTTGTTCCGGATCGTTCGAACGATACTTTCTACGTTTTATACCACCAAAAGTGTTGAATTTTTGTGACGCCAATGTCCAATATTTTCTGCCATCGCTCGTCCGAGCTCCGTCATTGTTTTCCGCGTCTTCGACGTTCGAGTAACGCAATCGCGTCCCAAAATCCGTCGTTTCTCCGTAGATTTTTCGAGAATCATCGAAACGGCGACATTCAAAATCCGTGGATTCGATCGAATACATGCCGGAGTCGCGATCAAACGTAAAATTATCTTCCGACAACGGCAACGTTTCATTATCTTCATTGTACAACGGATTCATCGTCGAATCTTCATTCGCATAATTTACGAAAACTTTTCGTGCATCGAAAATAAAATTATCGCTATTCTTAAACTGAAAATTATCAAAATCATTGATCGAAGACGCGATGCGTCGCGACAAATTCGTATCGTCCATTGAATTATTCGTCGTTTCGTATTTCTGTAATCGCGACGATATATTTTCGTGTCGCTCGGAATCGTTGATTGTGTCGCAATTCTGTTCGAGATCCAGATGAACGAGAGGATTCGTAACAAATTGCGATGTCGCGTCGGGTCCGCGATAGCTTCGTCTACGAAGGCTGCCTCTCAAAGAGGCCTCCTCGAATCTGTCAAGACCCCGACTCACCTGCTGTTCGTAGTCACTGCCCGTCGATAATGAATGTTGCGACAGCGAACTGTCGGGTCTGCTCGTGGCAGTGAAAAATCCATTATCTTCGATGCTCTGACCCTGCGGGAACTTCGCTTCGTTTATGTAGTAATCACGACCGAATCTGAATTTTCAACAATATTCCCAATTAAATTTGAATTTGTCCAGTTTATAATAATAATACTGATAATAATAACAATTGCTATGTCTCAGAGAAATTTATTGAATGGCTTATTATTATTATCATTATCATTGAATAGCTTATTATTATTATTATTATTAATATTATTAATATTATTCCTATAACATATATTATAATATAGGTATAATATATGATAGGTATAGGTATTATTATTATTTATTATATTATTATATTATTTATATTATTCCTATAACATATATTATAATATAGGTATAATATATGATAGGTATAGGTATTATTATTATTTATTATATTATTATATTATTATTTTCAATATTATTATTATTATGATACCTTCTAAAGTCTGGCCTGCCTGCACCCAAAACGATTTGCAATGGAGGACTTGGACAGGTTTGCAGTTTGTTCGAACTTCTGTGAATCAAAGAATTTTTATTACAAAAAAAAATGAGAAATTTTTTTTATATAAACTACGTAACAACAGATCGATGTTTTATAAATTTTTCTGGTCTTTCATTCGTTCTTACCCCGAAACATCGGATGATCTTCTGGCATATTGTCTCTCGAGAAGCCGCTTCTGAATATTTTCCTCGCTGTAAGGATTGTTCTCGATCGGTGCAGCGTTTTCCCACTTCTTGTGCTCGCGTTCGGCTATCGTGCCTGCGAATTTCAAGTCGTACGATAAAAGTTTGCATATTTCCGTGATTATGTTGTCTCGGAATTATAAGAAGTTTTTTTTTCTGTTGTACCTGGCCGAGGCGGAGCGGCCAATCCGATGTTGACGTTAACCTCGATTTCCGAACTCGGCTTTTCCGATGCCGAGTCAGCCCTGGCTTTCGCCAAAGCCTGGCACTTTCTGCAAAGTGGAATAATGAATATTTTCTACGAATACATCGACCAAAAACGCGCGATTCGCATAACCGGCTGCTGGTTGCGAGAAAAAAAATCACGATAGTGCCCGAAAACCAGCAGCGTGAAAAAATAAAGAAGAAAAAACGTTGAACAAATTGTAATCTGAAATGACGGATGAGAATTCACGGATTAAAATGATAGAACAAGAGAAAAACGTTTATGTTGCGAAGATTATACGTGCTGAGTCGGTTATGCGATTCGCAAAAAAATAAAGGCAAGCAACTTGATAAAAGACAATTGGTTAAAATTCTAAATGGCGATTTATACCCTTCTGCATCTTCGTTGGATGTAAAATTTGCGATTATCTCTTCATCGTGAATTGTGTCGGCATTTCCGTTTGACTGAATAATTTCTTCCAATGATTTTTTCAACGACTCATGCTCAACACCGTCGAACGAATCTGAACCTCCGACCTCGGGATTATCGTCATTGTCTACGTCTGCGAGATTATATTATTATTGTTTTTTTTTAATTCATGAACGGTTCAAACGAATTATTGCAGATTGACAACACACAGAATAAATCATCGTACTAACCTCGGGAATTAATCTTCGGGCCTTCGTTCAACTCACATGACCGTGAATGCCGATTCGTTTCAACGTTCGATGGAAATACTTCTGTTTTTGCATCGTTAATCCTCATTTCCGTCTTATCGTCCGATCCGAGTTCGGAAATCTCCGACACGTCTTCCGTTTTCGACGGTTCTTTTTTCGTTTCTTCTTCATCGTTCGTATCGTCGATCGCATTACAATTATCGTTAAGCCGTTGAACTTCGGTAACGACAACGAAATCCGAAATATTTTTGAACATTGAATTTTTCATCGGTAAAGTCAACGTCGCATCTGTTATCTCGCCATTTGACGGTATTGGTTTTTCAAGAGCGTCATAATTTTTCGAAAACACTTTCGAGGCTTTTGCAGCAATTTCATCGCCGATCCGATTCGTTTCGTAATTATCGTTATTATTATTCGATCGACCAACACTTTCACATCCGCCGTTCACGTCAATTTCCGGTCTGACCTCTTTGCTCGCAAATTGTTTCGAATTTTGTTGCTTCTTCGGTAACATTTTCACATCGCTGTCTTCGTCGTCCCACGAAAAATCGTTATCGTTTTCGTTGGTTTTGGGAATCGATGTATTTATCGCCTCCGTAAATTCTTCGTCCTCGATCTCGTCGTCCGACTGAGCCGAGAATTCCGACAGATCGGACGTGTCCTCGGCGTCTTTGTCGCCGATGAGAGCCCGAAAATCCGAACTTGGATTCGGCACGAGCATCGCCACCGGTTCCGACTGCGTTTGTATTTTTCGCTTTTGAAACAGCCAATTCTTTTCCCACGATTCGATCGGCGTTATGCGATCCACGTGCGTCAAATCGCGATCGTCGTCTTCACTGTCTTCCGACGAATCTTGAGAAGCTGCAATTTATCACAAATCCGATTATCGAATTTATCTCATCGAATTATGAGATATAAAACAAACCCATGGAAAAATTCGTGCAATAAAAAGAGTAATATTTGGTGACGTTTGAAATTTTGAAATCGATTTTGGTCAATTATAACTTGGTTCATGTTCTGATTCTCTATCAATTGAAAATATAACATTTTTTCTTGTTAGATTATTTACAACTGACTTTGGAATATTACGAATATTCTCTACAGCGTTGTTATACTTTTTTTTCCGTGGGAATGATGATTAATAAATACTCAAAAATATGGAAAACCGACGATCAACGATATCCATTCCAAATTCAGGAAACGGCACTCGTCTCGCATTTCGAAAATCAAGCACATTCGTCTTAGAGCATCCCAATTCTTCGTCCGATGTGTACGTCGTAGTCACTTCCTCGATCTGTTCTTCGATCTGAAAATAAAAAAAAAAAAAAAATCCTCGCTCAATTATCTTTAGTTACTCTTTTATACAGAAAAAAAACCCTTCCCACACTCGTAAATCACAATTCAACCATCTCGATTCGTTCTTCCGATTCATAAATCCATCTCCAAGATCACCCCAGACCACGTCAAAGTCTCTCCCAATCGAATTAACTTCGCGAACAGTAAAATTAACGCGGAAAAACCAGCGTCAAATTATAATTTCAAATTTTCAATTGTTATCATTGTAGCCGGCAACGTTTTGCGCCTCGAGTAAAATGGACTCGAGCTCGATAATCGAGCTTTCGTGTGTAATTGCTTTTTCCGTGTTACGCAAGAATGCGAATTAAGGATGAGTTCGGACAGCGGTCGATCGGACGTCCGACAAGAAAGGTGGGGGAGACATAATTATCGTTGCATTCCGCTCCAGTCTAACCTGTGCGATTCGACCTTGTTTAAACCCATTATACGTGTTGTTATATCGGTATCAGTCCAACGTTATTTACGCTACGAATAGGATACTCAGTGATAGATCAGTTGTTGTTAAGGATTATACGTACGTTCGCGTCACGAACGAAACGGTCGTGGATCGCTGTCGAGTGAACGAACAAAACGCGTTGGTACAAACGCGAAATAAAATCACGATGATCGAGACAGCATCGAACGGACGCGATATTACGCTTGGAACCGGGTTGCCTCGATTCAAGGATCTCCACTTTTTATATCTACTTCACCGTCTCCGATGTACTTTTCTCCGTGACAACGAACCGTCGGATTCACAATCATCAGCCAATACCGCGGTAAATAGATTTTCTATCAAATAAATCGTGAAAACTTTTTCCTTTTTTTTTTCTCATTGACTATTTCAAGAGCCATGGAACTGCACCGAAGTGGCCAATGAGAAGATTGCGATAAGCAGCGGTTTATCCATAATTGTTGTCGGCGATGTACAGATCTGGTTTGCCGATAAAACTTGAGAAAGAAGCTTTGAATTATTGTGGAAAGAAAGAAGTGATTTTCGGAATGCATCGCGATTTTATCGTGTTTTTATTGTAATTTTTGAAAAATATTTTTAATTGGCGTTTGAATTTGTGGTAGTCGACAAGAACTTTGGACAAAGCGACGTTAGACCGGCGAAACCATTTGGTTTTGACGTAATATAGTCGCGCCATATGCAGAGTAAAATAGATAGAGGTGCCGAGAGAGAGATAGAGTGCAATACTATTTGCGCGGACTTATTGCGATTGGATTTAGTGAATTTTCGTTATACCGTGAGGGACAGAGGATCCTGTCGTACGTGAATATGTCTCGTCCGCGGTCCGCTCTCCTCGCTGCTGCGATCTTCGTGGGACACCGGTTCGAGACTGCTTCCACCCTCTTCGACCCCTTCGTCCAGTCCCATTTCATTTTCATCTGCACATGTCAAGCAAAACTTTACTCGCAAACGTTCAATCGTATTCAATATCAAGTCCGATGCTTGCAGACTGCACAAAAATCTGATTTCTTCGTTGGTCCGTCATTAAAAAAAATTTTTTTTTAAATTAAAAATCGCATACTATTTCTAAACGTAATCCACGACGAAAAAATTACATACGATTTGTTATTTTGGACGTTGGCCTTCTGTCAACGACGTTGCTGTTGCCGTCGACTCGTTCGTTTTGAAATTTCTCGATTACCTGCGCACGCAAAAATTTCGAATTAATTTGACTTCTAATTCGTGGATCGTTTTAAAAAATCCCTCGCCCCCCTGTTTGTGTTTGAGTTTGATTTTTACCTTATTGAGAATAGCCGTGGCAAGAAGATCCTCGTAGTTTTGTTCGGAAAAATTGGAATCATCGTGCGATTCGTTGGATACGGTTGCACCTAGACTGGGAAGTTTACGAGCCTCGTCCACGGCGCGTTCCACGAGTTCCCTGAGTGCGGTGTGCGCCATGGTCGGCGTGTCTGTGGCCGGCTTGTCTACGAACACCAATTGGATTTTTCCACCATTAGTAAACGTCCGCATCGCGGGTGAGAGCGGACCCACTCCCATCTCGATTCTATTGCAACAACATTCTGTCGCGGATACCAGCATTTCCACTCAAACCGCGGTCTTTCCATCGCATTGGAAACGATTTTGTCCAACGTCTCACATACGCAATCATTCTCTTCGTTGCAGCGCGAATTTGAAAAATATAAAAATAAATAAATGCGGTTTCGAAGAAAGTTTTCCGATGTTCATTCATATTCATTCGTATTTATTCAATAATTCATGTGATCAATTATTTATAGATCCATAAGGCATTGAACAGAGACTCTTCGAACATATATAATTCGTGTAAATTGTACAATTCGATTTAAAGTTTCAATCCAATGAACCCCAATTGCATTAACACCTCGAGCCCACAAATCTCATTCGATGAATATTCAATTCAATTTTTTTTTCGTGAATACCGGACAAGAGTAGCACGTGAGAGAAAACCAGAGACCTTATGACACACGAGAGCACGAAGAACGCGCATCTCGAGAAAGGCCACAAAAAAAACGAGAAAAAAAAATTCGATTCAGAAATCGCCGTGACTTTCCTCGAACAGATCGAGTTTTTCGCTCCCGTTATGGTTCACGTCTTCCGGTTTGGGATCGGGGCCACTGCGAGAAGTCAATTTTACGTTCGGGATCGGGCGCGTGTCCGGCAATGGTTGCGACGAGATCAACGTTCGGGACATGTGAGAGCCGGTACATCCCAATGTAATTTCTCGTTGGCGGCCTTGTCAAAACGTTTTTCCAAAAGGCAGACGCGGTGAAATTCCGGTGTTCACGACCTCACGAACTCTCTCTTCTCCACGAGTCCGCGTGAGTGTGGGACAACGACGCGAAGCGAATGCTTTCGTAGAGGATGTAATACGAGAGAACGCGCGTTTGGTCTTCGCACACTCGTGAGGCGGTAAATTCCCGAAGTTCGTACTACTTAGCTCATCGGTGGGTATCGCTATAGCGTGTGAAGTATTCCCATCGTTCAACAGCAACACGAGGACAAGATCGTGCACGCGCTCGATGGGTCAAGACGATGCGCATCTGCGTTCACGCACTTCGCTTCGATGTTTTCCCATCCATCCGGCTGATGGAAGATATCCTACGGCAAGTTTCCACAATCGTAGTATTTGTTTTTTTTTCTTCCTAAATCGATGCGAATGTCCTCGTCATCGATCGGGGGATGTTGAGATAATGGAGAAAAAAATAAATTGAAGAAAAGAGGAGGAAGATTCAATTTTTTAATTTAATTTAATTTAGGATGAAAGTTGTGATTTAGATTTTTAATCGTGGTCGAAGTACGTTCGGCCAAGAAGGAGACTGCAACGTGGGTTCCTGTTTTCTATGTGGATGTCCTGGTCATTGATGACGAGATATTGAAGGATTGGGGGGAAAATGGAATTGAAGAAGCAAGAATGTACTGAAATTGGACCAAGAGTAAATTGGAAATTGTGATATAGATTTTTTTGGCTGATCGAAGTACATTCGGTCAATGCCGATGACCACGGGACATTGAAAGAGTGAAGAAAAATTGTATCGAAGAAGATAGAATGTTTGTATATTGGAATCGGGTTTGTCAATGACAGAAACGAGACTGCATCGTGGTCTTCATTTCTCTGCGCGAATGTCCTAGTTATTGACCACGAAACGTCGAAAGAATGGAAAAAAATGGAATTGGAGGAGAAAGAATGTTCGTATAATGGAATTGGGCCAAGAAATAATTTTAAATGAAGTTTCGATTGAAATTTTTGCCTCTCGTTGGAGTATGTGCGGTCAAGGACAGGCGCGAGACTGCACGCGGGTTTGATTTCCCTCAAGCGGTAAGATTCACCATTGCCCGAGGGAACTTTCTACCGAGGCGACCGGGATATAGGTGCGCGCTTCATGTATCCATCCGGTTCGAGATAACCTGCACGTATCGATGATTGCCACTCGGAGTGAATCATTCTATTTTTTTCCTTGCAGTGAAAGAACGTGCGATTTACTGCCGCGAAGGTTGTCCATAGAATTTCCAGAGAATTTTCCGTGAACGTCGGATTTTTCCGAAAGACTTTTCGAAGCGTTCATTTCTCAAATATTCCTGTACGAATGAGACACGATTACGGAAGTTACGTTTTCTCTGATCATCCGCTTTTCGGAGATTGAAATTTTAGCCGTTCGTAAATATGCATTCATGGAAAACCTGTCAACGTGAATTTACTGGGGTGTTTCGAATAATTAAAATTTTTTAACCCTTTACCGTCACACTACCGAATAATATTACGACCGTCACACTGGGTGGATTCCACCCAGTCGGTTTCAAAAAACGATTGTAAGCAAACTATCCGTCCGATGTGGTTAAAAAAATTACAAAACATTCTTCGAACATTCTTAATGATGTGCGAAAAGTTCATTTATAAGAAATAAAATGGCATTATGTTAAAAAAAATTTATAAAGAGATGAAAACGGAAACGACAATCGATGGTCGTCAGTTGATCGACGGGTGGATTCCACCCAGCGTGAATGTGATAGGTTAATGTTTCATTTTGAGAAAAATATCAAGATTCCCCGACTTTATCATAAATAACGTCGGTCCAATGTGACGAATCAGCGCACTTAAAATGCAATTACGGAATTCCCAAGACGCCAGAATGGCTATGCAACTTGAAACCTATCTACGAACTCTCGAGTAATTTGGATAGTAATTTGCAATCTCTATTAACGAACCGAGAAAATTGTGATTACTCGAATCGCAATTGCAATCTTAGAAATGCGGTTGTCGGAAATTGTAGGAATTACGCACGAACGCGTGCCCCACGTGCGTTGTACGGCGTACAAACGTGCACCAGTTGCATTAAAAAAAAATCTCATACAATCCACTCGACTGTTTCACCCGGAATTCTCATGGTGCGCTAATATTGCACAACACAATTTGCCCCCGCGATATCCCCTCTCGCAGTTATCAAAGCCGTGGTCGTCTCAGAGTATAAAATTATTGTTTGGAGATTATTTAATTCATTTATTAATCGGATACGTGATCGCAAACACGTGACTCGCGTCGGCTAAAATTCTTACGCGAATTAATACACGATAATCTCGTCAAGATTACGCGCTTGCACGTCGTTTGTTTCCCTCAGATTGCTCCGAGTGCAAGGTAGATAGCTCAATCTTCCCAAATCGTTTTTTTCCGCCACCGTTTATCGCACGGATAAAAGACAAAAACGTTCGACTGCAGAATTTTAAGACGCATCCAACCGTTCTCAACGTTTATCCAACAAATCAATCATAACCGAGCAAAATCACACGTTACAATTTTTATTACCGACCGAGCATATTGTCTCAAAGTGTTTCTAATTGTATTACGCACGAAACGTTCTGTACCAATAATCTGTGAAATTAGCCGTTGATCGAACGTACCAATTACAAATATCGTCCGAGATCATGCTTCGCAGATTTAGTCATCGTTCAATAGCCTACCCGTTAATGCGGCGAGAAATACTATATTTTCGATACGCAGGCAGGTAACGATTATAGGTAAAGAGAGTGAAGGCTTGGAAAGAGGTGTGTGACGCCTTAATGATAAGTTACTTCGTGAGATGTGGACCGCTGCGTTGTTATTTCACAACCGGAAAGTCATAAAATCGTTTTCCGATTTATTCATATAGACAATGGAGATGTTGCGTTATTTCTCTGTGTATTTACAGCAAATATAGAGCATTCCGTCTCAATCAACCCGCCAATTTCCGACCAGCATCCCAAACTGTACACAAATTCTATTGTAATCATTTTCTTTAACTCGGCAGGATTAGTATGAAAAAATTTGGATTCGTAAAATCTTTCGAATTTGTATCGGGCATTCCGTATTCAACCAGCTGGTCGATATCCAAACAGCAGCACATGCCGCCCACGATTTCTACTGTGATAATATTTTTAAAATCGTTAAAATTAGCATGAAGAAAAAATACTAATTCCTGCATTGTTTCGAATTTTCAAATTTTTTAATTCTCATGTATCGGTATGGGAAATTTCGTGTCTCTGATTCGTGAAAAATTACCATCGTTTCTCGCGAAGAAAATGTACACGCAGTACAAGAAGATCAGGCTGCCGATAAACGTCAGCATCTCCGGAATGAGTTGCAGCAACATGCGACACGTGTCAATCACATAATTCACTCCGATACGATTGTTACATCGTGACTCGGTTTTATTCTCGAAAAATCTTTATTATCGTCGTTCATCGAACGATGGCGCGTTCCGGTTATAATCCACGAAGATGTCGAATAACTGTTCGCGAACTGTATTCCACTTTGAGGCTGCACCTGGCTTACATGCGCGAAGTTAAACTGTCAACGAGGTGTTATTCGAACGTAGAAGAATAACTCAGCACACGCAGTATTCCACGGAGAATCTAAACGCATATGTTAAAAAGAAAATGAAAAAAAGAAGGAATAATAATTTAATATTGTTGAAGAAGAATCGTAAGCGACTATCGTTCCGACACTGTTGCATTGTTTTCTCGGTTCCTCATTGCGATAATACTCGAGCCTCTCTGGGTGAGATAACAATACGCAAACGTTTTGCTGACAATTGCGTTTCGCGGTAAAAAGAGAAAGTCGCGGGTGGGAGAGGGGCGAAGGGTATCCGTCGTATCATTTTCCCAGAGCGTGGAGTGGATTGCGATGATTACGGATGTTATTTAAATTTTGCAGGATCCTCCACTTTCTTCGCACTGAATATTCATTGACACTGTATTTGAACGTAACAATTTTTTATTCATTTTATTTTCAATGACGCAGCTTCCTATTCGCCCCCTCCTCGCGGTTGTGATGATAAATTGAACGATTTAGCTATGAAAATATGATAGGACGATTCGTTGACAAATTTATTCTCAAATACGTCTTCGATTTATTGGATTTCATATTTTGATTGAAGTTTTAATTTTTTTGAATGAATAATACGATTGATTTTATCAATTATATTATTCAGCAGTCAAGTCCCGATCCAGAGAATAATTGAAACCTTAAAACGATCGCTGAATAAATTAATTGAAATTGTATCATGTTTGCATCATAATTTCTGAAGGAATATTTTTGTATCACCGTTTGAATAATATCTGGGACGTTCGATCTGTATGCATCATCGAACATTAGATGAAACGTGGTTACCGCGAGTCTGAGAGATTCTCGACGATAAATTGAGCCTCATTCCTGCTCAACCTTTGCTCCATTCACGGCAGAATTTATTTTCGAACGAGACAACCGGTTCGCTCGACAGAATATACGCGAAGCTCTTGAGAGATAACGAATCTCGCGAATGACGTAAGTATGAGAGCAGTCTACATTTCATTATGCTCGACTGCATGCCGTATTCTCTTTATTTCGGCACTACGTTACGATTAATCGATCTAGTTCCGAATCCATCCCAATCAATTTCGTCCAAGTGGTAAAAGTAGATTTTACTCCATAAAAGATTCACAATAAAATTTTGATTCGTCTTCATCTTTTTTCGTTTTCAATGCGATTGATAATTGAAAAAATACGATAACGATTGGCAATCGAAAAAAAAAATCTGAGATAACGTTGCTGGTTTTTACAATACGTCGCAAGATATAAGAAATTATGTTCGAGAAGATAGAGATCAGGTGAACTTTTGTCTTTGGACTTCCTGCGGATGGAGTGTCGAGGCAAAGATCGTTCGGAGTCTATCATTAGCCAATCGAGCCATCTTCGACTGAACAACGAGTTGTTTTTATTAATCACGCGTTGCATTTTTCTTCTATGTATTTCAATTTTTCATTCTCAATACCCAAGATTATTATCATCATCAGTATTATTTTTCTTATCGAACCACGGCAGCGAGACCATATTTTTCTACGACCGATACCTCGAGAAGATTAGGAATCATCACAAGTGCGCAACTTTGTCACAGTTATTTTGCTGGATCTAACGCTGAGACCTCTCGACTCGTGAACGACGCTTCATCTAATCGATCGCGATGCGTTCTTTTCCCCTTCATTCAACTCGTCTCGCACGATAATAACGATAACATTTTTTCATTATATCTCCTGCGTCCCTAACGTCAACTTTCGTGAGGAAAAATAGTAAAATGATAAAATCGCGATATTGATTCTCGACACGACGATTGCCGAATTTCGTTTTTCTTTTTTCTTCTCTTCTTCATCCTCACTTATTATAATATATAAATCATCACCGATTCGCTTCCAAAATTATTATCAACATTTCATCTTCCGCAATATCGTTATTCCCGTTTTTTTTTGTCCCTAACTCAAATCTTCTCACACATACACAAACAAAAAATTAACAAAAAAAAAAAGAAAAAAATTGTCTTCGAAAGCGCGATAAAGATTTACGTCGCGTGGCGGTTGGCCGTTCGGTACTGGTCGATGGTACGCACGGCTCTCGGCATATTTTCTCTCGGTAGTCTCGATCTATGCCGGCCCCGGACGACGATGACGATGACGACGAGGAGGACGATTCCGAAGGGGAAGTCTCGAACGTGGTATTCACCTCCGGGGGTCTCGCGATCGCGCGCCGGCCGCGCGACCGACTTCCCGCGCGCGAGATCGACCTCAGTCGGTGAGAGATATGGACGATTAAAAGAAAAAAATGTATGAAATGGAAAAAGGATAAGAAGATGTAAAAAACGGATTGCGAGGAGGAAGCGGAGGCGGGCGAGGAAAAGGAGGTAAGAAAAAAAAAACGAAACTAGCAATGTCACTACGAGATAATGTTACGCGTAATAGCAGGCTCTTTGGCTCGACGTTTGTTCGTCCGCGCGATCGTTCTTCGAGCAAATAGTGTCGGTCTTCTCGAGAGTTGGCTGCGAAACTGTTGGGGAAAAGACGACTTGATGGGTCGGCCACTGGGAGCGAGGAATACAGACTATAGGTACTCCGCATGTGTTCCACTAAGGCTTCTTTAGTGGGGAATGGATACTACACGTACACACACACAAACACATGCACACCCACACACACACCCACACATACAGAGAGAAAAACACACGCACACACATGCAGAGAGAAACACACACATACAAATATATATGTGCGTTTTAAGAATTATGTTACGCGCGGTGGGACTGTATTGTGCGCACGAGGGAAGGTCGTATCGCGAGGATCGGTTTTTTTTAAACGTTCCGAATGAATTCCCGATATCGTCGAGGTTCCGTTAATTAAAACTCGCAAGGTCGGCATTCACTAAAACGCGATCGCGCGTCGATGATTATCCAATAACTCACTTTCTCACCGTATTTTCTCGCACCACCGATTCGCTCGATCGTTTCGTACGCATCGAAGTAATAAAAGAAAGGTAATACGAAAGTTTCGATATCAATTATTTCGTTAACCCGGATTAATTATTCGTCGAAAGAATTTTTCGATGAACTAATTTTCTGCAAACTTCTCTGTACGTATACCACGCGCGATCTAATTACTTCCACCAGGCGACAAACGTAGCACCGCGTAAATCGTTTTTGAATGAACTCGCGGGTTTGCTCGAGAAAGCGCGAGTTTCAATTACACCGGCGAGAAGTGATTTCGTCTCGATTATAAATTCCATAGTTGAAATTCGCGTCAGGCAAGAATTTTTCTTTTTTTTTTTTCGCTTTTTATGACTTTAGTTTTATCTCGAGTTGCGTGGGTTATTGTTTCAAGCTCTGCGTTTGAATGTTAGCGGAATTATGATCCCGTCAAAATGATTAGCGAGGCTGATATAATTCGACGCGGCCGTATTTCTGTCGATGTCCGGGGAAAAATTGTACATACCTGTTCGGGGCCCTACAATAGACTGTCAAGTCGTAAAGTTGAATCAGCTACGTTTTCGACGACCGTCACGAACGTAAAGAAGGAAAGAAAAAAATAAAATTGACTCTCACGGTAAAGGAACGTGGCTGGCACTGAAATTTCGTCGCTCGTAGGATTTTAAAAATGCCAACGTCGACGATTGTACCATTGATGACACGCACAATTTCGCTCCTTTTTTCTCCGTTCTTTTCATTCTATGCGCAATTAAAATGAAAATTAGCGTGGCTATGAAATTGAAAGGGGGCAAAAAGATAAAAGAAACGAAAGAAAAAACGTCTGATGGGTCTCGCCTGCGTCATAAACGTAATTACGACGATCATCAACGACACACATTTCTTGCGAGTTATCTCAGAAAGACAGAGCTATAGATAGGCATGAATATCGCACAATCTAAATATGCACGAAGACCGGCGGTTTTTGTTCATCGCGCCATTTTATTTATGCAACTCTTCTATAAATTGTTTTTTCTTTCGCAAACGACATTGGACGTTCCGTCGTTGTGTCGCTATCATAAATATATAAATATATATACGTAATTTTCTTCACGGACGACAGACGTTTATCAGAATCATCGATAAATCCTTCGGACATTGATTTATTGTGGAATATATATCCACAATTTCTACATTCGATAAATTCTTTAAAAACTCTTAAGAAAAGTGTTTTTTTTTTAATGCTTCCGTTATCAGTCGAGATTTAAACATTTCCGTGTGACTCAATAATTAAAATGACTTTTTCTCGATTTCTAATTTTTTTTTGGGATATTCCTGAGACGATTTGGGTTAGCGACGAAAAAACGGGAATAACGATATTGCGGAAGATAAAATGTTAATAATGATTCTGAAACCGAATCCGTGATGATTTATATCCAATAAGTGAGGATGAAAGAAAAAAGAAAAAAAACAAAATTCAGCCATCGACGTGTTGCGAATATTGCGATTTTATCATTTAATTTTTATTTTTTCCCAATCATCGATCAATTACACACAAGACAAACGAACGAACAAAACAATTATTTCCAGACTGTATTGAAAATATTTCCCCGAATGTTCAACCCAAATCGCGGCTCATTATTTCCATCAATACAATACCGAAAAAAAAAAAACGTTTTCCGTTCCACGAAGAACGATCGACATGTAACAAGCACGAATATACGGATGACGATCACGAAGCATCGAATTATCATCTGCAACGTGCACGTATCGCGTTTTTTTTCTTCTTGTTCGCGGGAAGGTCGAGATCGTAAGCGTTATTACTGTATAAATAACGACCGTGAAGAACCGACGGGAATTCACGACGGAAAGATAGACAATCGTGATTTCTGTGTCGCGTTACGTAATTCCACGTGATTCACGTTGATAGGGAGCGAGAGCGCGAGGACGTGCCTCGGGTAATCGACTTCGTGGCCGATATATAATTTCACATCTAATACTTATATGTACGTCACGAAATCAGACTCGAGTTCGCGAATGCAACCGAGAAATCGGGGTTTCGCCGTGCAGTCACGAATATTATCCACCGCGAGATTGTAATCGCAATCTCGAGATATGAATAAACGAATCGCGCAAAATGCGCGCTATCGGCATTGAAACCGCGTCAAAGGCGCCGAAAAAAAAAAAAAATCTCCAACGAAACCTCCATTGTCGTGCAAAACAATCGTTGTACTTACTGTCGGCCCAATGGCTCAATGATAACGCCAGGCGCGTCAAGGCACTCGCCAGAAGTACACCGTAAGCTTCGAAAACCCGATCATCTGTTAAATTGTGGGTTAGTAAATTGTTAGTCGGCGAATCATAAATTGTATCAATTATTCAGCGAACAATTTTTATTTGGTTAATGATTCGTAATTGAGGAGGTATATCTAGCGAAAAAAAGGTTAACTCCGCTCTTTTTAGATATTTTTAATTGAAAATGATAACAAAACTTTTTTAACAAACGCACCGAATACTCAAAAGAAGAAATCGTCAATATCTTTATTCATTAAGTCGGAAAAAATTAATCAATTTTATGACCGTCACGCTCGATATACCTCCTAAGCGGTTTTTACTAAATTCCGCGGTCGCTGGAATTCCAACGGGATTGCCGAAGCAATTGATCGTTCATTCTATATCAGAATAAATATGTCTCAATGCCAGTACGAATATATACGAATGTATATTCCTCAATTCTAAAACGAAGGAAACACATTCTTAATTATCCGAAAAATATTCAGGAAGCAATCTAATATAAATCACGTAAAAAATTGGATTTTTATTGAATCGCGTGGCAGCATCTAATTCTTGAAAATATCAAAATTCCGATCCCATTAAAATGTTGATGACTATATTTTAATGTTCGAGGCGCGGATGTTCGTCGAGCCGGGATTTTATAGCGCCGGCGCGAGCCTCGCCCGTTCGGTACATGCGGTATGAATTACCTTCGCTGCAGACGAGACGGAGACCGGAGAAGAGCGAATCCGTGTCGAACAGGTGGCGGTACTTGTCGGAGCAAAGAAGCAAGTAAGTATTCGCGGCGCGTCCAGCACAGAACGGAATTTTCGTGCTCGAGCGAGTGTGAAACGAACGATAATTTCTATCGCGTCTATGAGAAGAAAAAAATAAACGAACGAATGCACTTGCAGTACAAACGCATAGATGCACTTTCCACGCGATTCTTCACAAATGTTTCGACGAATCTATGGCTAGCTCGTATTTATAAATTGGGTCATAAACTTTTGGGGCGCTCGATTGAAATTCCAGCGATCTGTTTATCGTTTGAAGAAAATTAATACTGGGAAGGTTGAAAGAAGGAACAGCATAAACCCCGATAAATGAGAAAACGATCATTTGTTTCTACTCACAAGCGGGATGATCGTACAAACGATCGATCGGCGTATTGTCGACATCGCCCACGAGTCCTTCGACCATTTTTTCTACAAATTCACGAACGGTTTCCATCGAATCTCGATCTTTACAACCACCGGCAGCCAATTCCAATTCTTTATGGATGGCCACATTCTCGGCTCCTGAAAAATAAACGACAGAAGTATATAATCATTTCGAATTAATTATGATGACGAAATTGAGTTTCAAGAAATTAAAAAAATGTCTTCTCTTCTCCCGGGATTCCACGAACCGCAGTCGTGGCGCGCATCTTCGAAACAATTGTTATCGCGTTGACAACCCGCCTCGTTTCATCAATTCATTCATTTTTTAATTAATTCGAAACTTCTTCATTTATTTCCTTTGAAAAATCTGTTTTTATCATTTTCACGTGAAATTCATTCGGAAGCAAAAAAACGTGAACATTCAACGCTTTCGAGTGGATTACACTAGTTTTATTGTACTCTCCTGTATTGTTCTCAACGGCACTTACTCATTCAATTGTATTCCAACGATTTCGCTCCTATCACGACCGTCTCAAGTGACGACGAGTGACGTCGCTATTACCAATCTCATCACCAACAATATTTCACCAAAATCTCAAAATCAAAAATCAAATAAAATTGTAATTACGAAAATCAAAATAAAACATAACCGATGATCGCACATTCCATCGCGATAATTAATCTCGATAAAATATTCCAAATATTATTTTCCCGATCTCACGGTTTATCAAGACCGCGGGTCATTCCGGCACAATCCAATAAACGCCGCAAAGCGAGTACACGAGGGCACGTGCGCGCACGATCGTCGAGCGTTCACGCGTATCGCTCGATCTCTCGCCGAGATCGATCTCAGATCTCGGCTTCGGGAAAGTAACGGCCGAGCTCACACGCACACGAACTCGGTTGGGCGATCTCGTTCAGCACACACGGATAAATGACCCACCTATCCTATCTGCCATCCTGTAATTTGCACGCTTAACCGCACTGACGGCGATAAATACGGAAAAAAACAAAACAAATTAAAAAAGACGACCAAAACGACCGTATAAATAGAACAACACCGTTGATGTTTCTCACGTGGAATACATATGCCGCTCTGGTACAAGAAACTCCACTCCAACGAAATAAGTAACACGCGTCTGGACCACAAGAGATATTCGATCCAATAGCAAGCGGGTGTAGCAACAAAAATTGCCCCCGCACACGTGAACACACGCAAACAAACGAACACACACCCACACACACGCACGCTAAGCACGGAAAAATTGTATTCAAATGTACGTGAAAACGTTTCGTGGCCAATATACAGCCCGTTCGCGCGAAGTACCGTCGCGATCGGACCTCGTCCTTCTGGGTCCTTCTCGTCGCGGAAACTCCGAGGATGAGAATAACGGGGAGCGAGAGGTCGAACTGTCGGGCGACGTCGGAGTCGGTCCGAAGGATGCGACGGTGATGCTCGCTGCACGGGGCAACGCGATGTTACCGGAGAGAGTACTGGAGCAGAACTGAGGTTCCCCGTCGTCTATAACCGCCGCTCGACGAGGACAATAAGACGCACGGGAAAGACGAACGAGCGTTTTCTTGAAGCGGACACGTTCGAAAGTCGAGGATCAAAGACAGATTCGGACCATCGGTTATCCCCGGAGCAGCCGAGGCGGCTGTGTCTCGTCCTCTTGGGGTAACTATGAGTAGACATCGTGTGACATCGTGAGTGGATGTTACATCTCCTTATCATCCTCACCATTGTTTGTTCAGCAAAAATAACCATTGTAATAATAATAATAACTATTACAACAATAACAATAATACTAATAATGATATAATAATTAATATAATAATAATAATAATAATTATTATTATCATTATTATTATACGGAAATAATAATAATAATTATTATTATTATCATTATTATAATACGGACATAACAATAATAATAATTATTATTATAATTATTATTATTGTTATTATAGTTATTATTATTATTATTATTATTATGGGAAGCCGACCAACCATACGGGTTGAGGTTACAATTGCTAGTATTATAAAATTAGTAGTCATTAAATTTGTCGAGGATCAGTCAGCCGTTGAGGCACTCATACAGACATGTAACGTAATTACAAACGTAAATCGTTCATATGCTTGACGTGATATTCATCTATATACGAGCCGATCTGTTCTTCCTCTCCGTATCCATTAGCAAAATCGAAAGGTTCGAAAAGATTTTGGTTCCCATTCTCGCTCGTAATATTCGCAAAGTGTTCGAACCTATCCGGATGAAATTTTCCAACCTGCGCGGTGATAAAACGAATTAATCGCGCAACGGTTTGCGAAAATTTATCTATTTCGGACGAACGGATTCGCTTGTCGCAACGCTGTTATCGCTCTCTTCGTGGAAGTTGGAACCTAACGGTCCGCAAGCCGTTCGTACCGCGATGCAGTTGCGTGCGGTTTATAATCCACTTCCCTGCGGCCCTGCGGGTGCACGAACTCGAGTTCGAATATTTGGCTCGCATTTGAATGAAATGCGAAATTGGGATTCCTCGAACGTCGTTGTCGCAGGCTACGGCTGTTGTTCGCTATAAATTATTATTGTTTTTTTCAGTGTGGGAAAGAACCGCGATCATTGGGAACGTTTGATTGAATTTTCATACAGAATTTTTGGAATGCAGTGCGTACAGGCATGCAGGCTTTTGGTCTTTGACTTCGGACCATACGACCTGTGTCAGAACAAACTCCAACACGAAACGATCTTCACGTTAAGGTTATTTAGGTTTTGGTTTAGCTTCATGTTTAGGATGTTAAGGTTTTTTAGACTCCCATTCAGCTTAGGACCTAGGACCTAAGGTTCTTTTGGATGGTTGTCGATTGGTCTCTTGTTTTTGTCCAACCCTTATTATTAATCTTAATTTTATTCTCTTAATCTTAATCTTAATATTATTAACCCTTATTATTAATCTTTGTTGTCTTCCTTAAAACTATCACTTTAAGGTCCTTGTCGTTGACGTTCATGACTTGTTTTAGGAATAAATAATTTAGGATAAAAATGTTTTTGTCGGGTTTTTTTGGGCGGAATTGTTTTAACGGGGGGGGGGGGTTACGTTTTCGTTTTTGAGGAAGTTCTTTTAGACATGTACCCGTTCAGCTAGTATTTATAATATATGTAACACAGAGTATAGTGTAAGCGATGTACGTGTCTTCGCAAGAACTGGAGAGCGGAAACTGTGTTTTAAAACTTTTATCTCAAGTTTCTGCGTGTAGATCTATGATGAGTTCCATTGATACGGCTCATAGAGCATTGCGGAACCGGTACGGTTCGGGTACGGTATCAGAAGCGCATTCGAACAATGAGCATTAAAACAGAAGTAACTGCGGGGGAAAAGATACCATATCCATCCCTCTCTCTCTCTTTCTTTCGCTCTCTCGTCCACGTTTACGTTATAACCATATAGCCGACTACACTGGTGTGCACGTGGATCGTAGTTATAGTTATTCTGTGTTCTGTTACGGAGTAACGGTACGCTTGGTGAACATATAATAAAACAAGTACGCCGGTACTCGCACCGAGCGACCGCCGTAGATACCGCGGAAACGTTCGAGGTCGCGTGAATGGTTCATATTGGTGGTTGCGCACCGATATCGTGCTCGATGATCATTCTCGGGTGATCGTTGACCCCCTTGCACCGCAAATATCCAACATTTTCGAGTCGCAACGGCCCGTATAAAATTTCTCCCGGATACGTTTGCGCAAGATAATCAAAATAACATTCATTAATCAAACACGTATTTGTTTGTTTATTTAATTAGTTGTGATTGCCGGAAGTGCGCTTGTATGCGATGACATTCGAGGAGTGTTTACGTGTTTTGCGCGATTGGCGAATAATATTAAGTTGCATTTCCGTGGCTCATAATTTTTTTATTTTGAATTAATTGCGGGTTATAAAATTCATATTAAACCCAAAATTTTCGTTTTTTTTTCAAGATTGGAAACACGATATTAATGTAAAATTCAACGAACGCTGCTTTTCAATTTAGAAGTTCTGGCAATTCTTCAAAGCCGCTAAATTCTAACGTTTTTGCCTTGTAATAAATTACCGATAAATCGTCTAATCGCAATGCACTTTTCGAACACGGCCCGTCATTATTTTCTTTCAACTCTGTCCGGCGGTTCATCGCTCTTTTCGCTCAAACCCGGGCAACGTAACGAGAAAAAAAGAAAATTGAAAAAAAAAAAAAATTGCATTCCACCGGCGATCCGCGTAATTAAATCGCCGAGGCCCGAGTTCGGAGTTGCCTCTCGAATATATTCCCGGTCGTCGTTCTCCCTCTTCGCCGGTGAAACGGGAGTGGCCGCGTCGATTTTACCTCGTGAACGATCGTTCACCAAGTCCACGGAATTCTCGGTTGCACACGTCAATTCCTACCTGCGCCCCGTTTCGCTCACCGGTTGCTGAACTATTGACCGTGAAGTATCTCGAAACGCGAGAACCCGACGCTTCCACCGGCACGGGCCCCAGGGTCAAACGTTTTTCCGCCCGTGCGCCGCTCGATGCACTTCTTTCGCTTCGTATGCGACGTCGTCTTCTTCTCCGCGACTCGATTCTTTCACCGCGTTCACCAACGGCTCCGACCCCCACGTTCCAACGTGACTCCCGGACACTTGGGAATCCGTGCCCACCTTCTACGTGCGCTATCTCGCTAAATAAATTATTCATAAGCCCTGGAATGTGCAACGTTTGCTTGATTTTCAAACTTTTTGTTGGTGTTTTTTTTTTTTTTCCCCCAACATCTCGTGCCAAAGTTCGAGACTTCCCGGCGAATGTTGCACAAACGACGGTCGTGAATGTTTGTAATTAACGAAGACCGGAAAAAGCGGGAACGCTCGACGAATAATTCCTCTACGACTCTATTAATTATAATTGCCTGTGGATTGCTTTGTCGTGATATTATTGTAATCTTTGTACTTTCGCAGTGGCTGGAAAAAATGGGGGGGGGGGGCTGATAGGAGTTGTATGGATTTTTTTGATTCTCAAATTTATGTAACTTCGATGGGTAGGCGATGATTTTTGAAAAATTTGTTGGAAGCCCGGATCATGCCCGAAAAATTGCTGAACGATCGAATCGGTTTTTTTATTCGATGGATTCATTCTTGCATAATAAAGATTTTGTTGTATGTTTTCGAAAAAAGCTTCAATTGCATATTTTTGGAAAAATAAATTTGAAGAACAGAAGATCTTTATGGAAAATCTTACGAGTTTGAGCCTCTTATAGCAAAATTCAATCGTGATCGAGCGTACCGTAATTGCACCCGTATAACTTGGATAACGGAGCCGTTACGATCGTACGATCACGACGATTCGTACCTTTTCCTCAAGGACCGTCCGGCCATTCACGGAGTGCTGGATTTATAGCGAATCGTTACTGACAATTGGTTTTCGAGTTCAAAACGTGTGTTATTAATTTTCTTCGATAATTCAATTGCTCGTAAGTATAACAATCTCAAACCGTACGAACAATACCGTACGTGAATGATATTTTTTTTACAAACCTTCGTCGTATATCCTGGACTTCGCCGTGCTGAAATCCTTGCAGGTTTCGCTCTCGACCGGCAGTCCGCCAAAATTCCGAAACCACTTTTCTTTTCTCCTCGAGTAGGATCTGCGAATATATAGAAAAAAAACTCCCATAGAATCAGCGGAATAAAGTCCTTTTTGCGGAAGTTTCACTGCGCTACGCCGAAGTGTCACGACTCCGTGGTTTGTCTTTTCCGCGATATTATCCGACAAATATAGCGATATCAACGAAATCTCGAAATTAATGAATAATCATTTCACAAAACACACTATAATAATTTATCGTAATCCATTAAAAAAAGATTCGACAATATCAATTGCGAATCGCAATTCTGCACAATAATCGACAATTGGGTAAAATATAGAATCAGATGAGAAATTAAAAGAAGAATAAAATAAAGTTTGTTAAAACTGATAGAATGAAGAACCTTTTGTGGTAACAGAAGAGACACAACCAAGCGTTGTCGATTGAGTCCCACCGACAGCAGCCTTTTCTGCAGGATCTTGCGCCACAGTCGTTGCACTCGACGCCCCGTCCTACCAGAAACGGCTTGAGGCAACAGCCGCATCGACTGTCGTCCTCGATCTTCTCGTCTTTTCTGAAATACCAGACACACACCAATATCAATAAACGATAACCAAAATCCCATCACCAGATGATCCTTCACTTAAACAAAAATTGTTCGACATTTCTCAATCTCACTCAAACTAAAATTTCCAAAATACACAAACTTTTATTACGTAGTTACATATATTACATACATACAGTTTCTTGCAATTTTTTTATGTTCGCAACATTAAAAAATATATTCGGCCTAATATTTAACAAACGATCGACGCAGTTATTCTATCAACATCCTTATTCGATCACTTTTTTTTTTTTTTGTATTTTACAATTAACGTATTTTCTGCCAAATTCTATTTACAGAATTTTGCACTTTTCGCGATTCGATAAGATATTTTGCGTTTTATTAACTACGCTGAATTTCTTTCGGTGTTTTCACGGAGTTTTATTATCGTAATCCACGACTGCCATTAAGAAAATTTCCATATTTTCATCGAGTCACCGACGATGACTCGTCGATCACTGACGACATCGTTCGATATCGATTGACGGAGCCACAAACGACGATTCCTCCACGGCACGTGCGGTTCAATCGTCCCGATCGAAAAATCGTGAAACCGAACCTTCCTCGGGATGACTATCCTCGTCCCTTTCCATCTCAAAGGACACGACCTTCACCACCACGACCTCTATGGTTATGAGCAGAAAAAACACCATGAAAGTGGCCATGTTGTATTTGTCTTGACCGTTGGCCATCGTGTCACCTTTCAGCATAATGGTAGAAACGAAATTCGGGAAAAAGGGCAACATTTTGCCGACGAATTTCTTTCTCCAACTCTCCGTGGTTTTATTATTTCGTAAGCCTCGAATTTTCACTGCAATGTTTTTAGAGACGTTTTCTTCAGAGTATTTCGACGCGATTTCCAATACCCATCGGACAAACGAATTGTAGCCACAATTCTCCACACGTCTTTTATTTAGATCATTTTTTGGCTACATTGGCATTTCATTCGATCACAAAAACGTTGAGTGTTTCTTCTTTATTTTTTTACTTATTAATTTTTCCGATTTCAGGCTTATAAATACCCACGAATCGAGTGAGCTCGCGGGTCCGCGAGTACTCCAAGCGGTGAGGCAACTTTCCCTTGTCTCAGTCACTGGCATAGTCGCTATTACTCAATACCGCACGCGATCCGAGAACCGCGTAGAGCTATACGCGCGTATAACGAGATATTCGCCTCAATCCGAACGCTCATTGTCCAACACGAACGTGTAATACCTCTCGGTAATATTTCGTTATTCAGTCGACGATGTAACGTCCGTTGTCGCGATGCATCGTTTCTTCGTTCTCGACCCAAACGGAAATCGGCAAATGTTTGCCTCTTCGCGAAGCCACTTTTAATCGTTTCCCGTGCAAAAACAAAGGAAAAAAAAGAATGACAGCTCCGTCCAAGTTGATTGACATCCGTTGCAGATCGTTCCGCGATGCACGACGATACGTCACGACTGTCTCGTCACGTGAAAATCATTACGGTTTCGTTGATCCCAGCGCTTTTGACATCCTACGGGATCCAAACATGATTCCAACATCGGACGGTTCGAATAATCCGCGTTGATCACTCGAAGTTCGAACTGGTAATTGACGATGTTCGGTTATATTCGTCACTGGCTCCTCAACCGTGCTGCGGTCGCTTCTCGATCGCTCCGTTACCGATCGAACGTTCGTAACGATCGATCAAACGCGAAGGAAAATATTCAATTGTCTTCGCAACGCACTCGCGATCGCATGGAGTTCGATTTATTGTTCTGCATTTTGCAGTCAACAGCGTACTGGTGTTGTGCCGTTTGCCGAGAACGGTGGCTTTGTGCCCGACTGACCGTTCGAAAGTGACAGTACACAGAAGGCCGAAAAATCAGCAGAAGGAGAGCGAGCGAGAGGGAGGCAGATGGAGTAAGAGAGATAGAGAAAGAGAGAGAGAGAGAGAGAGAGAGAGAGAGAGAGAGAGAGAGAGAGAGAGAGAGAGAGAGAGAGAGAGAGAGAGAGAGAGAGAGAGAGAGAGAGAGAGAGAGAGAGAGAGAGAGAGAGAGAGAGGAGGATAGAGCGAGAAAAAAAGAAGTAAAAAACGGCCTCGGAAGGTGGTCCGTGGGGCGGGTGGGAGAGGGAGAGGCGAGTCTCGAAGACGACCCTGATTGTGGAGGTTACACTGACGCGTTGAACAATAATTTTGAATGTATTTCGATAAAACGGGAGTAAATGAGTAGAAGGGGAACGAGCGAACGATTTTATTCCGAATGAAACGAAGTTAAGGCGAACGAGCGCAGCGCACTCGCGGTTGTGCGAAAATCCTTATGTCACACGTGTGTACATGAGGCCGAGGGGAGACTCTCGATTGCCGGTGAGACTCCCCGACGTTCGTCCCCCTTCGACCGTCCGGCTTAATATGAACTTTCACTGAATTTCGAGCGAGCCTTGCGGTAAGCAACTATCGTCTATACGACACACGCGTGTACGCGTGTGTATTAATTCCTTCTGCGTTCGGTGTGCAATTTTCCATATTTGCATGGTCGAATGTCGGACGAATGAACGAGAAGCCGAGTCGAAACGGGTTAATTCGGATTGCGCAACGTCGATGGGGTAATCGCAACCAGACTGTGAAATTGTGGATAGAACGTTGGTTTTTCGAGCTACTCATCGCATAGGCTGTGTATTCGCGATGGTTCGTCGTAACCTTTTCACGGCGTTTGTTAATTGAATTTTGATTGTTCTTGGGTTTGGGGCTGTGCGTGTTCAGAACGAAGTTTCTAATCGTGTCGAATTGTCTGTGGTGGATTTTGAGGGGTTATTTTCCGTACCTCAATGATAGAATTATCGACAATTTTCCCGTCTGTTCACGCATCCTCCGTTTTTCGGGGGGAAAAAGGAGGAGAAAGATAAGGTGACTGATTGATTAATTTGATTTTTTACATATCGTGATAAAAGTCGCGGAAAATTTTCGCGAAAATGCAACGTAACGAGTTTGAGTAGTTTTGTATTTTGAAAGAATGTGTACCAGTCATTTGGACCGGTTTGGTAGGTCTTGTGTTAATCATTTTACACACCGAGGCAAACGTGTTTGGCATAATTCGATGACTATTCGAGTCACACTGTATAGAGTCTTATCCCTCCCTTCCACTTCGTGGCATCATAACGCGGTCTGACGACTGCGAACTTTTTTTCCGTGAACCAAACTAGACTAAAAATATATTATTTAATCTCTTCACAGCGCGCCTCGACGGTCCGTTTAGTGAATAATAAAGGTTGATTGACTTTTTATTTTTCTTTCACGCACGTCCAGAATGACCGAAACGAGAATGAAACAAATTTTTTAAATGGAAAACAATCAATATCGTAGTTGTAATTCTAGCAATCGTTGTTATTCTTTATAATTTGTTTGATTGAATGTCCTCGCTTCGTGACGATCTTCTCGCGATTAAAAAAGTGAGAGTGTATACTTTTAGCAATCGTATATCCATGAATTTAGCTCGTAACCTTGTACAAAGACGATTTCTGAAGAAATACGATGTTTCACAAATAAAAAATATTGTCTGTCATGACGCGTTTTATTATCATCCGCAGGATCGAGACATTCTCGAGACGCAGCATCACCAACCACACGATTGAACATCGTTTTACATCAATTGATGAAATAAACTAGCTCTTTCCAACAGCGTCAATAACTCGAGAGGTTTTAGAGCGAATTAAAAGTAGCAAAATTATAAAATTTACAAGTCTGTAACAGAAATTTATCTTGCATCCATTTTATTTTCATTTTAATTGAAAAAACTTTTCTTAAATCTTTTTCGAATGAGTTTTAAGTATCGCGAGTTGTCGAACGGGTTTTTAGCGATTCTCGGGCGCATAAAACTCGTATATGCGGACGAAGATCGACGAAAAACGTGTCTCTCTCGGTCGATGTTACTCAATCGACGACTATGTAGCTGTATATTTATAAATACAGCAGATACGCTTGGCACAATTATTTCCTACTCTTCGTGCACCTGATACACGCCCAGCCGGGGCATCATCGTGGCCCAGAGCGCGGTGCCGACATTTCATAACGCTATATGCATCCCACACACCGTAATTCATTCATATAAAAATAACTGTGGAAATTCCTTTTGTCGGGTTCGTTCCGTCCCCGATTTACCGTTAGAACGTTATACGCGCACTCGCGAACTTTTGTCGCAGATAAATAAAATACTGCAATAATATTCGTACACGAGAGCATTTCTCAATAAAAATAAAATTCATTTTACGTTATTTTTTAAATTAAGATAGAGGAAAAAATGTTAATGGTTGCAATTTCGCGTGATTCAATTCTAGTCCACGATCCAGCTTCGGTAATTTTTATGATTGATCAGACATTTTTCGAGAATTACAAGTTCGCTGATGACTATTTTTAAATGGTTTGCCGGAGCTTCTTCATCACGAAACAACTGCCGTACGATATTGTGATTGTCCTACCGACTGTGCGCTCGAGGGCCGGTCGTTTAGCATTTTTTAAACAGCCACGACGGGGTACCTCATGTGTGCTCCTGTCAACTCGAAAAGATAAGCGAGCGACCGAGCATTCTGGCAGGGACGAGACGTTTTGAATTATGGTTTCTCTTTACGCTCATAAGAATAAACGATAGCGCGCCGTCTTGCTTACGACTTGTTTTCCGAATTCCACGGGCTACATATTCCTTCATTCTCGAAATTATCATTTGCCAAAACCGGAAGAAATCGAGGAACCGTTGATTACTAACCCTGATCCTATTTCCGGATAAGTTACTGTTAGATTTTAATTTTTATCTATTTCCCCTTTTTTTTTAAATACAAATTCAAGAATTAACACTTGAGGAAACGAATTACCATTCCCCATTGGCTATCGCGTTCTATTTTTTCCGTTATTCATGTAAAATTATGAGAAAAGGGAAGGGGGAAGATTAATTACAGATGGAATAATACCATTGTTTGCGTAATACGCATACAATCGGGGTGAGACTATCTCTCACCGTTGCATGACAAGAATATAATTCGTATTATGCACGTCTGTGATAATCTGGTTAAGTATAAAAATTACATCTTTCCCGCAACTTCCACCCTCTCCGTGTGCCGTTTCATTGAACCGGCCAAAAAAAAAAAACCCGTAAAAATTACATACTTCCATGATAACTCGGCAAAGTAACGTTATGACGTACTGTTTCAAGGTTAAACGATGCGTCGCATCCCGTTTCCATAAAATATTTCGGTGCGCAAACACATTGATTCGAATACATTTACATTGTATTCGATTGTACAAACGGTTCATTATTTTTTGTTCCCCCGACAAACACCTCCGTCCCTCCATCCGGTTGAGCAGAAATGCGACGGGGAACTCGATGCACCGTTCAATTATCGCGCACGCATATTCAAATCGGGGAAAAAAATAAAACAAACAAACAACAATAATGCAAAATCGGAATAGAATTTATGCATCGAGGCGCGTACTCGACGCATTAAAATGAATTGCATTCTTCTCAGGGAAAAAAGAAAACTTTGGGGCGATGCGAGTTCACGGGCAAGTATCGAATTGAGTAAGCGTGACGAGATTTCTCAGTGTCTCACCGTTTTTCACGGCTCCGGCAGAGCAATGTACGGAGCAAAAAAAATTTTATAATCCGCTTCAACTCCCCCGGTTTCATGAAGTATCGCGTTTATCGGAAAACTCACGAACACACTTGAACAATTGATCCCTGACTAATCATAAGTTGACAACCGATCATCAACAAAATTGCACAATAGATCTGTTTTTTAATTATATTTTTAGGTTGTTTTCAATTTGATTCACTGTACCGTTAAGTAGGTTCGATTTTTTAGTTTTTTTTTTTTCGACGATAAATTAATCCGAACATTGATTGAAATATTTATTCGTGGAATTAACGTTGTTCTGAAATATCGAGGAAGTATCGAACGTACAGACGTACCGCGCGTAACTATCCGCGACAACAAGCATTTCAGCAATGAAAGCCGTTCCATTCGTAGTTGGAGCCCTCTCTGGGCCTCGTCACCTGTACTTCCGGTGCTTCCCCCGTGCCTGCTGCCCACTCTGGATGCCATTGTTCAATATGGTTTGATGGAATCCATTGTGTAATGACGTTTTGCCATTAAAGACCGAGCGCGGGTTGAGCGAGACGAGGCCCACGTCGCATCCTAATTCTGAAACGAGAGTTATTGAACTCCCGGTATAGCAGCACGCATCACTAACAACCGTTCGTTACGTCCGGTCTTGCGTCGCTCAACTCTCGAACTCCTCGAAATGTGTAACTGCGCCAGTTCTAACGATCCAAAACCTCGACGAGTCTGCCAACGCGTGAAACCGATGGCCCGAATAAAAATAAAGAAATAAAATATTTTAAACACCAAGAAAAAAAAATCTCGCGATTTACTGAATATATTCATTGTCTCTTCATAGCATATCACTAATTGGTTATTCGACTATAATCATGCATTTTTTTTTAAATTTTTAATGACTCGAAAATAAAAAGTTATTGAACTTTATTTTAGTAGGTCACGTTGTAACACGTTGTTATAGAGGGACCTCCATCGAGAGCAACGCAATACAATTCATTTTCTAGTCCATGAAAACCCTTTACGGTTCAGAGGTATGGGTTTATTTGTTACACTACTCATACTCCTTTATAGTAATAGCGGAAATCAAATCGTTATTATTTTTTGAAAATTAAATCTGTCAAATACCGAAATAACAAACACTTTTACATGTTATATTGCATTTGTTAATCGTAATAATTGAAGTTTAATCCACGATAGAAACCTTTAATCACATTATCATTGATAACCCACTTTCTACTGACTTTTTTTATTCGTCCACCGACTTCATGCCTCTTTTATAAATATTTACGGACTTTTATCCGCAGTTATTCTTGTCTGCAAACCCTCGTATTCTCAAAGAATGAAACAAATATCACAAGCAAGCATACTAAAGATAATACAACCCCAAATAATTGCTTGGAGCAAATTTTAACAGTGCTACAACTCACCCCAAACGAATTTTACTTTTAACCCAACATTTTCTATCTGGTGTTTATTGAAAAAAATATAATCAAATATATTAATTAACTAGAAACTTCATGTGGAAATAATCTGTACATTGAAGGCAATGAAAAATAAGCCATAATCGAACAGAATAGAAGTAGAATATTGAGCGCAGTCAAAAAAATACAACGCAATAACCTCACCACGCCTTCTAAACACAATGTTTAAAAAAATCCGCACACCGTGCTGTCGTCGACGCGACTCGCTCAAAGACAAGAAACACAGAGGTCTAAACTTCATTATCGAGCTGGAAGCATTGATTTCTCTGTCTTTATTTCGGAGATATACGCACTGTTCCAACCTACCCCTGTCACCTCTGGCCCCTAATAGTCTCCCCTAATGAACAATTTACGCGGCAGCGGTTTAAATCTGCAAACCCATATATTACGAATCCCATGGGCTTAGTCGGTCAGACAGATGCGTTGGTGAAGGAGAAAAACACTTCGTTAATTAGTAACGGTAAATCACTACTTTGTTTTTGTTCTCACGAAATTTTTCGGCAACACATGCAAAACGTATGTACGAAGTACGGCGGTGAATTACGGGTGCGTGGGTGCGAAACCGGAAAGTGCGGAAACCATTGTCGTGTCATTCAGCGCTTTTTCCCATACTCGTTAGATACCCATACAGTCAGTTGTAGTCGGCCACGCATTTTCTAGGCTTCACTGAGAAACAGTGTAATCGTTTTTTTTTTGCATGTGGGCCAAATGCGAGCCGAGACAATGCCGGATTGTCGAGCGTACATCGGTATAACGATCTCTGGGTGGACGGATAATAATCTTCGGATGATTATTCGCCGAGCAAAGTTACTTCGGCGACGACATTCGTGTATAATGCTTTGCTCTATTTTAGTTCAGTGTTTTATACTATCGCTAAGTCATTGGCGAAACTAATTCCGCTTTATCTGAAAGGGAATCGGATTGTTTTCGTTAGAACGATATCTTACATTCTTCGAAAGACCGATATGGAAAGACAATAAATTAGAAAAAAAATTACCCATCATATGAATATAGCAAAGTCTCTCACGGATGGAAAATAAGGAATACATTTTTATTGAATTAAGCCCGAAATGTGTTGCGAATTGAAAACAATAACTATTGAAATGCAATCTCTCGTGATTGCCCCTGTGGGTTATACTACCCGCTTGACTCCCAAGCATCTCTGATCAAGCCTTCCAGGCGCGCTCGGGACACTACGCACGCCCACATATTTTCCATCATGTTTTCTCCTCATATAGTAGAGCCTCGTTGATAAACACGTTTCATAATCAATATATATAATTGTTTCGATACCCGGGGGAGTATCACTTACGGCCGTCAATTTGGGAATTCATCGGGAAAAATACAATTGCATTTACAACCGGACGAACGTCGCAATGAGATTTTATCGATTATGAATAAGCGATCTCGTATATAAAAACTAACCTCTTTTCGTTAGTTTGATCACATTTACTCAATAATATCTATGTATATAACAATAATAATAATAATAATATTGACATGATTAATAATAGTGCGTTCATACAATTGACTCAAAAAGGGGCTTAGCTTGTATAATAATAATAATTATGTATATAGAGTTTCGGTGAAGATAAAAAGATCGATAAAATATGCAGCTGTTAAAGAATCAGCTCTCACCGGTTGGCGAAAAGTTGAAATTCACGAGTTTCTATTCATATCGATAGCCGATCGCGCCGGCCGGGCATATATTCCGGCCCGGTGTGGGTACAGCGTCACCGGACAACCGAGAAACCGGCACGAGTTAATATCTAAACGGGTCGGTATCAATGGCGTGCACGAATATATCGAATCGCGCGGCTGTACGCTTCTCAAATCTCACTTTCGCGAAACAGCCGTTCATTAAAAATCCTCGCTGATAATTGCCTCCCCGGCCTCGTGCAATGTTCACGAGTTGCTCTCAATAATGCTAATTAAATGGCCGTTATCCGATGGAACTCGACGATACGATGCGATCCATCGGAACGAAAGAAAAAACGTTTCAGAATCACACGGTACGTTTTTCTTTTACTAATTTTTTCAATCTACATATGTTTTGCATACTTCGTGCTAATGAAATGTAGTACATAGTTGTTCTAAATATGGATTGAATATAGGGGAATTTTTTCAATTGCGGAGTCAACTGAGTCAAAGAAAAAAAAATGAAAAATAGAAGAGGCGAATTTTAGTTCTTAAAAAAAATGCGTATCATATTTTCCGCTTAATTAGTAAGGTTAGATTAGAAATTATTCATTGGAGAAAGGTCTCGAACACAGAAGTCACGATACAAAAATAAAAAACAACAAGATAAAAAAAATTATTCTAAAATACTTGAAATAGAGTCAAACTAAAAAGTTAAAGTCTAACCAAAATTGAAAAAATCTTCATGAAACCGTTACGAAACGAAAAAAGCGAATAATAATAATTCTACCTATATAAATACAATGAAACTAAAATCGAAAAGAATTTGAACAATGCCTTTTTCAATCCCGAAGACAGATACGCCACTGAGGATTGCCCGAGCCAAGAAATTCTTCCCCATCGCGATTAATTTCTGATACATACCCTTTGCGCAGGCTCCCTATGAGCAGAAAACATATTCCGGATGCGAGGCCGGCCACGAGTAACCCCACACCAGGTGGAATAATCATTTTCATTTGGCATTCGTACATTCGCCCTCGAGTAAAGTATCTTCGGCCCCGAGGATCTCCGAGCAGCTACCAGCTGGAGACCGTTGCTTCCACTTCCACGTATCGCAGTAGCACCTTGAGTTTTCAGCCAAGGGCAACGGAACAATCTTCACCTCACGCGCGACACAACTTCGACGATCAACCCGCGAATGTCACACAAACTGCACGGCACCGTCGATCGTTTCGTCAAGAAATCCAATTCGCCCGCGCGGCTCCGACGGAATCGAAGCAGCCTCTCGGTGTCTCGGATTTCCCGCGACTGCCGACAAATCTGCGCAAGGACCCCGGACGACCGGCAACGATAATCCAGTAACTCCGGTATCACCGACGGACTAATCGTCTGAGATAGCCACCGATGGTTCTCACCTCGCTCGCTGCTCGATAATCCTACGACGAAGAATGTTATTCCGTCCAAAGCCACGATTCTCGGGCCAATGGTCGAACCGATTTGAAACAAAAACAAGTACGAGATGATCCGAATAGATACGAGTATCGTAAACTTTGTTATCTCGAATTGAAGCTAATGAGAATGTCAATTTGTTCAAGAGTATCGTCGATATCGCTTATTTGTCGTTTCGCAAACGTGGCTTCGACGTTCTTTCGAATAAATTCGACGAAGCGTCGGATTTGAAAAATGAAAATAGATTATTGCTCATCGTCGTCGCATGATTTTTCACGGAGACGTTCGTTGAGACAAACAGATCGGAATCGTACACGTTGGTTATCGCATTGATAATTGCTTCTAATCCGAAATCGGGCGATTACGAAGTATCCGACAATAATCTACGTTATCAATTCTTCCACGTGAACGTAAATGTGGACACGGCACACGCGCACGTACACGAATACACGCGGACACTGCATTATTCGTTTATTTTCATCGGTCTATGGGTCCCAACTGTTTTTCTGCACAAGAAATATCCCGCATCGATAAAAAATATATATGATAAAACCCCCATATACACTCGGGCCAGTCGAATAACGTTCGAACTCGTTTTTTATTTCCTGAACGACGGATTACGAATTTACGCGTATTATTTTTGCTCGCAAAAAGATGAAACGTAATGAAAGAATAAATTTTATTTGAAGTTGGAGGTAGATCCGTGCAGCGAGCGCGATAAGATTCGACTGAGCCAAAGTTCCGTGTTCACGCCGGCATTGAACCGCCGCACTTTCATCTCGCGCGCATGGTATCAAGTCGGAGCCGTTACTGCACATCGCGCGGTTGGGTTTGTCGCGTGGGTTCTGAGGCCACGTGCAATGTACTGTGACGTTGAGACGAAGATGACAGGTGCCCCGACGTCACGTAACCGCCGAAGTAATTCACTTAGACAGACCGCTGTGGGTCACGGGATGCACCGTGACCAATCTTACTGCTCGTCGGTCGTAACGTAGAAGAATAATAAAAAAACAATACAACGGAAAAAATATACCACACCAGCGAAAACGCTTTATTCGATATTATCGCGACGCAGACATATTATCTGAATTGTTCTTTCGATCCGATTTTTCTTTGGAGACCGAAATAACATGAATAATAAAAAAACTTGATAGTATGCATTGATAATAATTATCGATAATTTATTGCTGAATATTTACGGAAATCAGAAACAAGAAATACATTGGAGGTCGATTTTAGGGGATAATTTATCATTTCCTATTTTTATACATTCGTATTTTTTTACACCCGCGACTCGATAAGTCAGAAACATCCGTTATTGTATATTCAAGTACGTATTTTGCGCGGATATAGTCGAACGGAAGAAGAAAAAAAGACGTAATTCCCGCCACTATAGCAGCATCGGTCCGCGGTTATCGAATCGGAAGATCTTCAATTTTATCGAGGGCTGTACAGTTATAAACTTCGAGCCTTCGCTGTTGGCCCGTCCAACGAAAAAAAGAAAAAGAAAACAAGCGTACGGCCCGGTAATCATGAAGTTGAGCGGATGGAATGCATATAGCTTGCGGGCTACTCTTAATCGTTTCTCTAACCTTTCACTCGTTAAATTTACCGCGCTATCGTGGCATCTAGTCGCGACGAGGCTTGTAGCTAAAAAAAAAAAAAAAAATTACTAACCAAATGAACAAACTTAATCGGTAAAGCAGTGGCGGCCTGTGAAAGAATCGTTCAATGGCTCTTCGATCTTTCGACCTACATCGATAGCAACTCGTGGAAATTTCACTGTGCTTTCACTTTATCGAATTGTTCAATGTATGCACATCGAATCCCAGAGATAATGCGAAGAAAATAAAACTCACGAGTCGTATACGAGTATCTCATCGATTAGAATTGAATAAAAAAAATAGACAACAAAATTAATGGCTGCGTAATTAGAGCGTTAGAGATTTCCGTAATTGAAGCGTTATCATAAGAGTTGATAACGTACCAATCGTATTGTCAGGTTAATATTATTTGTAACAAAACGAAACAACGTTGATAGAACGTTTTATTGATAATTTTGAACTCATAGGCCAACTTGCGCGGCTGTTTGTTGAACGGCAAAGACGGAATCTTTTTTAACACAGTAGATAACACCATTGTGGGTCTGACAGTCAGCGAGACTGCGATTTCTAGTCTGGCGAACGGTTACTGTTCGAGATTCGCTGCTGGCAAGCGAGCGAGGAGATACATCGCGTTATAGTCAGACTCAGTACACCGGCAGTAGATACAGAGATGAGTAGATATCGCCTGTCGATACCGCGGCATACCAGACAACACAGCTTCGTACCACGGCCAGTGGCGTTCGGCAAGTAGATAATAACCTCCCGTGGTCAGACAGACCCTGTGGATTCGGTCTGCTACAGCCCCACGCTTTTTTTTCGGTGTGCCAGCGCTTTTTTTGACGTCACAAACATTGAAAAACGTCAGTAATCGAAGACGTGTGAAGGCATCCGGGCATGACGAGTTTGATAAGAAAATCATCTGCGATTCCCCGACGGGAATGTCATCACTAATGACTGGAGAAAATCTAAGCGCCTGATGATACGATAATTGATCATAATATTAAATGAAAATATTTTATCGACAATTATGACTACGAATTAGCCGAGAATTTTTTATTTATTTATTCGTTGATGTTTGACGTCTTTTCTCGAAAGAATGATCAGGTTCTGTGTGAACTATAGAACTGTAGGCGAACTTCGTCGGTTGCTCGAACAAATTTTCCTCGGGCCTATCCCACTGCGCTTTGACAGACGTAATTTTATACAGCGCAAATATTGTCACGACAAAGTACACACATTCGCTACTTAACGAATTGGCATTCGTCGGGATACTTACGAAATAAAATACAAAAGTTTTATTCAATTTGCAGGATCGTTGTTAGCTCTGTAACTTATTTCTATGCCTCTAATAACTACTCATGTATTGGTTATTAAATGATAATAATAATAATAATAATGATAATAATAATAATATTATTAATAATAATAATAATAAAAGAATTCAGGTTACTTTTCTATAAAAAAATTCATATGAAACTAGCTTATGATTATTATCAACTGCCTTAATTGGTGTAAGTTGTGATGTGAAATATTGTTTTATCAAGTTTTCAATTATCTCACTGACCCAACGACATGGTCGATGACACGTCTACTAATGAATAAATGCGTTTAGTAGGCGTCATGTGCGTCTCGCTGCAGCGACGAACGTGATATCAGAATTCATAATTTCGACCTCCACGCTCAATTCAATAATAAATTGGTCTGTCACGAGAAAACAAGCTCGAATAAAAATATATAGCTTGTAAATAGAACAGAATGGAGATTCGTTTCCGGGCGTGAAGATTTATGTGACGAATTGAATTACGTGACGCTGCTGAACAATTGCGAAAACGCGCTTGCGTGTCCATGCTTCTGTTACGCATACGTTTGAGAACATCGTTTTTCATTATCGTTCTGGAATGATAAATTTTCATTCGACGGATACAACGAAACATGCTCAAACATTTTGCAGCACTTAAATTAATGTTTTTCTGATCTCACATGCCACGTTTTTCAAATTTAAATATATATACCTCTCCTATAATCGAAAGTTTTTTAAATTTCAAACAACTATTTTGAACGAAACATTGAATTGTACATATAACAATTGATAAAATAATAAATTTAAAGGCGAAGTTGATAATTCATTAGATCGATTGTAAATCCAATCAACTTTACTCTCAAACTTCAGTTCTCCTCTGACGTATTAATCATTTTAAAGTTCTCGCTTATCTCGTTACGGCTCTGTTTATCGAACTCTGCAGGGTGTCAATAAATCAATCTTCCTCCAATCTTTGAATTCCACGTAAATCGCGCGAAATTGTCGCTTGAAATTTATCGTCCGAAATAATCGGAAATATATTTCTAAAAACAGTACGATTATTTTTTTTACGTCGATTACGCCTCGATCTCGTCTCTCGCAGCTTCGATATGATGGGAATTCATCGTCTCTCGTTGCAAATACCGCAAAACATTATTTTTCCACGATAATTATGGAAAATTCGTCACGGGTTCGGCGTGACATGTTTTTTGCACATCCACCAATCGAAATACACAATTTTATTCAGACCCTGTGCACGTAGTCAAGTGCATTTCGGGATATAAAGCTAGGGTTCGAGACATGCGGAAGCGGGGAGGGCCAACCGCTCAATTAAGTAGGGCGACATAATTTAATAGACTCTCGAAAACTCTCAACACCGGCGCACTCGACTTGGTGCAACCCACTTCGAACTTTCTGTTCGGCTGCACTCAGGTCCCTGCACACTAACGCTCGGGAGATTGTCGAGGAAATCGGTAGATTTTCAGCCTCGAATGAGATTCTCACACCCATAATCTCTGCACGAAAATGATTAAATCGATCGAATATTATAATCTCGTTACCCATTGATATTATATAGAATTATAGACTATCATAAAAAATAATATTATTGGATTTATTACATAGAAATCCAATATATATATATATAGATAGATTATATATTATAGATAGATATATAGATATTGTATATAAATTTATTACATAGAAATTGAATGCTGAAACGAAAACAACGAATATATTTTGGACGGAATTAATCGTTAGTCCAGTGCTGCCGTAATCGATTCATGAGTAATCTAAAATCCTTTATTCCTTATCTTTTTCACTATTCGTATCCTTCTTTATCCATTTGTCTTACGATAGCCGTCGATAGATTCCTATATATATATATACGGATATGATAATTCTCATCATATACCGTCCGATGCGAATCACGTTCTCCGAGCGAGACTGCTCTTGCGACGTCGTGACACTCTAATGCGAATTATATACTCAAACTTGTCTGCTCAGTCACGTTGAAACATCTTTCCGTCGCATTACCTCTGACTATTTTTTTCTCAATCGTGAGCGTTTCTCTCATCCGTATCGTCAACGCGATTCGCGGTTGTGCGCCTCAAAAAAAGATATTAATTCAATTCGCACTTGGAAGGTCAATCTGAGGTACAAATATTTACGTCGCATTTTAGTCATCAAAAATACTACGAGTCGATAGCGGGGTGTTTTTTCCATTATTGTCGTTGACGAATTTAGAAGAAAATCGATTGTTGCAAGATCAAATGTGAAAGTAGACAGTATCTTAATTTTTATGACAAATACAATTAAACATTTTTAATATCGTAATCGTTATTTGATGACACTTATGTGATATGGAAAATACTAAGGATTTTCAACCGATTCCTGTGGATGATCCGGACGAGAGACCGAGTCGGGTATGTTAAAGAGTTTTTAATATTCAGCCGACCGTTTTACCATTTGTATTTCTACGTATTAAAATTCAATCAACATTCCTCGATTTTAATATATCAGAGAATATCGAAACGCCACGAATATTTTCATATCGATCGATGAAACTTTGATCGACGAGAATCAACAAATTAGGTATAGATACGACCTTCATTTCAAAATTAGTTAAGTTCTCCAACACCGCTATGACTCAACAAGCCGTATTAATTAATCTCGCTGTTTGATGAGTTTGGTCGTATATACGACCAAACTCTCGAAATGATATTTTTTTTATCGCTCTCTTAACGAAATCCGCACTCAATGGCGTCCCGCGTCACGCTATTGAATTTGGAGGAGAAGGAAAACGTATGTTTATTCAAACTTTTTATTGATGCCGTTGATGTTACCTTCCATCTCGAAACAACAAACGAAATCGAATCGCCGAAACTCAACATTTTATATCCAGGCTTTAGCGATGACGATTCAACGAAGAATGCTCGGCTGTTTCTCTCGATTCAATGCTTGTCACTTTCGAGCAATCTTATCTCACGTAGATTCGGAATTCATGTTGTTTACTTCGAATACAGTGTACATGCGCGTGAAATATTTTTTTACCTACTTGCAGCGACCGGATGCAACACCGGTAATTCCCCCGACGAGCGCAACCTAATTTCTTCGATGCGACGACTTGTCTCGTCGTCATATCTTTTCTTGATTATCATTGCTTGTCATCGAACAAAAAAAAACGCCGATTGTGTCCATAATTGAACTCAAGGAGTGGGGAATCTACGAAAACATTCCGACAGGTGAAATATTTTGTTCTTCATCCGTTTATTGCTCAAATCGTTAATTACGGAGCTTGTAAAGAATTTTCGTCGGTAAAAAATGATACAGTGTCTTCGACCCATCGAGACAAACTATAATAATCAAAGCTCATTTTTCGAACTTGGATTTTAAAAAAAATGAAATAATTTTATAAAGTAAAAAAATTGATAAAATTCAAAATGACCAGGAAAATAACCTCCCCATACAATCGGGAAGTTAAAAAGTTGGAACCTTAAAACATCATAAATTATCCTGGAATCGCAAAAATTCATCATTTCCGCCGCGACCCATTTTGAAATGCAGATTCCATTGAGACGCATTTTTTCGTTGTTTTGCCCATCAAATCAAATTTCAAACGATCAATCCATGCAGTGTAGTACTCTTGTCGGGAGATCCGAACGATCGAGAGACCTCGATAACCGTCACCGAGAAGATCCCCGAAGAGTCGGCCTCGTAAACCAAAGTACTTACCATCGTGTGCTCGAATTATTATACCGCGCCGGGTGTCCGTGAGAGTTCGGACCTTGCGCGGGCGCGTTCGGACGCGCGCTCGTGTGTGTTAGTCGCGATTCAGTTATCACATACGTAACCAACACCCGTGTCGAGGATTGGTATCAGTGCGCGTGTCTCATCCGCGGGTGGGATCATTCGCGCAGAAGCACGAAGCACAGAAACGCGGGCTTCAGGCGCTTTCTCGCTCTTGTCCACCCACGTACGAATCCACACATCGACGTAGCACCAGCGAACACACAGCCACACGTACACGCATACATGTACCTACACGCACACACGATCACGAGCTAAGGTAGATAGCTGGCTCGCAGCTGGTGCTGTTATACTCTCGGCTGTGCTGTGACTCCGACGAACGGGGAGCTTCTCGACGAGCCCGAATATATACCTAAACGCGACTCACGGATTTAGTTGATGTCCAACGTTTCGGGTGTGCGGTGCTGCTCGCGATTCACTTTCATTTTTCTCACTGATTTTTAACGCTGGATTCGATGTAATGGATATGTTCTTAAAAATAACAATGATATAGAAATTGGCTGGGGGTGGCGGTAGAATCAAACACTTTTGGATTCGATGTAATAAAATTTTTCGAACGATCAACGATGATATAGAAATCAGCTGAGGGTGACGATATAATCGAAAACATGTATGCTACGTCTTTCCAACAATAATTGTAATGATAACAATGATAAAGAGTGCAATTATGGGTTGTTCTCGCACTTGATTTTTAACCTCGCGAAGCCCCTACCGAGCTTCGAAAATCACGTTCTTGGTTCGCAACTAAAGCTCGGAGATTTATGCCGCTGTGTAGATTCCATCGAATCGCGCTTTATCTCGACGTATCGCGAGAGAGAGACATAAAGAGACAGGGGGAGAGAGATGCTCGGAGTTCCAAGTTCATTCTTATGACGCGCCACACACTCGACTGACTCCATCGACGTTATCGTCGAACACTGATCGATAAGTCGTAACCCCCGCCGGCATAAAACACAGAACGAAACGTTTGTCCATGCGCTTCTATCGCAATCGTCTGTCATTTACGCACGTGGTGTCTTTGACTACGCATGAGCAAACCCGTAACCCAATAAGATCATCCGTCGATCGGTCGGATTTATATTTCTACGGCGAAAAGCTCGCCGTATTTGCGGCGGAATATTCGCAAACGCGACGAAGAAATCGCAGAAACGAGAGAACGATAAGAAATTTGGCTTGGAGAAATACAAATTTTAGAGAAATTGGAAAAACTGGACGCGAATGTGAACCGAATCGTAATCGGGCTGACAATTTGATTTCTATTTGAGAAATTTTATTTCGGAACGTGTGAACAGTGTAACTCGGAAAGCTCGTAATGAAATTCGAAGACTCGAAGCGCAATAGACAAGGACGGCGGATCAAACTCGACGATTGGTCTTGAAATTCGGTGAATGAGAATTCGTTGGCGCCACGGCTTAATGTACTTTGGAGAGCGCCCATAGGTGCATCATTCCCGGCTAGGTCTTCCGCCACCCACGTGGAACTTGTGAAACGCTCGAACGATTTCTCTTTTTCATCGATAAATAAAAACGACGAGGGAATGCAAACAACTACGAAAGTGTCATAATCTGAACGGACGACAATTCGTCGAATACAATAGTCGTTCGAACTCATCGAGGGATCGAGAAAATTGTCACCTGCAAGCTGGAATTAACGTGATTTTAAACTGCAATCGAGTTTGGGTACGTTGAACTTTTTTATTCTGTGTTTGTGTTTATGTTAAACATTATTTTCGAATTAATTCAGGAGTATTTCACGATTTACATTTTTTCCAAAACATGAGATAAAGAATTTTATAATTTTACGAGAGAAAAAAACAAACAAGTGTGGTAACGTAATGTCGTGACCTGGGTTTGTGTTTCTATTCTGCGCATCACAGTAACTAGTATTAGTCATAGTTTTATAGCCTAAGTGCAAAAAAAAAATAGAATGCATATTTTGAAGGAAAAAAAATCTCATTTCGTCCATCGTTGTTTGATTTCCATGGATCAAGTGTTTATTTCCGCTCAAAGCTCGAATTATGTACTAACGAGTAACGATGCAGTCCATCTGTCCTTGTCGCTGTTGCTCTGTTTGTTGTGTCGCGTTCAACATTGTTCGATCAACCCAGTTTTCGTAATTTCAAAATACGCGTATAATCACTAACAAACATCCACGTCGTTTATTATTCACTCATACGTACAACATTCGATGTAAATTAGATGAAATGTTCTTCATGTTGTATTAAACCGCGTTAACTCGAACCGAAACATCCAAAACCGATTGAAAAAAATAAAACTAAGAATGTAAAAAAAAAACATTAATTCGCAATTAACAATTTATTATTACCGTATTTTTGGCAAAAAATAATGGATGTGAAAAAAATGCAATAACTATTCATGGATTAATGGAAGAGGTTCACACGTTATGACGGAGAGTCATTAATTTTTCGGGTGTATAAGCTGGAATCTCGCACTCGAGTAACCGCAAGCCGAGGTTTCATTCGATCAGCGACAAATCCAAACGAATTTGCAATTTTTTTTCCTGTAACTGTAGACGGAATGAAGTCGTTTTGGCTTCTTTTTTAATGCTAATTGTCCTTTTCATCTTGCACCTTAACCTATAGCCGAGTAACGAAGGCCCATAGTGGAGTATGCGAGAGGCACAGTAGTCGTATAAAGATGAAACATAAGGGCCAATTATCACGAGCTTGGAATACACTAGAGTTCTCCTATATTTTTTTTCTTCGCCGGAGGTACTCTGGTGTACCTTTACTCGTTGTCCTGGATTCTTGTTATTATACATGCAGAATTTTTCTACAGCAAGAAAAGTCGTTTTTTTCCATCCAATAGCTAGGTTACGGTGTTCGGGTGCGAACTTAAGTTGCATTCTCTCATACTCAAGCGTATTTTTATTCCTTCGAATCACTATTCTTTCAAAATATTCCAGAAAAGCCATTTAATATTGTTTCCTCTGCTTATTGATTTTGCCATTCATCGCGTGATACAGAAACGGCTGCAAATTGAGTGATTGAAATCATTTTATCAGGATAATTGGATGAAATCGTGTCGTTGCTGCATTTTTTCGATTCGTTAACATCGCTCGTTGCTTTTTTCGCTGCACAATCATGACTTCAGATCGAAATCGATTTGTATAACGCTCGTTGTGACATTCCAGGATGTGAACGGAACTGATGTTCGTTTGAGATATTAACTATCGAATCAAGATCTTTTAATATCAGAGTGCACTGATTCGATGCCCCAAACGACCACGAGTACCGAAACTCTCGCCGACGTTCTCCAATACTGCGTTTCGGATTCGAGGGTATAATATATATCCTTCGGAGATAACATTCCTGCCCTCGAAGGCAGGAAAACGTCAGAGATGGTTAAAACTTCGTCAGAATACGTAAAGGCGATCGAATGTCGGATCACGCCGGATCAGGTAAAAAATTAATTTCGTTATACTCACGCTAGCGATATAGTTGAATAATAATTATAATAAGCGGCGAAGAACGTGCGAGATTTTCGTTTTCTGCATGTAACATCTGATGTATTGTCGAATAAATAACGTTCAAAATGAACATTCGCCTCGTTACATTATTTTCCAGTCTATGAATAAATAATTAGCTCCGCGATAAAGCTGTCTCGCGATATCTGCCTAGGTGTAGCGCATTCTAGCCTTGGAAAACTAATGAGTTTCGAACCCCGCTCCTCGTTTCTCATAACAGATGCTTTTTCGAACGTTTTGGTGATTAGTTTATCACATTAACAGAACCGTGGGCTAACACGTCTTGCCACTCAGAACAGGGAGAAAGTCACGAGCGAAGGTGGGAACTCGAGATATCGAGTTACAAAATGTATATACCGACAATTATGTTATTTCGTACCTAAAATCTTCATGTGATCCGTACTTAATTGAAAAAAAAAAATTAAATAATAGAGCTACAATCGCTAATGAGCGACTTCTCTTCGAAATGGAATTATTTTCCAAGGCATTCAGCTTCCTGGCCTTGAACTTCACAATCAGTCGAAGGACGAACGGTTGTCAGATCAAAGATCGTTACGATAAGATTGCATTTTCATCGATATCAATTTGTTACGTTTTTTTTTCTTTCATTCTTTTATTTTGTCAATTTATTTACAGGCCGTGGAAACAAAATTGTACAAGCGAAGATGGCTTGTTCTGGCGATATTCGTCGTGTACAGCGCGAGCAATGCCATGCAATGGATCCAGTACAGTATCATAAACGATGTTGTGATGAAGTATTACAACGTGTCGAGTTTTGCTGTGGAAATGACCAGCATAATATACATGATTACTTACATACCATTCATATTTCCGGCCAGCTATTTCTTGGACCGTTTTGTAAGTGAAATTTTTGTTACGTTAGTTTCTAAAATTCTTGGGTGGGAATCCATTCATAGGTGAAAGAAAATTTCGGGTCATGGGTGGCCCGTGGCTTTTGTGTCACGCGCATACACATAGGGCGAAACGCGCCGATTCGCCTGATCGAAACGTTTCTATCCCTCGATATGGTCGATGATTTTTTTAGTATCTTTTAGACCCTGCGACATCGCTGATTTTTCACAGATTTTTCCGACCTCTGACCCCCCCCCCCCTGAAATCCATTAAAGAATCAATGAGGTCGCAGGATCCAAAAAGATACTTAAAAATAATCATCGATCACATCGGGAGATAGAAGGATTTCAATCCGGTGATCGACCGCGTTTCGCGCGCGTACAAACACACACAAACGCACCCACGCGTAATTCATCATTCCGAGATTTAATTCGTTCATCTTTCGGGACAGCTTCTAACGTACCGCCCACGCACTACGAAGATTAAGATTCGTGATCCAGCGTAATCACCAGATTACATGCATGTGATATTGTTTGCTCGAGATGATTCAAACGATATCCGTAAGTAAAAACGTCCTACGGCTTACTCTCGTATCTTCATTTTATCATTGTGACAGAACATTTCGAAAATTCAATGACATTCAGTCAAAGGCAAAAAAAAAAAAAAAAAAAAATTCAACACCCACTGCGCAACATTGGAATATTTTTGGCAAAGTCGTATTTTTCCCTAATTTCACGAGAAATAATTACGTTTTCTTTAATCCGATGCATTATCGAAATAAAGCCATTACGAAATCATATCGAAATTTTTTTATATCCACGCAATTCGATGCAGTATTGGTATAAAATTCGTATCCAAGACCGTTGAAGGGCTCAAGCGATAACCCACAGGTTGAAGCAACCGAAGTAGGTTGATCGATAAGCCGATATGTGTAATTGCGGGATAGCCTTTGACACTCGTACATTTTTCGTACAGCTTCGTTATAACGGATGGCTTGTCGGTCGCATGTTAAATTACGAGTCGTTCTATTTGTACTCTTCGTTTTCAGGGTCTGAGAAATGCAGCGATCTTCGGTGCTGCTGGAACGGCGGCCGGCGCCTGGATCAAGGTATTAAGTGTTGCACCCGACAGGTTCTGGGTCACGTTCGTGGGTCACACGATAGTCGCCCTCAGCCAGACGTTTGTCCTCTCCGTACCCGCCAGACTGGCTGCCGTGTGGTTTGGTCCTGATCAAGTCAGCAGTGCCTGTAGCATTGGCGTCTTCGGAAATCAGGTTATTATAACGTCTAAATAGATGTATCCATCTCCTAATCCATCTAAAACGTAACGAAACGATATATTTTGGACGAGGAAGTGGTCGGGGTAAATTATTTGAGGGCTCACATACTCCTGCGTGCGCCCAAAACCGATTAGGTTTGAAAAATTATTAAAAAGGTTATATTCTTAAAAAAATTAAATCGTTGATTTCACATTTTTTATCAACTTTTCAACTATAAGAAGAATTCTTTTTTATATATTAACATTATTTTTTACCGGTATAAATGGAGGACTGATAAAAACCATGGTCGACATCATAACTTCACCAAAAATTATCCAATTTGCAAAAATAAAACAGAATCTAGTGAAATATAGTAGTAATTGTCTGACGGAGGACTTTAAAAAAAAAAAAAAATTGCAGTAGTTCAAATTTTAGTATGCAATTGAAAAGAAAACAGTCTTCAATAATTCACAAAAAACTATCCAAACAAAAAATTGAAAAAATCTCTCGTCATAGTATAGAGAAAATAATTATCAACTTTAAAAAAAGTTTTTGAATATTAACAATTGACTGAGTCGCCGTGCAGACTATGTCTAGAAACGTAGTTCTAGAATCCTAAAAAAATTATCTTCTGATTTACAAAAATTGTTTTTCAATTTTTTTTTTTTAAAGTTCATAAGTTAATAAAAAATGTGAAGTCACCAATTTTTTTCTTTACCATATAATCTTTATAATAATTTTTCATATTTATGTGAGCCCTTAAGCGAAAATGATATTATTTCTGAATGGGCGAATGATAAAACTGATTGGGCCAATAGAGTTTAACACTGTTCTGTGATGGGGAAAGAAAATTTATTTTAACCGCATCAAGTTGACATCCCGATCAATTAGGAATTTATTACCCGGTGCGGCTGGACCGGGTGGCGATTATAGCTCGGTGATGGGAAGCAGACTCAAACGAAACACCCACGATTAATTTCGTGACGTGGAAAGGGATCGATCCCCTGCTCGTTTGTGCATGAAGGCGAAGCGCATTAACCGATCAAGTGCGTTGTCTGTTTTGCAACTGCGAATTATCAAATTTATAAATTATTAAAACATTTTTAATGAAAATTACGTCAATGAATCACAATCATTCTGTATCTATAAAATGAATCGAAGGAGAAGAAAATCCCATATCTTTCGAGAATGTCATTTTCCGTCTCAGTATCGATGAAACAATATAGAATTTAATCAAACGTCAAGTCAAGGATTGGTCGCTTCCGGAGAAAATCCGCATTTCAATCGATCGTAATAAATTATAAATCGCCGTAACCCCGTAATTACGGCAAATAACATTATCCCGGGACGATGACGTAGAAACACGTGGTCGATCTACAATGATTCTCCAATCCGTACATTCACCCAAGTATTTCGCTTCGATAATCGATCACAAAAATTATTTCTCCATTATTAAATTCAAATCCGGAATCTCGCTCGTCTTTTCTCAACGTAAATAACAATTTCTCTCGAGGGCCAAAAATTTGTTGCTCTTAATCGAACCAACACCGACACTGATTCTCCGAGTTCAGAGCTACGGCCATCACCGAGATATCACATACGATTAGGCTTAAGCAGGATGTACCCGAACGTACACCAATTTTGTTGCGTACGTGTATGGGAAGGAATCGTTCGCAGGGTTAATAGTGCCTCTCGGGCTCTTTTCCGCACATACACAGACGCTTATACATAATCACGGGCATGGCTTACGTACTTGCGTATGCATTCCGAACGATTGTGACAGTAGGATACCGCAATTACACGCGATTACGGGGTCTACGTGCGCGACCGGTAGATCCTCACAAAGCCGACGAGCGGTCCGCGATAAATCCTGATTGAATTCAGCGACCCCACTGGGTTCCCCATATTGCAACGATCGGCAAGTCTAGACTCGCGCGGAAGCGCGATCGATAACACGATCGGCAGTTCCGTATATATTCGCTCCGATCGCAAGGTAGACGTGATCGGATAAATGAATAAATTCGATTACTTGCAACGTTATCACGACGTAAATGACAAATATATCGCTGTACCGCGTGTGTGTTTGCGAATGGTCGAAATTCGTTCGAAAAAAATGCGGTTAACATCCGGTCGAAGGTCACGCAAGCTGCCCTCGGATTTTTCCTCGTCCGATCGTCGCACTCGAAAAACGGCATTGCAAGGAGATTCGTGCGATGAAAGCCAATCGACTGACGATGGGTATTGAAAAATTTATGAGACATTCGACCGAAACTCTGTTCGATCTTCGAACAAACTCAACATTTTTACCCGACTTTTTCTCTGGGGTTCACACATACAATATTTTTAAGAATATTAAACGAGTCTTAATATAAACAAAACCTTAATGCAATTACAATTCTCTGTGTCTTCCGAATTTAGCTTGGAGTAGCGATCGGTTTTCTGTTTCCGGCGATGTTGGTGCGGGACAACAATGATCTACACGTAATCGGAGCAGGTTTGAAGCTTATGTTTTACATCGTCGCAGTTGCGACGACGATCATCCTCGTCCTGATACTCCTCTGTAAGTAAATAATATTTAAAAAATGCATCCTTCCAATAATGTGATTATTAAATTCGATAAAAACTGATAGATATGTGAATTTTTTTTTTTTAATTTGATCCCAGTCTTTAAGGCGCAACCTCCTCTTCCGCCTAGTCCCGCGCAGGCTGTGCAGCGAGAGGCCGAACATTCGGAAGGCTTTGGCCAATCGGTCAAACGACTCGTCACCAATACCGGTTATTTGTTGCTTCTACTCAGTTATGCGATAAACGTCGGTATTTTCTACGCAATCAGTACATTGCTGAATCGAATAATTCTCGCACACTTCCCCGTAAGTAATTATTGCAACGTACATTATTTACCGAATACAACGGATTGGGGGAAAAGAAAATACAAATGCACAACTGATCGAGTACTTTTTTTGTAAAGTGGTGTAACAATATTTTACATTTTTTCCAGGGAAGTCAACTCGATGCTGGTAGGATTGGTCTGGCAATCGTTTGCGCGGGTATGTTAGGGTCCGTAGTCTGCGGTGTCATACTCGACAAAACCCACAAATTCAAGTGAGTTACGTTCGTAAAAAAGAAAATTTTTGCATCCCGGAAATCTTCTTTCCCATGATTATCCGTGATCAAATGGGAATAATAATTGTTCAACAGCATCGTAATTCTTTCGACATTTTTTTTTCAGGGAAACTACGCTCGGGCTTTATATCTTTTCGGTCCTGGGATTGATCATTTTCACGTTCATCGTCGAGAACAGTACGATAATCGCTGTTTATGTAACTGCCGCACTGCTCGGGTAAGTCAAACAAATCGAAACCAGCCGGAATTAATGTTTTTTCGATGGAGAAAACTTTCATTCGCTGTTACTGCATGTTCATCACTCGAACATTCTTTATATTCATCATTGACATATAATTATATTAAATATAATATCATATAATAATAATAATAATGATAATAATATATAATATATTATTTCATTATATTATTATTCTATTTATTTTTTTATTGTTATAATTATTTTCAATTTTTTTATTCATCTACTTTAAATTTTTTTCCAAATAGAGTTATTTTTTTTCTGGTGCAGAGGTTGTAAAATTATGATCCAACTTCGACATATCGTCGGCAATTGTTCTTTTGTTATTTTTTTCAATTTTTATTATTTGAATATTATTTGAACATGTGCGTTATTGTTAATTGCAGTTTCTTCATGACCGGTTATTTGCCCGTTGGATTTGAGTTCGCTGCCGAACTCACTTATCCGGAGCCCGAAGGCACGTCTGCCGGATTGCTCAACGCGATGACGCAAGTCTTCGGCATAATCTTCACGATAATTTACGGTCGGCTTTTCGACGCTTGGGGCGATTTTTCGGCAAACGTAACAATGTGCTGCGCCCTCGCGATCGGTGCATTACTCACCACGATCATTCCCAATGATCTTAGACGACAGAATGCAAAATCGTAAGCGCTTTCAAACGCGACGACAGGATACATTTTTTTTTTTGTTTTTATCGAACGACGTTCCATCGGAATTTTTCGATACGTCCGTTTGTCTTACCGTTAAATTACGATAATTTAATTGTAGCTCATATCTTAGATGAAACGACGAGTCTTTTTCTGGTCCCGGATAAGCCGTAGATCTACTTTACGTAACAGTGAAGAAAAAAAACGAAGCAATTGCAATATTTTTCTATGCACGAACAATTTTTTGGTACAATCGTAAAATCATATACCGTGAATTATTTTCAAACGCATTTAGCACACGTTCCATTAGATTCCTTCTCTTTATTATTATTCCATTTGTTTGAACGTTCATCGAAGCCGAGCAGTTGCGCGTCGCTGCGAGAACGATAAATCGTTAACCACGAGTGCCGAATTTAACGTAACAGAAGTGATCGAAAATAATGTGACGTCCACGGTAATATTTTCCGACGCTACCATTACAATAAAAAAAAATTGCGAGTCGGTGATTATTGCGTAAATAACGTAGAGAATGACTTAGAACCGTTGAGATATTCAATATTTTTGAGAGGAAAAAAAATATAGGCAATGAGATTTGCCCATAAACCCGAGAGTCGTTGATTTTTCTGCAGGTTATTAAATTATTTGTACTGAATTAAGTAGTATCAATACGATTAACGTCGTTACACCGAAACGTTTACATATATATGTAAACGTAAGTACGAATAGTTTGAGGATCTTACGAATGAGATGTTAGAAATTGTCACGAATGCTCTCAAATGAGTGGATTTAATAGCATAAGTTATCGACATATTTTTCTATATCATGTACACGTAGCGATCGACGATAGAAATGTTTTAAAAAAAAATCCTAATCGTTGCCAAATGCGAAATTCTCCCTTATACAATTGTTAAGCCGTGAAGATACGACATTCCGCAGGTCGGAAAAAATTTCCAAGTATTTTTACATACCTTTTTTTCGATAGATATGTGATCGGTTGTAGTACATTTACGATGATAATCGTTGAAAATATGGGACCACGAGGAAGACCCTATAGAATAGTACATTGTGTATCAAGGGCGGAAAGTAGGGGATTTCGCCGAGTGTGAAGTTTCCGCACGAGGGGAAATCGCTTTCCGCCCGTGGCGCACACGATACTTTTTGTCCTACCCTTGTTGAAAACAAAGGGGGTTCATGCATGTGTTACGGGAGCAACTATTTCAGTCCAGAGACGACAACAAATTCATTCTCGCCCGGCAGTAGCGGGCGGAAAATTTTTTTCCCGCCCGCTGGCCTTAGCACATGCGCGAAACGGCGCATTTTCGACGAGGGTCGAACGAAAAATAATTTTTAACCGAATTACCGACAAAAGTGCAGGGCACAGATAGCACCGTCGTCCCGCGTACGGTGAAACAATATTTTCCCGAGATTACGTGACTCTAAACGAAAAACGAATAGCAAAACGTATGGGAAAAATGGAATTTCGATAACCCCACGCTGTACCTGGGATCGTCCCATTTGTATATTTTTTATAGAATTTTATCATTCCGCTGGATTATAGAAAAAAATGCGGAAACTTTGGTCGCGTAACGACTAAGCCTACAAAACTAGTGACGACGTGGCCATTGTTTGGCTCGCGTTCAATGCAGTTCGTTATCAACGATAATAGTTTTATCAAATATTAAGTCATATCGCTAAGCTGTTGAGATTTCTGTGACGTGTGAGTCGAATGTCGCGAGGACGAAGAGCTGTAACGAACAAGAAGAAAATTATATTCGTGTATAAAAAAACGAATCATCGACATCGTTTAGCATCGAGAATTTATTTTGGATCATTTTATCCGGCGTATGATGCATTAGAGTGGCTCGAAAAAAAAAAAAAACTCCGATTTTAAATGGTGAGCATTCACCACAAAGTGTGTTGCATCCGTAGAATTCTGCCCAAAGATGAACCCGATCGAACCATTTTTATCGGTCGCCGACGATTTTTTAAGTTTTCCCATTTGATTGACATGGGAAGAATGCGAAGTTTCCATTTAAAAAATCATAGCTCCGCGAATTTTATAGCTACGTCGATTCCGTAAGTCCTATTTGAAAGCTCTTTGAAAAACGCTTAAAATACCATGCAGACTTTTGAAATTTGATTTTAACTTTCGTCGATAATTTTGTTTATCCGAAAAAAATGATCGACGAAAGTTGCAATCGGATTTCAAATTGACGGAGCTATGATTTTTTGAATGGAAACTTCGTGTTCTTCCCATGTCAATCAAATGGGAAAACTTAAAAAATCGTTCGCGACTCCTAAAAATGGTCCGATCAGGTTCATCTTTGGGCAGAATTCTACGGCTGCAAGATACTTTGTAGTAAATGCTTACCATTTGAAATCGAAATGTTTTTCGTTTTAAGCCACCCTAATGATGCATTTCTCGAAAGTTAGCCTGTAAAGATACCCTGGAAAATTTTCATCAGGTTCTCGTGGACGGAAACATTCACATCGGCACAAGACGCTTCGTCTCACAACGTACAAAAAATAATCCAGTAGCAAACTATGAATAACGCGCGGCAGACACGCACATGAGTCTGATTCGTTCGATCTTTCGAGATTTATAGCCTTGTGCAATAGCGCCACAAAAAATTGATATCACAACATTATCGTTAATAGACTAGTGAGAATAGCCCTCACTTCTAAAAAATAATTAATTATAATAATATATAATTATATCGAACGTTGATTAAGTACGAATGCCAAAAATAGTGAAACGTTACGAGAATTTATTGTCGAAAAATGTTGGCGTTAAACCCAACGTATCAACGCGAAGAAATGCGTTTATTTTTATCACCAAGCGTTCGCTCGGAATCGCGTCTCGATTGTGAGTTCATTTACCGTGTAAAGGGCGAACGTTGATTTTAATTGTTAAATGAGTATGCCACAGTTGCCAAATAAAGAAACATGTATAAATTTGTGGATATGTAATATACGTATGTTAAAATATAATTATTATACACAAAATTGTTTTCTTTTTCTTATTTCTTTTTTATTGACGACGACCTGCCATAAGACCATGCAAAGAAGAAAGATTTCTTTATTCTTTGGACCATGCGAGTGTGATACCGACTCTACCCTCATGATATAAGACGATTCCGCACTGACCGACCAACAGGAATACGCGCGTGCAGCATTGCGATCCATTCTGCAGCAGCTTCTCGAAACAAGAAAGCTTCAGCTGTTTGCGGACGACGAGTTGATTTTCTTTCAACTAGATGGCATAAAAATATGGAACGAAACGCGTTCATTAAGGGGTTGCATGTTGTTGGTTGAGGGAAAATTAAGGGATTCTTATGTTTTTGTTTTTGGTACCATGTTGTTACTACTGTTTGGACATGTGTTGAGGTACTTGTGTGCATTTTTTCATGAGAAAAATTTCAATTTTGGGGGAACTATTGCCGTTGTACCAAAAGATTTTTTTTTTAAGAGGTCACTCCGCGGTGAGCGTAATATTTCTGGAACGGCTCATCTGAAATAAATATAAAAACCAAAAAGCTTTCATTAATATAATATCAAACGCAGTTCGTGAACGAAGAGTTTAGCGAAACTTTGATTCTTAAAATAATGTCGATTTTCCTTAAGAGTGTGATTTTTAAGATTTAAAAAATTAGGGTTTTGGCCCAAAAAGATATTAATTTTGATGCTCATTGAAACTCCTTCGTTCGTGAATTAGCCATTATAATTCGAAACACTCTCGTGAAAGAATCAAATTGTTCGATTAAATTTTTATCGAGAAATCGTCCTAACCGCAACAGCACTTTAAGAAAAACATGATTCCGAGATTATCGCGTTTAAAGTTTTGAGTCTAAATTTTTTGCGGAAAACATTAATTTTGTCCGACTAACATCGTGCTCACATCCTTACGAAATTTTGAGGAAATGTACTTCAGATTAGATACATTGAGAAAATGCCAAAAAAATTCAATTTTTTCGACCCAGACAACTAGATACAACCCCTTAAGATAACGCACACGTTATCAGTCTTCTTCAGATTGCTGTGAGCGCAAGGCCGATGAGTTGAATCTTCCAAAAATATTGTTTTTCGCCATCGCTGACCTTCCCGATGAAAAACAGAACGATAGAAAACGATAAAATGGACATTTTTTTGACGCATTCAAGCGTTTTCTTTCGACCGGGCGCATCATTCATGAGTTTTCCTCGACGCTCGAGAGTCGAATGAAAATAAAATTTGAAAAAAAAAAACACGATCAGTCGTTCCATTCGTTTCTCAATCATCACAACGTAACCTTTTGCAATTGAAAATGACAGCCGAGGTTTAGATACTCAATAAATTTCCGTCTGCGGTAACCATCGATGTCGAAGCACATCGAGAAAATCGTTCGGCACAATGACAACAAATTTAACAATGCCAAATCTGAAAAGAAATCTCCAAATGCACGAAAGTATTGAAATAAAATAAATTCCACGCGCAACGACTAATTGGACGAACGTTGAAATGTCATTCGTGTGTGTAAGTTCCACCGTTTGATTACAGCAGTAAGCTATCGTGCTTTGAGCGACGCAGGAGATTTCTAATTAGCGGACTAGTCCTGAGACTCCGACAAAATGCGAATAAATTCGTAGTCCCCGGAGATCCGGCATCGCAGTAGTTGCAATGTCACATTCGCACGCATACATTTGAATAATTCATTGCAGTTTATCTGTGGCGGACTGCAACTCCTATTGCTTCTGTCAATTACCGGGATTCTCGTGAGTCTCGCTGCATTATCCAGACTCATGGAGCTCACCGTCGCAGTAATCCAACCCGCTATTCTCTTCATGCTACGACAATCCTTGAGATTGATTGTAGTAAGTACGTGACAAGTATGTTTAATACCCGGAATCAATTTGTTCAGATTTTTTTTTCGTTGACAATTACATTTCGTTGTGTCGCGGTTTAAATTTCAATAAATTGATACGTTCATCGATCATCATTGCAGCGTCAACAAGTTTTGAAGGTTACGTGTCGAACCGAATACTCAATATTTTGAAAAAGAAAAAACGTAAAAGGAATTTGAGTCAAGAATGGGCATGCGTACGATGAAAATATATTCAACTTTTTCAAACGAATAATTACGATAACGTGTCATGCAGGACTAAAACATTTCCGCGATAATAATTAATAATTCGGATGAATTATTGTGTCACGATTGGTTCCAATGGTTGATAGCAATCGATATTAATTTCTCGATAAAAGCAACTCGAATACATATCGATTCAACGAATGCCCATCCCCGGGTCGAGTTATCCATTCAATCGATGTATCATTGCGCTGTTAAACATCGCTTGGAAAAGCATCAGGGCAGGGTCACAGAACCCTTGCCAGTTAATATTGCATATTCGGTCCCTGGGTGCAGTTCTGGATCGTTCTGAGCCTTCGGCTGATGTCCAATGTATCGGGAAGGATTTGCTCAACATCGCAGATTAATCCCTCGGCAGACGGTCCCGCGGATTCCGTTATCGCGATGATCGGCACGGCACCGGTCGACGTTCCATACGCCAGATACGCTCATCGCGGCGAGCAACTCTCGGATGTTGGCGACAAAATTCCTTCTGTCCCGGAATTTATAGAAACCATTCCTGCAGCTCGGAAGCTCGAAGATATTCCGACAAATGCCGAAGAGACGAAAACGTAATACTCTAGACGTAAGCCGTTACTTCGGCTTACAGAGACTGCTTCATTATTTGCCTCTCATCGGATCAACTTCGTACGATCATTACTCAGAAAATGACAACGGAGAACCAGCCGGGCTGATTTGTTGGATTGTAACAAACGACAAAATTAGATTTCGAGAAATCTACGAAACCTTTGTAACGACGAAGAATCCATTTCTCAACGCTTAACGCGAATTCTCGGAAAATTGCTAATTGAAGGATGATCAAAGACGAGAAATCTTTTTTGAGCATCGTCCTTGCGAAGTTACATTTCAGAGCGGACCAATTGGTTAGTTCCATAACCTTTTCCAACGAGCACTCCAATAAGACTGTAAAAACGTTGACGTTGGTGAAAATCACGGGCAGCCAAGCTAAGGAAATTGTTTCGGGGCGACGATGAATACTTAATCCGAAGTGATACATCGTCGTTGGTAAGTAGATTTACTGAGTAGATTTAAAATCGATCAAGGACCAATCTATATCTCATGTTCTTCTTAAAATCGCAAAAAAATTTCGCGGATTTCTTTAGAATAAGACAAATCTTTATCTGCAATTTTTTTGGGAAAAACATGAGATATAGGTTGGTCCTCGATCGATTCTACATAGATCTAAAAAATTTTATCGAATTCCGTTGAGCCGTTTAGGCGCGAAGTATCGCAGAATATTCGCCAATTTACACGTAATTCTTGGTGAATCCACTTACCAACGGTGATGCATCACTTCACTTTAAAAAACTATGTGTGAGCATAAATAAAGATTAAGTATCACCATTGAATCACCTGTGAGCTCGGTGTCTGCGAATCAAATCCGATATCGGTAAAACAAACGACGGCGGAAATTCGACGCGTAATTGCGGGATGGATGCATAATTCGTCCGAAGTGGCCATTTTGAGATTTGTATCGAATTTTGTATAGCCAAAGCGTTTTTACTCGAGGCAAACAGAAGTTTAGGAATTCGGGGAAATGGACTGAACACGCGCGGTGCTTTTCACCGGGGATATCAAAATCGTTGTGGATAATTACGTATTGAGTGTATCACGACATTGTCACGTCCCGCACAGACGTCTCACCCACACGGTGCACTCCATCACATCCCCCGGATTGCTCGTATATCATTCGCACATTACGGCGAACCACTTTATTCGTACTAAAGTGATTGGCCCGTCGCCAGATATTCGTCGAAGCGCGAACCACGGGATTTCCATTTCAACCGCATCGCGTGACGCTGAAAAGTTTTTCAGGATTAACCCGCGTTTTTCGCAACATCTCTGTATACGCGGAGATGAGAAAAAAAAATATATATGTTAAAAAGAAAAAAAATATTTCCGTGTATATTTGAGTTAGAGCGAGTTCTGAGGTTTTTTGACTAGTGTAAAAAAGTTTCGGATTCTCTGATTTCCAAAGTCAGTTGCTTCGTTGACAAGCTCGCAGTTGTCGTGTATGAAACGCGAAATTGTAATTAGTTGAGCAAACACGTGATCACGTGATGCCGTTCTGTGGTCCACCGCACATTTTATTCACCGTTCTCTATTCCCCGGTGAGACCTTTAATTCGAGTGTCCGACCTCGAGGGAAACGGATTTCAGGCTATGGTGGTTATTCGAATGCGTAATACGTATATGTATACGTATCGACCGAAGAAAACGATATCGTCTGGCGTTGCTCGTGCCGCTGTTGGTTAAAGGATAATTGGGTCTACCATGCGCTCGATGTTTATACCCATCCACGGTAAAACATGAGCGTTGGATAATTGCATTGATGCACCGGAGAAATCGAATGAAGCTGGAGGTCGCTGAATGCCTTCGGGACTTCTCAACATTCAGGCGGAAATCGAGAGAGAACGTGCAGACGTCGTAATTGGATCTCTTGAATCTCGAATCATCTTCGGGCAATCTCGAGCCACAAAGTTCCGTGACCGAACGGGCATCAAAGGTAAAGTTAAATAAAGTTAATAAGAATTTACGAATATTAGATTCACAATTCTTTTTCTATGTTTTTCGATGTAACTATTTGTTAGTTACATTTAAATAAAATGATTTGAGAGAGAAAATAAATGAATAGATAAATGTGTAAATGCATTATATCCAATAAAATGTTGACGGTCGTAAAGACCGGTCGAGTCTAAAGATTCAAGATGGATGAACTCGACAACCATCGAGCGAGAAAAGTTATCGCAGGAACGAAACAGAACCGAGAACAAAACAAAATCGATGACTCCGATCCGACTGTCGTCAACAGTACTTGGCGCAGCATCCTCCAATCTGCACTGAGGCCGGTCTTGTTGCTTTGGATCTCTGGACTCGCGGTAAATTCGCATCGTCGAGGATTTCTCCGGCAACTGTGGAATTTCCGAACGATTGTCGACGAAATGGCAACAACAAGAGGAATCGGCGAAGCCAACGGAAACAATAAGAGTTTGAAGCAGCTACGGATGTGGTTGTACGCTGGTGAAGCGAATGAAGTTCCAAGCAAGTCGCTCGGACGAAAAGTAGAAACAGATATACATCGCACCGTCGACGTTAGCCACGACGCTGTCCAGCACACAGCCCCGCCACGAGTAAAAAAGTTCGGATACAACATATATACGTGTCGTTCCGTCAATTCGAGTACCGAGTTTGGGCTTCACCATCAGCGATCCTTTTGTCACTTTTAGAAATGAAAGTCTCTATCGACAAATGAACTATCAATTTTTTTTTTTTAGATTCTCTCCTTGCTTATTTTCGCTGTAATTGTATGGATCATTCTGTGAATTTTTCATGTAATTTTTTTATTAGTTTCTCAATCCGTGACCATTTCAAAGAATAATTAGTCCTGACTAAGTTTTCTATGTAGAAAAAAGCTCAGCTTTTCGGAAAAAAATACAAAAACGTTTTTGGGCATTAAAGAATTACTCAAAATCGCATTTAAAATCGAAAAGTTGATTTCTCGGCCAATGCATGTCTTTAAAAAAAATTGGATGAATTATAAACTCGGTCCCAGGGCTTCTGCTGGTCCCAGAACCAACAGAACAGTTGGTTGGTTGGTTGTTGTTGTTGGTCCCAGGGGGTGGGATCTCTCGGTGCCTACACCGACAGATTAAACCAAAAAGCGAGTTAAGTGTCCAAGCTCAGTAGAAAAAAATCCGTCTGACGGCTTATCCCCTATCAATATCAACCATCCACCCTAACGGAAAAGTTGTACGTAGGACCCTTTTCCCGTTTGAACCGAACACATAGTCAGAAGTTTAATCCCTCAGAATCGTGGATATTTTTGCCGACTGCTTGAAACTGCTTGACGAGTCACACTTGACAGCACTTGACAGCACTCGATGGGCCATTGCGAGCGCACTCATGTGTCGCGCGAACCAAATAATCTACAATCGACTGTCGAGCATTTCATCCGAATGACATTTCGAGTCGATCCCGTGAGAGCAAACGTCATGAAAATTCTAATGATCATACAGTTATAACCAAGTGCGAAAACTTTGCGAGATTTTTTACAATAAAAAAGAATATCCACTGCAATACACAATAAGAATAACCTGCAATAAATCTTCGAGACATCGAAAATGGACGTAAGCCTCTGTCTACGTACATAGGTCAAAGAATTTTAGTGGCAAAATTTGCAATCTGCAAAGGAATAAAATCTCCTTTGCTGCTCTGCAGTTAAAAAAAAAGAAAGTAATTTTTATTTTTCATTCCTAATATGGATTATCATTGAATAGATGGAGGTTATGCTGACCGATCTCGGTGATAAAGTTCCGTGGCTCTGTCCTGTGCTTCGTCCCGAGTACACTCCTTATTTCAATACCGCCGGAACGGTGCTGCTCGGTTGGATGGTCGTCTGTTGGATATCGCACGTACGTGACTCTTTGCGATGGAGTCGAAGACTTGTTTTATCATTTTTGCAAGTCGTTCGTAGAAATTGCTTAAGAGATGGACGAAATTATTGACGTTGGGTGTGTCATTCGTTTTTTTTTTTGGTATTTGCAGATCGTTTGGAATCTCTTCGCACCGCTGACGATCAGCACGATAGCGATTATCATCGTATGTCCGAATACTGCCAAGTGGATCATCAAACGATTGGGTCCAAACGTCGAGAATGCACTGAGAAATTTTCTGACTAAGGTCCAATCATCGATGCCTGACGTGAGATAGAAAAAAGAAATAAACCGAATCATCTTGTCGAGATGAAAATTGTTCACCGTGCGATAATGGTTTCACGAAAAAAAAAATCACAAGCGGAAACAAATCTAGCTGAAATCTACTGGACGTATTGATTGTTTCTTATCATTCTTCACGGACAAACATAAATTGATAATAAATTATTTTTTCCAAGGCTTTTGTCAATTTCTTCGTCAAAATGTCCGGTCTTTTGATGCGATGTTTTTCATCTTCCTTCCTTTTCAAAGTCGTTTTGTACTAAAGCACCGCCCGATGCTACTGCTGCTCTACGGATTTTATCGGTTAAAACTTCATTATAAAACCCGACTCGTGAGCTCCTATTTTTTTTCTTTACCGACCGTCACTCGGCGTCTCACAATTTCTTCGTTAATCGCGAACACTGGAACCGGTAGCGTGAAAATGAATTTCATTTTCATTGATATTTTCTAATTAGGTTTCTTTCACTCGCTCTGGATGGCTTCTGCGTTCTATGGAGATGTCAACCATCGCTTTTGCATCGTAAACGGCTCTCAGCGCCAGCGATCCGATTTCTTTCCCTCGAATTATGTGTCCGTTAACGATGTAAAAACGTATGAAGACAAAGCGGAGCTCAGTTCGAACCTCTCGTTATGTCTCCGCTGGGTAACTGCGTTTCCGCCTCGTCTACAATCCGAGAATACGAAAAAGCCGCAGAACGGAAAGAGATTGCGTGGTCGAATTAGGAAAAAAACGAGGATTTTTCTTTGCGTGGTACAAACACAATCTCAGGAGCGAACGCAAGCAATCTCCAATTCAGCTCGAAAATTTTAACCGGATGAAGAAATGCGCACGGAATTTTTTTTTACCTATTTCTGCGCGGCCATTTCCCCTTCTTTCTGGCATACGATTATATCCTTCGAATGCCAAGACGCGGAAAAAGTGGTAATTTCGCGGTACAAAAAAACATTTTATTGGCCGTAACTGTCAAAAATTTCAGTTTCAACTGAAGACTAATTAACTTGATAATCGTAGCAACACATGGTGATAGGAAAGTTTGAACCTCGAAAAAATATTTTTTCAATCACGGACTGGTCGCTGCATTCCAAACAATGTAGGGATAATTAAACATCGATTGTCGGGCATTGCAGATTCCATTGCGTTGCTTCAATGGCCATCGAAAATTTCTATTCCACGCATAATTCATCAACGACGGTTCGGAATTCATGTTGAAAGCCAATGATTGCGTTTAACGTTTGATAATTGTTCTTCATTGTTTCAATGCTGCAGTTATTTCTCTGGAATAGAAATAGCATTGTCCTTTATGCTTTTCTGTGGAAAGGCCGCAACAGTCGAATATCAAATTTCGCAGTTTCATTCCGAATATTTTCAATCAAGCATAGTTCGAGCTTTCGGAAAACTGCGTATAATATAGTATCAATTTGTTTTGATACAACGATCCTTCACCCGTTGCTGTGCGAATCAATTTCATTTCAATGGGACGCAAGTTCGTCCGCTGGATCTCTGTGGAAAGCAACGGATAACAAGATATAGAGGAAGATCACCATTAACGCGATCAACCGCTTCGCTGCAACCGGAAACTCAATTTTCTCGCTGATTAATCCTAGCGCTGTAAATACCCTAACGCTCATTGGCTTTGAATCTTGCAAAGGCTATAATATACGACGTAACAGTAACTTGCAAACAATTACAACATTTATATAAACATTTTTTTTATCATTTATTCATTTTTTATTTATAAATTTCGTTATTTATTTACGCCTCAATATTTTTTTCATACATAATTTATTCAGTTTTCATGTATTATTTACTTATATTTTATTCATCTTTCACCGGTTCAACATTCGAGCCGTGGTCACTCGCGTACAAATCGCCCGATTGGCGAAACATTTAAACGGATTTGATGTTCGTTACCTGAATTTAACGTTTTCGACCTCTGATTCGGATTTTCGTGTCTGACGTCGTAGTCGGTACTGCAAATTTGGCGCTTTACCGTTTTTCACATGGTGCTGTTGACGTTAAACAAATAAAATGTATTCGTTTCACCCGACGTCGACCGATGCTGGTCCCGATGGTACTGATTCGTCTTCGTGATGCGACACGACTGTGCGATCTGCGTTCAAATTACTTCCCTCGCTGGATTTCTACAATTTCGTGAATCAACGAGAGTTTTACGATATTCGTTCGACCGAATGTGTATCCATCGCACACAACCGCGTGTTACGGGAGTGAGCTTTTTCAAACTTATTTTTTATTTTCGATGTTCCGGTACTCGGTATCCGATTTATTCGGATATTCGGGTCAGTTGGTAACTCTTTTAGCTATTAACGAATCGATAAAAGCCATTAACCAATGAAATCCAAATATTTGTTCATCCTTCAAATGATTATCCGTTCATAAAATAATCAAACGGTAACATCGCAACGACGCAACGCGGTTGGAAATTTTTATTATTTTCTCGCTTCGCTACGACGGTGGCAAAGTCCGACGCGTAGTAAAGCTCGAAATTTCCGATCAGTGGTTAGAGTAAAAAAAAATTAACGAATCTCCATAGAGACTGAAAAAAAATTGAAAATTAAAATATTACTTTTATCCGTCCGGTTATTATTCATCAGCCGAAGGGCGCCTCGTGAAACTAATATCCGGCCCTTTGCCAGAAGAAATCGAATAAGTTTGCCGAGCTGCCATATACAGGACGGCATCGATGCTCGAGGGGCATCAAAAGCCAAACGGTAGACCGGAGAATAATAAAGCCCGCCCCTTTGAAAACAACGACGAAATCCGTCGGGGGTTTTAAAGTTCTCGGTCTGACAGCAGCGTGGCGAAATCGGCTAATGCGGCACTTGTGGCGGAGAATGAAGAATCCGGTGGGGGGATGAGACGAAGACGCGAACGAGAAACTCGAGCTTCCGGAAGCTTGGAGGGTGCTGCGGAGTCCACAAATCGCCGGAGAACCAATTTCAGGAAAATTAATAAATAAACTTAAGATGAAAGCACGTATCTGTGGTGCAGCGTATTTTTTGTATTTGCTTCATGCTTGCGCGGCCATTATTTCGATTGCGGAATCACGCATGTGAAATACGGGAAATTTCGCGTATATCCACGTCATCAAAGTTACGATTGTCCTTTTTCAAATTAATTGTTGACATCGTAAATACCAATCGTGAAATTATTCTTTAATATTCGCTTTTCTTTAGTCATGACAATAGAGGTGTCTTATGATTTACCTCTATTGCAGGCTATTGCGAACTAGATGGATATCACATCGATCGCCGCCAATGGAACTATGGAATTTTCGTCGTCGTTGGACGTTGACGATACGTACAACGTCGAATGCTCGAAACACATATATCCCGAATTGCACGGATGAGAATTTCGTCTGATTGAGCCAATGATTCCAAGAATGCGAAACCGTTGCCTGCCCTCGATGCAGAGTCTTAATGCAAGAATTCACGTCGAAACTTGTCGAATGCCAGACGAATTTTGAATATAGAAACAGGCCGCGTAACGAGTGAATTAAATACCTTGAGAATGTCAATGCTTCCTGCATCATCCCCGGCTCATAACGGCACTGAATCGTGGCGTACCAGTTCGAATTCCACGCGAAATAGTTTGACATTTTGCGTAGATTTTCATTGACCGACTAACGCGATCCCGAAAACCGCCGAACGCCAGTACCTACTCGACAATATTTAAGACCTAGAGATCCAACGACACGAATAATCATTGCCATATTTTTAACAGAAGTCCAATTTTTTCCCATTTTTAATTGCAATCAGATGCGTCAAAAAGCGAATGAATAAATAAATAAATACATAAATAATAAACTCGGTTTACGCGATCATTTTCAGCGTTGCCTTTTCTTCCAGCATCCAAAACCGACAGCGAAGAATTAATTACAAAATTAACAATCACTCGTATTATATAATACACTCGAACAGTCGTATTTCGTCCCTATCCTGCTCGACACGCGAATATCGTTAAATCATTATTCAATTAAGGACGTACGTGAGTTCCTTACAACACGCACATGTCGAGTATGATAATACTCGTTACAATTCACCGCAACTTTGGTACACGGCTGAGCTTGGCTGTTGGAAAACTTGTAATTCCCCGGATACACATGCTGCACGTCGAATATATTTATCGTACATCCGAAGATTGCATCACGTGCGGATTACCTTCGAACATGACGCTCAATCTTCCCGAAGCCAAGCACTTTCCGCTCGCCGGTTAATTTTGTCGCAACAGCATAGCTTGTGATACGATGTGCCATGCGGGTTTCGTCGCTGGATGTCGCATGAACCTGCCCTGAATCACCTTTCGATTTCGTGGTACCAGCAGCAATAGCAGCAGACACAGCAGCAGCGACAGCAGCAGTGCGAATGATTGACGCGACACGATTATAGATTGCTGCGAGAACGAAAAGTTTTTGCACCGTGATGACAAGACTATCGAACGAAGCCCGCGACGCGAGCCTGATTTCCGGCTTCTACGATAATCAAACCTTCGTGTGCCGATCGAACCGTTACGCCTTCAGCGGATTTACTCTCCGCCTCTCTGTCTCAACGATGCATAATTCGTGTGTCAAGTCCGTTTGCCGCTCCGCGAGAATCATACGGGTTGTCAGAGTAGTAATTATGCAACTGCGATATATCGGTTTATAAACCGATTGATAACACAGAACGACGAAAACCCCCCGTGGGGGAGCTTTCGATGGTTCGCTTTAGCATCGTCAACGCGAGTTTCCTCAAAACTCGTTCGTATCAACCGGTTATACACTTCGGCGATTAACACGTTGGTAATGTGACATCGTATCACGTGCAAATGAATGCGTTTCGCATGGCACGCTTCTCAAAGGATCTCGCCGATAATGAGAATTCGCGAGTTTCGCGTTCGAATTGTAATAGACTCGCGAAATTGGCTTCACATCGTTGGTCGGAAAATTATCAGAGAGAAAGAAAATGTAATCAACCACGAGCTCTATCGAAAATTATAGGGGTAATGCATCGTCATGCATGTAGAATTCATAGATGAGTTGCCATACCGAAGCTTTTGGGGGGTAAACAGGTTGTCGATGAATAGCCAGCCAGCTAACGAATTCGATTGTTGAATCTATAAAACAGAATTGTTCGTGAACATTTGATTTCGTTATTCGAGTATTGATTATTAGAAACAGCTAGCGCTATACAGAAACATCGTTCTATGCGTTAAGGTGTTTTTTTTAATAAGTAAATTGTTGTTTTTTTTTCTTTTCTTTCTTCCATTTTTTCGGTGAATTATAAACCTCGAGTCTTCGACTCATCATTTATATTTTTGTAACGCGATTTTAATGAAAAACGCATTCGTGAGGAAAACAATTTGGATGCCTTTACAGGAAAATAAAATTTCTCGAAAAATGCATGTTTCACGAAGGCTTTTGCGCTAATGAATCCGGATGGAATAATGTACCGTACACAAAAAGAAAGGAAATGCATTCGGCGTATACTCGGGCTCAATACATTAATAGTTCATCCGGTTTAAGCAGATTAATGTGTCAATGGCTATGCGAAACATGGTACAGCGAAGAAACAAAGCAAAAATATTATCGTTATCAGAGACGCCCAAGTACTGTGTTATTATACAGTTATGCGTTGTTCCACGCCGTGCACTATGTTCGTGAGAGCTCGCCGATGTTGAGAGGAACCGCGACGCAGCCGGTTTCTACACCCCCGCGATTCTCCGTCCGTTCCCGGAAACTCGGACTTTTAATTACTCGAGTCAAGTTTGAACCCGCACGTGAATATAACCCTCGTTTGCCAGAGAAACTCGCTGTGAACTTTGTCCGCGAGAACTCACGGAGTTGCAACGGACAACCTGAGAGTGCTTTCTCTGCATCTCGCTTTCACCCATGGAACTATATACGCACGGTCGAAATGAAAAGCATTTCACGAACGAAAAATAAAGCCTGAATTATATTGAGAATGTGAGCCGACAGCTCGTGGCAGGGAAAAAAAATCAACAATTCGACGACGTTTCCGTCACGGTTTGATCGAAGCGGAATATCCCTAGTCCTTTGGGTCCAGCGACGTTTTTTCGTCCTTTTCGTTCTCTTTTTCCATGCGCATGCCGATAGTTGATTAATGCTCGGTCACGAGCCTCGCGTACGCACGAAAAATCGAGCCTCGTGCTCGTCGTTCCGTCGGAGAAAAAAAAAGATTTCGGCGGTCAAGCGTCAAACGAGGTAACACAGTATAGCAATACGTTCGATGGACTTGCCTCCGAAATTCGTCCTCGTATCGTCCTCAATCACCCGCCCACACTTCGTGCTATACTTTATCTTCATCTATATCTGTATATCTGTGTATCTGTGTATATCGAACATTTTCAATCGGTCGATCAACGAAAATCGGAAAATCAACTGGGTCGTGTTTTTTGCATTCAGCAGCTGCGTATTTGCATCTACACTGAGAGGAAAATCCAATAAAAAGTTTTGAAAAAACACTTGGAAAATTGCTGAGCGGCACTGTAAACCTGCGGCATCTCGTCGGTTCCTGAAGAAATGAGTTTCGCTGAATAATTTTTCAGTGGCGTCTAGTGAAAATTACAGTGCCACTTAGTAAACATTGCAGTTTAAAAACTTCATATTATTCAATAATAATAATAATGATAATAGTAATAATAATAATTATTATTATTATTACTAATAATAATAACTACTAATACTTATAATAATAATAATAATAATGATTTTTACTATTACTTATATTATTATTATCATTATTATTATTTCGTTGGGTACACGAGCGAAAGCGCAACGCGATACTCAACTCAAAGCTACACGCGTTTCCGAATATGCTCCACGTCGTTGCATTTTAAATTTACTTCGCCTTCGTAACATTTTACGGCTGAAACGTGACTCCGCTTAATGTAATTATCAACGGCGTGACTCCACCACCGCCGATTATTCGATTTAACAGCGTCGCGAACCACGTTTAAACGGCACAATGGTTATCGCAGGTCCACAGCGGAAACCCACAATCACCTCACCAAAGATCAGTTGTGATTAAACACCCGGCCGGGAGCAATCGTAACGAGCGTTTTCGGTGCTCCAATTGGTGAGATGAATCGTTGATACGTTCCGGCTTTTTCACGTGAATACTTCGCAATTCTCTCGGCAATCATAAACCGTGAATGAACGTCGCTTCGACATACTTTTTTCAGAGAAAATTAGTATTTTCACGAAAGAAGAGAGATTGGACGCGAATACGGGCCGTATGGATGCGGTTCCATCGATTCGGCAATCAATTTCGAATTAACCGATGTTTCAAATTGCTCCAACGTAGCCTATCGGGCCGTAAGTGTTATCCCGACGCAATGACCAAGCGACTCGGTCTCAAGCTCCGTCGGTTCGATCCGAAAGCATCAATCTGTCACCCAAAGTTCGTGGAGATTGAGCGGAAACTTCGCGTCAGGGATGAAAGGCGGGGAAGAACCAGGAGAACAGGATTTTAAAAAAAAAATGTAAAATCAAGGGGAAAGGGTAAGAAGGTCGTTGAACATTGAATAAGTCGGGTAATGAATCTTGAAAGATCGTTCGCCGCATAATCGGTACGACAACGTCGTCGGGCTGGTTTCGCTTAATTCCATGGAAAAACGATGTTAACGGGTCGACCATGAACTTACACGCTAGACCGGTTTAACAACGGTCGACGCGTCCGAGGTCACTGAATAATACGGGAGAGAAAAGGCTCCTGTTCGGGACCCTCGATTCACGGCATCGAATTAAGACACTCGAGGGTGGAAAGTGTTTGGGCAATTAGAGTCGCTACGAAAAACAAGGAGCGAGGAAGGCAAGCCGGAGACTTTTGCGAACCATCGTGAAAAGCCCACCGCATCGGTACTGGCGAACCACCGTCGCGACTATTTTCACGCCCGTCCGACTTAATGCATGTTAATGGTTATTTTTTTTTCTTTTCTGAAATACGTTATTTTTTTCGTTTGTACTTTGTCGGGCGTAAAAGTTCGCGGGAGATGAAAAACCGTAAAATACTTTCCGTTTTCCCGTTCGTACTCCGGACAATGTGATTCTTACATGTACATTTGGAAGTTTAGAAAAAATTCGATTTTTTATGGGGGCCACACCGGCAATAGTTAGATTAGTTAGAAAAAAAATGCTGGCACAAGTCGAGCATTGGAGGTTAAGTTGAAGATCCACCGCATTTTATTTTCCATTTTTATTGAATTTAGAATACACAATTGTTTGGAAGAAACTTTTATTTGTTAATGATAATCTAATAATAATCTAATTTAAAAATCTGAGTAATATCATTATTTTTATGTTGTTAGTTAAATTGTCCGAAAATAATTTTTTTCTCTATTACACTTCTTTCAGGGTTAAGAAATATTTAATGTAGCTTTATTCTGCCGTTGAGTCCGTAGTTTTTTTTTCTCCGCCGATCAGTTGTTGGTTTCTTTCCACGTTCGACTATAATTATGCTGAATCGGTAATGCCCGAAGGCAAATGAAACGATTGGTCGACGAATTCGTGACCGAGGCTCGCGTCCCAGCGATCAATGGTGAGCTCGAAGCAACGGGATCAGAGTCGAAGTTTTTGTTCGGGGCTCGGGGATTTCGCGAAAGCAAAAGCGCCATCGGCGCGACGAGTGATCGCGCGGGCAACTCCATTGGTCGATACTCGCACATTGAATTAAATCCGGGCATCGGCGTTGAACCACTCGCAGCATATTCTCGTGGAAACTGGCACAACTCACCGAAACGAAATGGAGAAACAAATTCAAAAGGAAAAAAAAACGACTCGCGAAGCGGAAAGACGAGCGACGGAGAGTCGATGGGAAGAATTAACCCCGACGTAACTCCGGGAAAATTGATTGCGCTTTTCCACGAGTATTCGGATCTCATACCAGCCGGCTTCGAAAGAGACTACGACGTTATATCGTCTTTTGGCCGTTGCTGAAAATATTCTCCCTCGATAATGACTCTCGTCAAACGGGAATTGAATGGTTTTCATTATCCAAACGGATTATATTTCCGAGCCTTACACACATTACATACGAATTTCTAATAACCTCACTACGGCTCAGTGATTTTCCATATTCAGTTGGCATACATATTCAGCTGATTCTCCATCTTACACAATGACGATTATTATCTTATCAAACTTATATTATTTATTCCCGCCACTCGAAAAATTTAATTCAAAATTTGAATATCCAAAAGAAGGTTAACCTTCGAGTAAACGAGAATCGCGTCTTTCACAAAAACTTTCATGTCCCGACGAAGCCGTGAGAGTCGAACCACGTGACGCACAACGGCTTGGCAATGTATATACGTTGACGAAGGTTGTTCCGGATTGTCTTCATTACGACGTTCATGGAGCGTTGCGCGTCGAACTGTTACGGAGTTATACAGTCAAAGGTATTCGCGTAATACCGATTGTCTCCCGCGCAAGGATGTGCAAATCCGTTCTGCAGTCCTAAAATCACGAACTCGTATTCGCCCGAGCTCGAATCCTTCCGCATGCTATGCGTTGTACCGCCAGCCGGATCTGCACGTACGTTCGCTATGCGTTATGTACAAGAATAGCTAGAAGCGACGGATTATGATTTATCCCCTGCAGAGACTCGTCAAAGTCGTTCCCACGAGGATCGCAGTCGTCGGTGCATACTCCGGGAGTGCGCTACGGTTAATATCGATTATACGTCAAGACTGCGAAGTACCCGTGGTTCGAACGGAGGCAATGAAGACCGATGGGATCCCCCACACGGATGCACCAACGACGCTTGGAACTTTATGATTAACCGAAGCTCGTGTGAATCGTCTGACAAATAGAATTGTTCGCTATTTTGTCGGTGCACCGTCACCGGATACACCACATTTTTCGTACGTTCGCGTTTATGGCCGAACGAATGTTATGCACGTGGGGAACAACGTTGACGGATCCGAGGACAATTATAAAACCGAGAAAAAGCCGCAAACTCTACTCGTTGACGCAGCATCCAACTCGTATTATTCAAACTTGGGCGCTGCGTCGAATCGTTCAGGCGTGAATGACGAGTTTTCGTGTTTATCCGTCGAATCGACTACGGGGCAAACACCATGCATCGCAATTTGTTCATGGCTTTGCGTTTTCGTCGCGAAAAAAATGTCAACACCACACGGTGAGGACCAACGTTCGAATAAAATTTTTTAAATATCGAAAAAAAAAAATTTAAATAATACGTGGAAATTTAACCATCCGTGAATTTTGTGGGTTTTGGGTTTATGAGGTTTGCCGGGTAATTATAGCTTTGGATTTCACGGTCCGTGTCGGATTATTTCCGTGCGCGTTTGCTCGCACGAACGCCGCGGGAAAGGAATAACAGGAAGATCGTTGGATTCGGGATTGTTGGTCGAGCGAATAAAATACTCGAGTACACGCGCTATATACGCAGACTAGTAGACCTCGATTTAATACCCTTATGAATGTACAACATGTAGAACTCGTTCGTTGCCGTCAAACATTTGTTTGACAATATAATATGTATTTATATACGCGATAAAACGTCATGACGGTTGACGCGACACAATTAAACATTCATTATGCGATGCGGGTGGATGGCAGCACGGTTGCTGTACGAGTTTAAAATGACCACGGTCGGGTCATATTGCATTCCGCATCTAGAATTCGTTGATCACCGCTTCTGCCGTGCATCGCTCGCGTATGAACGTTTTTTTTTTTTTTTTTTCGACAAATTTTACAAATCTCGCTTACGCTATGACGCAACACGAATTTCGAACAAATTTAATTAAACGTATGTTCAATTCCTTTGTAAAAGGAAAACACGAGATTTCGCACACGCATACCAAACTGATCCTCGCCACACCGGTTCGTACGATCATCGCCACCGGAGTCTCACCATCGTTATTCGTTATTTCATATGTACACAATTGTTACCCACACGTTCGTTTAAATTTTCATGATATGAATCTGATATTTATGTCAGCTCGATAATATTTTTCAAGCATCGTCCATTCCATTTGCACGAATTTCGTCGCATTTCCTAAATTACTTCGGGGAACAAAAAAACTTGTAGTTTTAAATCGAAATATCGAAATAGTCATTGATGCAGTTACCGTTTCGCAATAATATGTACAAACGAGTTTACGAATACATTCGTTGAATCAAAACATAATAATTGTCAGACAATTGAGAGCAAATGGATGATTTTTCGAATCGGAACGTAATTGAAATTTAAACGTGATAATAATCGGCCGAGTTTCGTCGAAATTAAATAATGAGACTGAAATATCGGTGAGGTTGGACGTTGAGTTTACGGGTTTGCGAAATCTCGTCCGCAACTTCCACGAGTGGCCAACTTCGTCACCGGAGGACTCATTGACGAGATACGGGGTTGGGAGGGTTGGAAGGATTATTAGCTCGCCCCTTGCAAGCATAAACTTTCCAGCGACGTTGGGCTAACGTCGTTTGTTACGGCGAGCCCGTTTATCCGAAACCCACGGCGGGGGTGCGCTCGGTCGAGAATCAAGCCCGAGGCCTATCACCTAACACGTCACGCGAAACTACCGAATCTCCAACGAAGTCGAGTGTGTCACTGTGGGTTACACGAGCTCGACCTTCGCCGATGATCAACCGGAGTAAGAACGATCGATCTTGATCCATCCGCATCAGCGTTGCCTTGCATCCGTCTCTTCCCATTTTTTCTCGCGTCGTTCTTCTTTCACGATTTTCGTCTTTTTCGCGTTAATCGTTCGTAACAATTTTTTCCCGTCACAGTCAAATGTTACGGTCCATTTTTAAAATAACGCGATCATTAACATGATTTATGTACAATTGTATCATTTATGTACAATCGATATTTATTAGCGGCGAAAATGACTCGCGGAACGAAAACTCCTTTTGGAAGTCTGGAATGTGTTAGTTCGTAGTGGAATAAACTTGCCAGCCAGAGATTTTCGCATCCACGGGTAAGTTTGATAAAAGTAACGAAACAAGAAGAATTTTCACGTTTTTCTGTATGAAAATATTTTGTTAACGAAGCCGGGCTTCGATAGCTTGAATTGAACACATGATTTCAAACGATAAGTATCGACCGGTTCGGAATAATATTTGTAAAAGGCTAAATGACTCTCCGATTCGATAAATCGTATCTTCAGTCTTCTCAAAAGAACGATAATTCTGTGACGGTGTTCGCTTCTTGGACCATTCATCCAAACTATGAGTTCTATTCTGAGAGAAATGCATTCGGTTAAATTACTTGCTGTTTCCGTTACCACATTTTCGCTTGTTTAATATTTAATCTGTACTATTGTTATTAAAATCGATTATTGTTACCGTTAAGAGCTATTTCGAGATCTATACATATATATAGTTGTTGTTTTTTAATCGTACATATATTTAAATTACTATTCACACGATTGAGTCTTAAACTTTGGAGAATCTCGCAATTACGTTGCAATATTAATTATATATATACATGGATCTCATGCGTTTCCAAATCGTTATTCGTTATTCTATTTAAGTATGTTATTTACATATCTATACATTCAAATAGAGCGGAATAATCGTACAGCGAAGCGACATCGGCGAGACTTCGATAATCATCGCTAAAATTGCAAAATATGTCCGTACGCCAGCAGCTATTGTTTCTTTCGTGCAATTAATCTGTACAATAAATTTTCCCATAATACGTCTCATTTTTTGTCTCTCTCAGAGATACACAATTTTTTGGCTCTGAGCATCGACAGGAATAATTGTTTTCAGCGAATTCGCAATTGTTTTCGATAAATACATAAACTCAGTGTATCTTTTCTTGATAAGGAATGAGAAATATGAAATCGATAAATCCAACGAATTATCGGATGAAAAAGATTGCATGTAGAAATGATCTACGAGTTACGGCTTTGAATAAACTTTATCACACGTGCATGAGTGAAATCAGATTTTCTTCGCCGGAATCATGGAAATGATCGTTTGAGTGTGAAATCTTTTTCTTTTCAATAATATACAGACACTACACGCGACATTTATACACATGGGAGAACATTATTGTCTAATCCATCGAATGGCAAAAGGTATACACATTTATGGAGATATTTCAAACTTGGCGAGGAAACATTCGAGTATTTCGTAATATACTAAGAATTCGGATAACAATCCTTTTTACCATCAACCACCAGCCACCCGACGTACAATCGGTCGCGATGCGACCGGTGTTATCTAAAAAAAAAAAAATGGACCATTGGAGGGTTCGATATCGAGGACATTTGCTTCTCGCACTCCATAAGTGAATTTCGAAAAAATTCGATCATGCGATACGCGTCGCTGCGTCGTTCACGAACATTTCAACCTCGAGGAATTCAACGATTATCCTCACGAACGATTTTCCCCGTCGATACAAGCGACGGAATAACGTGTCGTAAATTGTTTGAAAATGATCAATATCGTTGATAAAATATCTCCCACACCTTCTCCGTGTCTGTATTCTCGGCCGATTAATAATTAATCACTCGCACTCGGTCGAGATATCTGGCTGTTGTGGCCGAAGCGACGAGACGTCAATAAACCGGGAAGGAAGGTGGGAAAGATAATTTACACAGTGACCTCTTCGGAAAATCTGCTCTTATCGTCCAGATTGATGACGATAGCGTGAGTTCGGGCGTGGCCCGATTTATTTTTTCCTCTTTCTTTGGCACCGTTACCATTGTTACCAGCACCGTTGTTCCCACCTGCGTCCGCGGTTCTTGTTCTCGTTGTCGTCGACGAGTCGACGGGACCTGGGGGTTCTTCGTCGTCGGCGTTGGTCGGACTTTTCGAATTTTCGTCCGCAACAACGGCAGCAATTTCGCTTTCGCTCTTCGCAACGACTTCGTGATTCGCGTGATCGTTCTTAGGGCTGCCAACGGAAAAACTGTCATCCTTGACAATCTCAGGAACGTCATACCTATCGCACGTGCACTCGACCAAATCTCCGTTCGTACGAAGCTCGTTTCCCTCCGGCTGTTTCGTTCTTTTGCTCTTATCTTCCGTTTCGTTTTTCCACTCGAGCGATTTTTTGCTTATTTCTTTCGTTCTCGTGGCAAAATCGTTCGAATCACGGGGAAGCTGAACATGATCAATTTCCACGGATTTTTCATCGGTCCTCGAAGACACTTCCGTCAATTCTATCGTCGAACTGCTCGGTTCTATCGACAATCTTAGACTCGACGAAATCGCTTGTATCGTCGAAATCGCTTGTATCGTCGAAACATGAGTTTCCGCGCGACTCGATGCTTCCTGCATCGCTTGAATCTTCGTGACCAAGTGACGATTACCCAAACGCATGTTTTTCTCTTTCAACAACTCGAGCTGCGCGTACAAACGACGAAATTCTTCCTGCGAACACAATTAATATTCTCGCGTTTTATCGATTCGTCGAAAAGGTGACTCGTGACAGTCGGTTTATCATAAATTTTTCAATCGGATAAAGAAAAAAAAATGTTGCGGTGAAATTTGGACGTAAGAACGTTGCCGCAGTGATTATTGGTTCGCGGTTTGATGATGTACGGGAAGAAATGAGGACGGAAAAATGTAAATGCGGTAGTTTATGGGACAAGGGTGGGACGATAAATTGGAAGAGCAAAAAGCACGGAAGGAAAGAAAGAGAAGGTGAGAGAGGGGTCTGCAGCGTGGAGAAAATGATAGGAAGAAAAAGAAAGATGGGCGGGGGGTAGAGTCGAGCTTACCGGAAAATGGATGGATGTCTAATTATCGAAAATGAAGAAGGCGATAAATTGAACGAAGTCGTGGCGAAAATTAATTTCTTACGGCATATCGAAATTATTTAAAAAAAAGACTAAAAGGAAAAGACTGATTCCGGTGGCTCGATTATTTATATCCATTCGCAGCGCAATTAACCGTGCGGTCAACGCGGTTGCCTCTTGATTGTGGAACGTCTATCCACGGTCCGGCAGTCCATTAGTAACATGCTGCGGCGTAGTCGAGTTGTCGGGGAATTCCTGCGATGTCGCTAACGATCGCACCGCGTGAAAACTCTCGTCGCAAGAGAATCTTAATTTTCGCCTTAATTAAACCGTACTTCATTAAGTTCGTACGCGTTTAATTTTTTTTTTTACCGGGCAACGAATACGTAGGAATGGGACATAAGCATGTAAAAGTGCACTTTTATTTTGCAACTTGCATGAATGAATTTCGAAACGTTCGCTGAAGCTCGATACTTAATTAAAGAATAGAACAAATAATGTTTTTACGCAAAATTTCTTACCGTCACTCCATCGGCTTCCTCCCCAAAGTTTCCTTGCTGCAGGGAAATCGAGTTCGTCTGGTTGCTCGTACCCTGAGTCCGGCACGTTTTGCTGATAAATTTTCCCGTGGTCCCCTGAAGCTTGCCAACAGCGTCCTCCTTTCCTCCGCCACGAAATACAACGTATGCCTGTACGATGTTCGTTCATTTTTATAACTTTTCTTTTTTGTATATTTTTTTACTTTTCTCCCATTGTTACCGGAACTTTTTTACCGGAAGATGGGAACGTTATCGAGCCGATTTGTCTCGGAATTGTACTTTGAAATTCTAATGTTCTGTATTCATTTCATTTGCATTTCGTTTTTTTTACGTTGTTCGATAGATGTCGAATAATACCGATCACACGGCGATAAAGTGATAAAATGTAAGCTCACCTTGCTGCCAAATATAAGACACAGCAAAAGCGTCACGGTCAGCTGGGTGTGACAGAAAAATATGATGTACAACAAATCCGGATTCGCCGGTGACTGGAGAAACAACCTGAAATAATTGATGGAGCGATAAGAAATGTAGATTGAATCTCTTAAAATATTGAAAATATCGTCAAATTTATTCACAGGAAATATTTATGAAGAGTAGCTTCAGTCGTAACGACGTTAAATTATTTCTACAACGAAAAATATTCAATTCTATAACTTTCCCATGAAATATCATCGTACGGAATTCTATCGATGAAGTTGCAAATTTCAAGCTCAGCTATAATAATCCATACGACGGCTTTGCAAATATTTATCGACTATTTCAATCCACTCAGCGGTTTAATGATTATCGAGGACAGTAACACTTTCGCCAATGAAAATTCAATGCGAGGTCTAGCCTTGGGTCGCACCGGATGTGTCCTACCAGCCCTGCGGTATTCCTATCGCGGAAAACCCGGCATGGTCGGGGCGAAAGTCTGAACAACGGGAAACCCTCTACACTAGTGGCACACGAGTACTCTGGCTTTGTGACCGAATATAATGTAAACGTACATTTAGCACCGAATATTCAGTTGGCAATTGCTCGACCGGGAGCATAATCGCGCACTACTTTATCTCGGTACAATGCATAATAATTTGGTTTACCATGCAGGTGCGATAGTCGTTACATGCGGAGTGTCCTATAACCTTTCCCAGCTTACTTTCGTTACTCGACTCAACCGAGCGGCGCATATCTGCCACCCAATCTTACACCCTCGCGTTCTCTCATTACGTGGCTTTCTGCACGTACGTGGATATATTTTATGCACTCATAGCTCTGTAATGTAGCTCACGAGAAGCTATGGGGAAATATTTACGACTAAGTGCACTAAGCTATCTCGCATTTAACTCATTTTTTTCTTATTACTTACTTTATCAAATTATTTTTCATTGAATTATTTTCTTAGTGATCCGTCGTGAATTAAATTTCTGGAATAATTTAAATCGCCACATTGACATTGCGCGTACGTAAATCGTCGATTGAAAAGAATTTCGAATTTTGAGAACGTTAAATCTTACCCGAAAAATTTGAGAAAGTCGTTTACCAATTTCGGAACGAGTATTGTAAACATTTATCATGCAAAATAGTTGACGATCGTCTTTTATACAATTCCATGCTCACGGGATTTTTTTTGTCCATATACTCACATGGATACGTTGAGAAAAACTGATAGCAGAAATTCGTTGTATATCGCCATGGAGATAAATCGGCTTTCGTTGAACTCCGAAGGAGCTTTTCGTACGACTATGCACAGTCGTATACCCCATACGAGAAACATCACTTCCACTGAAGTCAGAGAAAGAACGTTTTTAATATCTATATTTTTTTCAAATTTCTTCAGAATTTATTCGATACGGAAGAAAATATTGCGCGCTCGATCCGTGATACAAAAGAATTGTATTGAGCCTGTTATGAAGAATTCGCTCGTCGCTGCAAAATTGAGCTGGCACAAGAATGGCGCTTTATTTTCTCGGAAGCAAACGTCGGAAGAAAAATCGAGAAAGACGTAAATCGGGAAAAAACGTAAATGCAATTGCTCCTCGCAATCACGATTCCGAGCGTACACCCGAACAGAATTTTAATAACTCGACTTTGCGTTTGAAGCAGCAGTGGATGTTCTTCAGCCAAGTGGTACACGGTCACATTTTTATTCACGGCTTTCACGATTATATCGTGCTCAGTGATTCCGTTAATCCGATTAAATATGTATAATCCGCGTTATCTCTCAGAACGCGGGATCAAGCTGACACTCATTCCGATACGTTTGACGATGATATAAAATAACGATATCAAATGAATAAAAATGTAAATGTTTGCATCACCGTTTGGTCGGTTTTTTTCGATTACGCAAGAGAGAAACGTACCGGATGAGGGTTGAGTATGATTCGAAATCGAGTATATTGGAGTACATCTCGCGTCCGGCCGGATGCAAAAACAATTTTATTTTCCCGAAGCCGATTGTAGAAGGGGATTTTTTTTAGAAACTCAGGGATTCGTTGAAAAACATTTCATTCAAATCTATCAATTTCTACTTGCTCCGAGCGTGCTTGTTTTCGCTGAATCCAAGGTTTACAGCGTCAATATTTTCTTCGTTTTGCGATTAAATCGTATCAACGTCAGTTATTTTTCGTTTTTAATTATTTTGCTTATTATTAATTAACGAAAAGAATAGTGATTATATTACGTTGACGAAAGCTAATGCTCGTAGGATCCACGTAAATAAAATTAATTCCAAGTTAATTTTTATCTTCCATCTTCGATTTGATGAGCACGATTATTACAAGATTTTTTTTTATTGTCGTCTTGGTGCAGCTCGTTGAATGATACGTTCCGAAGAGTCCCTCACGAGTCACGAAAAAATAAAATATCTTCTCTCATATTTCTCACTCTGTAAACCCATGGTCTGCGGTTTTTAGAGAATATCGTATGCAAGAATACACTGCGCGTCCACTGTTTCACGAAAAGATATTGTTTTTTAGGTCTTACTGGATGGACCGTCGGGCAAAAAGTTATTCCAAAATGGGTGAATCGTGGATTTACAAGTCTATATCATGTCGTACATATTTTGCTTTACAAACAGCTAAACTAATTATAAATAGACACTTCGAAATGTTAATTTACCACTTTCAATAATATAATTTTTTCAAAATTTTCGGAGATTGAGTTCAATTCGTTCTGCAACCATCAACATCTGCAGAAGCTGTATTATTATCTCATCAGAAATTATCA